>OZ025289.1:383893243-384281086 GCA_964019185.1 Maratus speculifer
GCTTGGGTGCGGCGCTTACGATGGTGCGGCGCTTACGTCGATGTACTTTTTTTTTTTAACAGATTGTCATTGGTGCGGCGCTTACGGTGGGTGCGGCGGGTATTCCCGAAAATACGGTAATTCTGGATAATATTACTTAACTTGTGGTTTTTCCTAAAGGAAGTATAAATTTATTTGTGAAAAAAAATCAAGATATTGCTGATATCATTGATAATCATAATCCAATTATAAAATATATTTATATATTAATCAATTTTTTTGGTTATTAAGACTGGCTAAACTTGAAATAAAACTTTCTTACTTTATGATTTTTATGTAAATTAATAGGCTATCTTTATGAGATAAATTCTATTGAATAATTCAAAAAAAGTACATTTCATCTTTATTATGCACAGGGTATAACCCGTCGAATTTCGATGAAAGAAATATTTAAGGAGGAGCTGTTTTATTGATTTATAACAAACCTACAAAATTAGTTACAATAAAAAAGGCACCTTACATTGCTAAGTCTAACTTTTAAACAAATGATATTTAAACTAAAGTTAACAAAATACTATTCATATAACTGAGAAATAGTTGAAATTAAACTTTAATCGTACATGTAAGACATAAAAAATAGATCTGTTATTATGATAAAGTTATTGATTAAGGCTCTTATGCCAGTATTCCAAAATGAAACAAAGCAACCTTTATTCCACTTTGACTCAATCATAGAATTACTTTTCCCATGAAATCTAAATCCAACATCATTTTCACTATACCAAAATTTACATAATCACCTTGCATATTTATATTCACTTAAAAAAAAAAAGAAATGGAATTTTAATTTGACCATTTTGATTCAAAACTCTAAGCTGCAATGCTATTAGCTAAAATGGATACAAAACTATTTATATTCTTTTAAGTGTACATGAATTTTTTCAAATGACATCAAAATTCACTGGGTTTTATAACAGAAAATATTCTTGACACAACACGTGTTTAAATTTCAATTTTTCTTCTCTTTTTTAAAAAATGGCAACATAAAAATACAGTAATATTTTTTTCTTTTTTTCTTTGCTTTAAATAGAAATGAAGTACTCCTGTTTCCACAATTCGAAAAACAGTATTAAAAACAACAAAAAAATATTTCAAAAGTAAATTGAGATACAGTTTTCAAATAAATTGCATTTAAAAGTAAATTTTTTTTTTTATATGATGGCGTAAAAATTAAAAATGCGTGATGTTTATAAGTTTAAAAATTTGCAGTAGTAAAAATTGCAAAACCGAAATTGCTTTTCAAATTTCAAAGCGTTGCAATTCGCGAAATGACTTATGTGTTACGCACAGATATGTTTGGCCTTTATAATATAGATATTTACTTATGTATTATTAATTATCTACTGGACCTTTACTTTTGATAATTGAATGATTTTTAAAAATATCTTACTTTTTATTATTTTGGTTTATTACTTTACTTAATTATTTTAATATTTTACCAAATTGTAAGCATTCACTATAATTTCAGTTGTATTACTAATTGCATTCAAATTATTGTTAAAAGAATATAAACAAAGCAATAACAAGAAATCTACTAAATTCTAATCACTTTGTACAACAACTGTGCCTAAGCTGTGTGGATTTGAGGAAGGCTACTGCACAATGAATTTTAATTTAAAAAAAAAGATATTTAGAAAAAAAAATTTACTTAAAAAAAGTATGTTTTGGAAAACAATTTTTAAAAAATTTGAAAAATATAGTGAAAAATATGCAAAAAACATTTTTTATCTTTGAAAGATAAAATTAAAATATGCTCTATTTAATAATTACAAGACCTAATTATTCAAAACTAATAGAATCGCTGAAAAGTCAGTTGTAACATCCAAACCAATCTAAAAAAAGAAAATTTTTAAAATAGCAATAGACCCTCAATAGGTTTACTGGAACATCGTAATACATTGATTTCAGGATTAGAATTATCTTCTATGTTTATGAAAAGAAGGTGCACAAAGTTACTCATTGATAACAAACTTCTTTATCCAGAACTTTCTATGAATGGTTATACAGATTTATTAAAATAACAAAAGCATTATAATAATAATAATAATAATAAACTTTGAAAGAATCTTGATAAAGCTTTCAAAGCTCAAAGTTAAATGCACTTAACTTTGAAACTTGAAAGTAAAGTTAGTTTAAATAATCATGAGAAATGAAACCCATTAAATATCTAAAATTACATTATACACAATATAGTAAGTGAAGGAAAAAAGTAATTTACACTACTCTAGACTTCAAAAATGAATTACACTAAAACTACGTTACCTGAATATATTATATTTTTGTCAGCATAATTAAATGCTGCTATCCAAGATTCAAAGTCATGGGCTTTCCAGCTATTGACCAAATTCATTTCAGATTCTGCAACTTCAATATAGTTTAAGCACCCTTTGGTGTCAGAAGTTATAATTGAAGCAGAGCTGGAAGACAAAATAATAATTTTTAAAAAATGTAATCTAACAAATTACAACGACTATTTGTAAAATGATATTTTCAAAGGCTAAAATTTTAGACTTGTAAAAAAAAAATAATAATAATAATGAAGATCATTTTTATGATGATCAAAATGTGGCTTACGAATAACAGAATCATATATTACGTATGCCATGGATTAAACATTAAATTCCTGGACCAATCATAAACAAATTTTAAATGAAATTTCAGTTTTACAGTTTTTGGTACTGCAAATTTTTTAATTTCCAAACATCGCACATTTTCAACTTTTGCATAGGAAATTTTTTTAATGCTATTTGTTTGAAAGCAGTATTTCAATTTGTTTTTAAATAAAGGGAAAATAGTAGATTACTGTATCTTTTTTGTTGACGAAAAAAAAAAGAGGTTAACACAATAACAGAATTTTTATTATGTACGCCATGGTTTAAACATGGACCAATCAGAAAATGAATAAAATGCAGACATCACAAGAATTCAGATATGTCTCAGATATCTCTAGACCGAAAGCAACAACCATTTTCTAAATGGTTAAAAATAACTAAAAAATTAAATTACAACATCCTTAAGATAACTTAAACCATAAAATTTGTTCAACTATATTATATATACTTAGATAATATAAAATGTTTTGATTTCCTGTATTTTATAGCATCAGTTTTTTTCCTCATATCTACTATTTCATAATATTACCTGAAAGGAAACAGAAAAATATTATGAGATAAATTTATCTTTTTCAATAGAAATTATTATTATTTGTCACAATATTGTAAGATTTTTGACATCATTATAATAGTGAATTACCATCTTAATTTTAATAAAATCAAGCGCAGTGAAAAAGAGCAGTGAGAAACATCAGCAATCATTTTTATTAAATAAATGTTGAATAAAGATAACTTATTTCATTTTATAAGTGTTCAGAATAATAACTCAATTACAATGCAATGCCATGAATAATAAATAAATGTATTAAAAAAATAAAAAAGTAAAATAAAGTAAAATAAAAACATTCATGTTGAATTTGGCACTTTACTTGATTATCCCATCAACCAAAAAACTATTGCAAAACTGTAAGATTAAATGCCAATAATGGATGATTATAAATAGTGTATTCACTTGATATTAAATATGATACACACATTTATTACATCATCAGGTGATTTTTAATTTGACTTTTTATTTATATTTTTATTAACATTTTACTAAATTATTTGTTCTTACATTATTTAAAATTAAAATTATGTCAATTTATGTAATTTTGCAAGTAGTTTGGCGATTTGTATAATTTATAAAATTAGTTAATAGGATAATCAAGCAGTACCCTGAATTTTTTGTATGTAAATGTAATAAAAAAACTTTTTTATGAACACACAAATCAAGTTTCTGGCAAAATAAATTTTATTGTTTCATTATTACAATCCCTTAGATTTTGATTTGAATAAATGAATTATGAAAATCTTTTGCACTGCATTTTCTTGGCTAAAGAAATATTAAGTTAAAATATGCTGAAAAGCAGCCATATTTCAATAGGGAGAAAAGGTTAATGAAGTTTTAATAATAAAGTAAGCTAAAAAAGGTCTTTTTTCCCCTTAATGTTTCATCTTTGCATATTAATAATAAACTCCAAAAATTTAAATCATTTCAATGCATGTACATTCAGAGAATGCCCCAAGGTATTCTTATTAATAATTGTACTACATACCAATAATGCAGTAATTTTAAAACAAAATAATTTATATCCACATATCTCATATGGATTAACTTAAAAAGATTAAATACAAACATACTATCACAGAGTCTGACAAAAAGTTAAAAAGAGCAAGTTTTTAAGTTTATGTGGTTTATGAATAATCACAGCCACAAATCCTATTCAGAATATAAAAATGAATTTGAAAAATACTGTTTTATAAAAATATATTTTTTATTATTGTTTCAGTATTTTTATTATTTTTTAAATTAATTAAGGAAGAAGAATTCTTTAGACATAAAAGTGTTTAGTAAAACTTTTAAAAGCAACATTGACCATATTTATTCATCTTCAACAAATGTGAGTCATTAAAGACCTATCAACTTTAAGAACATCCATTATCATCTATAAGGACCTATTAGACAACATAACAGACAATCAAAAGTATTTGTGTTCCGTTTTTTAATGTAAGTATTCATTCTAGGAACAGGTAGTTACATAAAAATTTGCTGACTATTATCATTATTTTAATCAGAAAGAAATGTTTAAAATTCATATTAAAGTAAAAAGCAATAGAATCATTCCTTTATTTAAAATTAAAGAAAGGAAATACAGTACACTCCCTTAAATCCGCGCCCCACCAGTGGCCGAGAGGTTCAGACCTTTCAACTGGTAGACGGCAGATGCTGGGTTCGAACCCAATCGTGGCTGTTGGCCTAACCGTTCGGAGTTTTCGTGGTTTTCTTCGAACCTTGCGTAAATACGGGTTAGGTTCCCTTAGAAAGACCCCCATGAAGGGCACTCCCCCCTGGTCCTATATCCCATTAGTGTAGATAATCGGACGACAAAAAAAAAAATAATAATAATAAATAACCCTTAAATCCGCAACTCTCTAAAATCCGCACATATTTTATGGATGTAAACAATGAAACTTTCAGTTCGGATATTGGGAAAAGATTTGATTTTTTTAGATTTGTATCAATTCCATATATTTTTTAATTTTATTTTTTTTTTAAATAATACTTTATTAATGTTTTTTTCATGAAGGAAGAATAAATTTTTTTGGAAAAATTCAAGATATTGCTGATATCACTACTAATCAGAACTTCTTACCAAATATATATATGCATTAATCAAGATTTTTTGGTTATTAAGCCAGGCTAAACTTGAAAAAAAAAAATCCTTATTTTATGATTTTTATGTGAATTAGTAATGCACTTTTATGAAACAAGTTTTGTTAAATAACTTTGAAAAATGCATTTAATCTTTACAATGAATAATTAATCATACACTATTGATTATTAACTTGACCTTTGTTTTTAGTACTATAATCATTTTAAAAATTACTAGCAGGGGAGACCGAGCTTAGCTCGGTCAAAATTAACTTTGTGTTCAACTCGATATAGTATTTTCACTGTGTCATTCACTCGGTATTATTACTGTAAAACATGTTGTTTATTTAGAAAAACAATCAATAAGAAAACTATGTTTTTATGCGCATGTTTATAAATTTTACTTTATTTTAAAATTTACAACGAAAGGACATCGATCTAAATCACTTTTTTTGCTCGACTCTGATTGGTTTAACCATGCATCTCGAATCGTCGTAAGAATGTATAAAAAAAATTCTTTACATTCTGAAAGACAATATTTTCTGCTACATATAGCCAAATTTGGAGGCATTTTTTCATTTGGCTCCAAATACGTGTTTTGGTTTTCGTAATATTTATAGTCGATTTTTTGGCCATATATCGCCAATATTTTGTCAAATATCATCAAGTTATTGGCTTTTGCCATATTCTCGTGACCCTGACCCGTATTACCCAAAATGAGCCACTAATCAAATTTGATCAAGCATGTGACATAGCTCAATCGCCTTCAGGTAATCAAAAACAGTAGAATATAAAATTGAATCAAAATTGTTTGAGCCATTTTTTATGTAAAATTAGCTTGGCAGCATTCAGCAATGAAGCGAAATGACCCACTAATATAATTTTGTTTTACATGCGACCCCAATAGTCTTCTCGTGACAAAAAACGTTTTGTTTCAAAATTTAGGTAAAATTGATTGAGTCGTTGTTATATATAATTAGAATGACCCTAGCTCATTAAGACCCAAAATGACCCACTAATCGAATTTTCGCGAACATGTGTCCAAGCCAAATAGTTTTCTCTTGCTCAAAAACGATATAATACAAAGTATAGTCAAAATGGTGAGTACCATTTTCTATATAAAATTAGCATGACCCATCATGACTAACAAATGACCCTTATAATCGAAATCTCTCGAACGTGTGGGCTAGCTCATTAGTTTTAGCATGCCGAAAAACATTAGATACAAAATTTAGATAAAATCGATTGAGCCGTTTTTTAGATATAGTTAGTTTGACCCTGATCCATTATGATCCAAAATGACCCATTGATCGAATTTTCTCAAAAATCTGTCATAACCCAATGATTTTCTTGTGCCCGAAAACGATAAAATACAAAATTTAGTCAAAATTGCGCGAAACGTTGTCTAGATAAAATTAGAATGACCCAAAAGTGGCCCACTAATCGAAATTTCTCGAACATGTGACCTGCCCCAATGATTTTCTCATGCCAGAAATATGTTGTATACAAAATTTCCTTAAAATCGACCCACCCATTCTTTAGATATAGCTTGACCTTGACCCATTAAGACCCACAAATGACCCTTATAATCGAAAGCTCTCGAATATGTGACTTAGTCCATTAGCTTTCCCGTTTCTAAAAATTGTTACATACAGAATTTCGTTAAAATTGATCCTGCTGTTCTTTAATTATATAGCTTGACCCAGACCCTTTATGATCCAAAATGACCCATTAATCGAAATTTTTCGAACATGTAACCTAGTCCAATGATTTTATCGTGCCAATAAAATGTTGCATACAAAATTTCATTAAAATTGATCCACCTGTTCTTTAGATATAGCTTGACCATGACCCATTATGACCCACAAATGACTCTCATAGTCAAAATCTCTCAAACATGTGATTTAGCCCATTAGTTTTCTCATGTCAAAAAACTGTTACATACAAAATTTCGTTATAATCCATCACGCCGTTCTTTAAATATAAATAGCTTGACCCAGACTCTTAATGACCCAAAATGACCCATTAATCGAAATTTTTCGAACATGTAACCTAGTCCAATGATTTTATCGTGCCAAAAAAATGTTGCATACAAAATTTCATTAAAATCGATCCACCTGTTATTTATACATAGCTTGACCATGACCCATTATGACCCATCATGACCCACAAATGACCCTCATAGTCGAAATCTCTCAAACATGTGATTTAGCCCATTAGTTTTCTCATGTCAAAAAACTGTTACATACAAAATTTCGTTATAATCCATCACGCCGTTCTTTAAATATAAATAGCTTGACCCAGACCCTTAATGACCCAATATGACCCATTAAAATTTTTTCTCGAACATGTAACCTAGCCCAATGTTTTTCTCGTGCCCGAAAACCATAGAATGCAATTTGTAGTCAAAATTGCGTGAGAAAATCTCTAGATAAAAATAGCATGACCCACAATGACCCCAAAAATGACCCACTAACCGAATTTTCTCGAACATGTTACCTAACCCAATGGTCTTCTTGTAATCTAAAACGATACAATATAAAATTTGGTCAAAATCGTTAGAGCCGTTTTTTAGATAAAAATGGCTTGACCCATAATGACCCAAAAACGACCCACTAATCGAAATTTTTCAAACATGTGACCCAGCCCAATAGTTTTGTTGCGCCAAAAAACGATTGGATAGAAAATGTCCTTAAAATCGATCCAGCCGTTCTCTAGATATAAATAGCTTGATCCTGACCCATTGTGACCCAAAATGACCCAGTAATCAAATTTTCCCGAACATGGGACCTAGCCCAATGGTCTTCTCGTGCCCGAAAATGGTAAAATCCAAATTTTTGCGAAAATCGTTAGAGCCGTTTTTGAGATAAAATTTACCCACACACACACACACAATTTTTGCTCGCATTATAGTATAAGATCTAAATTTTCATTATTTTAGTTGATTACTTATTTTGATATTTTATTATATTGTAAGCATTCATTATACTTCTGATTGCACTATTAATTGCACTCAAATTACCGTTTAAAAAATGTAAACAAAGCAACGACCAGAAATCCACAAAATTCTAAAATATGCACAACCTCTGGTCCCAAGCAGTGCGGATTTGAGGGAGTCTACTGTATTCATTTTATACCTACAATGAAGGTCACCATACGGGCAAACACAAAAAATCTAAAAGTTATAGAATGTTCTTCTCATGTGGATATATATGGTGGAACTTGACAGAGCGTCCATAAAAAAAAAAAAAAAAAAAAAAAAATTAAAATTTTGTTTATTTGTCAGTTTAATATAAATTGGCTATGAAATAAAATTGAAAAAAATGCATTTTCATGTTGAATATTCTTTAAGAAAAAACTTTTTATGTTGAATTTGTTTAAATAAGATTAATTCAAATAACATTAGTTTTGTAAGTTTTAGCTTGTTTTAACAACAGTTTTGTCATAGATATTTATCCATATTTATAATTAAGTTTAATTATCATATTTTACGAATTAAAACTAATTTAAATCGTTTCAAGCTGAAAAGTAAGTCTGTTTAAGTACTAACATTTTGATTTTATTGCTGTGGAAATGAAAGCTTTTTCAATTTTAAAATTCATAATGGCAGAATTCTCCATATGGAGTGTTTTGAATAGCCATTTAAATTTTCACAAAGTTGGGTTGGAGGATAACACAATGGCAAAATTTCTTTCAAATCAGTAATAAAAAGAAAAAAAAAGAATGAATTTTTTATTGCTCTATAGAAAATTTTAAATTAATATTGCTGCAAATGTAGTAATATAAGTAAATATTTGCAACTTGAACAATATGAAAGAAACAAATAGTTAAAAATAAAATATCAGCTGGCTATAACTTAAAATAGATATTGTGACTTGAAAAACATAAAAGCATTTTTCTAGTTATAAAATTAAATAACTACAGCAACAAGCAATGTGTATGCATAATACGAAAAAATATATATAAACCCTTTTATTAAGCTTAAATTCTTTAAGTACTGCACATTCAAAATAATAATAATAATAATAGTAATAAATAAACAAACAATTAATTTTTAGATGAATTAAAATCATTTGCTTTTGGCGAGGAAAAATCCTGCTTGCCAAATCGTGTGTCCTTTTCATATTTTCACATCAAATATTTCAAATAAATTTTAACAAATTTTCTATCAGAATTCTGCCGCTAAATTTAACTGATTCTTTTACGACATTATGTGAGCAATTTTACTAGTATTTTTTTTTTTCAACATATTCTGATATTCTGAATATGTCCTGTAAGGATACCTTCCTTGTTAGTTGAATTTAGAATACTGAAAAATGTTTATACTCAAAATGTTTATACTCAAGCATATAATACTCAAAAAAAAAAAAAAAAAAAAAAAATCTTTTAACATGTTTTTTTAGAGTGTGTGTGTGTGGCAGGGGAGGGGGGGGGGGGGCTGTGTTTACAGTCAAAGTTCTATAATCCGCACAAGCTGAGGCCAAAGGTTGTGTGGATTATGAAATATTGTGGATTATAGAATGTTATGGATTCTACATCATTTCATTATTCCTAGACAACGTTTTAATTCTATAGTCAGTCTAATATGAAAAGATAAATATGAAATCTAGTAATTAATGTAATATGCTACCTCAAAAGTTATTTTATATAAAAAAAAACTTATATAAATGAGCATTTAAATGAAAATAATTACATATATTCTGTAATACAGTTTGTTTTTTACTGTTAATAAAATAAAAGAGTTATATTTTTAAAAAAAGTATATGTTTTACAATGATTTTTTCAACTTTTTCACTATTTGTTTTAAAAAATCATTTTTTAATCACAAATTTATAAATTTTCTTAGTTGTTTATTTCATTGTTTACACTTGTAAAGTAACGCGAATTATAGAAAATTGCGGATTATGGGTGCACGGATTATCGATCCTTGACTGTATATAATTCAGAATAAGATTAATTAAGACTTCCTTTCTGCATAATCATTATTGTAAAACACTATATTCTACTACATTAATTGAGAACTTACATATAATTTATTATTATTTACCTTGAGCAATCAATTAAAATATAACACAAAAAATAATGCAAAATGCAGTATGGGCCATTTTCACCATTAACTTACATTTCATGGTAATGGACTTGGCAAGTAATGGATTTGACATTTCAAATAAAACTTTAAAAAAAAATATTAAAATGAACTAGCTTGTATATTTTCTAACTTAGATAATAATTTACATACCTTCTAAAACTATTTAGTAAACTTACTTAGCAGCTTATATTTCATCGCTTATATTTGATGGTAATGGACTTGACAAGTAATGGACTTGTCAAATAAAACTATTAGAAATGAACAAGCTTGTATAATTTCTAACTTAGATAATAATACCCATACCTTCTGAAACTATTTAGTAAACAATATTTAATTACAAAAGTGGAAAAATCCTTATTTTAATATTAAAATTTACGGTAACATACTTGGTAGTGAAAAAAAAATACCAGCCTCGATAAAAGCTTATTCTTGCTACTATTACATTGCTTTGCAATTGAAAAGTAAAAAATGGCAAGTAGTAATTGCGTGAACAGTTTAATTATATCGCCGAATATTTGCTGCTAACTTTAGGCAGCATTCAAAACCTATTTTGACTAAAATAATCACAAGTAACAGACTTGACAAAAAGTGAGGGACAAAAGATTTCTGGTAATTTCTTAAAGAAAATATCTTTTGTAATAATTTTTTCATTAGTATAGAACACTGACAGTTTATATTTAAAATAGTTAAACCTTTTTATTTTAAAAAGTTAGCTAAAAAAAAAAAAAAAAAAAAAAAAAAAACATAAAACTTGGAATGGGACAGGCATTTTTGCTTAGAATCAAAATTTTAAAGACTTATATCTCAAAATTTTTTAATGATTTTTTTAATTTTTCAAGTTAGAAATGTTCAATATAATCTTCTTTAGCTAATGCATAGCTCATATCAAACTTTAAATATTAATTTATGTTTGAATTTCTTCTTTTTACTCTGGGACAGCATATGTAAGCAAAATTTGAAAATGGCCCAGTATAAATAACACAAAATACAGTTAAATTATTGAGAAACATATATAATGCAAAATCTTGCATTTTTTTTTACAATAAAAAAAACTGCAGTAGTTTTAATTTTCTAAAACAGTTTTCAATATTAAAACTAATGTAGAATTTTTTAATGGTAAATTAATTCAAGATCATTTTGTATTACTTCTACTGTATTTTGCATTATTTTTGCAATGAAAAAGTTAACATAGTAATATTTCAGGGGAAAAAATAAACACACACACACACACACACACAAAAAAAATAATAATGAAATTGTTTTGCATGTATAGAAGAACTTAGTATACATAAATACAATATAAAGAAGAAGAAAAATAACAAATGATTATTACTTATCACTAAAACTAATGTTTTTAACCTTAAAAAATATTTCATAGTTAAAATAAAATTAAATATTTCCAAGCTTCATAAACTATATACAGTAGACTCCCTCAAATTTGCATAGCTTCGGACCAGAGGTTGTGTGAATTTTAGAATTTTGCAGATTTCTGGTCATTGCTTTGTTTACATTTTTAAACAGTAATATGAATGTAATTAATAATGCAATCAAAACTATAATGAATGCTTACAATATAATAAAATATTAAAATAAGTAATAAACTAAAATAATAAAAATTTAGATAATTTTTAAAATTATTGAAACATTAAAAGCAAAGGTCAAGTTATTAATCAATAATCTATGATTAAATACTCATTATAAAGATTGAATGCATTTTTCCTAAATTATTCAATGAAACTTGCCTCATAAAGGTACACTAGTAATTGACATCAAATTCATAAATAAGGAAATTTTATTTCAGGTTTATCCAGACTTAATAACCAAAAATGCTCGATTAATGCATAAATATATTTGGCAAGCAGATTGTGATTACCAATAATATCCGCAATATCTTGATTGTTTTTTTTTTTTTTTTTTTTTTTTTTCTTTTCAAAAAAAATTTTTCTTTTGGGAAAAAACATGAATTTAGTTATATTAACAAAAATTACAAATTAAAATATAAATGGAATTGATATAAATCTAAAAAATCAAATTTTATCCCTATATCTGAAATGAATATTTCATTGTTTACATTTGTAAATTATGTGCAGATTTTAGGGTTGTGGATTTGAGGGAGTCTAGTGTACTCTTTTATTTCTTACTTTTCATTTTGAACAGACCAGTCTACAGAAAGCAACATATTTTCTTCATTTTTGGATAGGTCATAATCAGTCAGAAGTGATAAATGTATTCTTTTATCATCTTCATTAACAGAATTTAATACAACTTTTCCATCACTGCAAACTAAAGCCAAGATGATTTTATCATGTAAAACAGAAGGACACCATTTCATATCTAGAACTCCACTTGTTGAAATTGTCTCCTCAACAGATATACTTAAAGAAGAGGCAGAACTATTATCTGATGAAGACAACTTGTACAATGTTGCATTCCCAAGACGAGTTTGGCATTTATTGATGGATGATTTCTAGAAAATACAAACATTTATAGCACAAAAAATATTCATTTTAAATTATTGTAATAGTGATTGATTAAATATTTTAAAAGTAATTCAAAACAGAAAATGAATTTACTGCACAGGTGAAAAGTACATAAAATATTAATTTATTTCATTTACTTAATCAATATTAGTATTAGTTTTCATGGTTTTAAGAACATCCATAAGAGATTAATGCAATTTTATGACTATTTTTTTTAAAGTTTTTTTTAGTTTTTTAACTATAAGAAATATCTTTTAAATAAATTAAACAAAGCTTCAACAAACCAATTTTGCTTAAAAAAAAATATATATATATATACATATATACAATAATCTAGGTACTCTTAATTCTTACAAATTAATTAAATTAATTATATTACTAATATTTATTCTACATTGCTGATTTGTTTCTATTTCTTTTATAAAATATTAAATATACATGAAATGGTTTAAAAATGTCTTAACTGCAAAAATTACTTTCTGTAACATAATTTGACAGCTTTAAGAGCATTTGCAAATTTAATTTCAATAAACATTTAGAGATGTTGTTAAAATGCAATCTGAAAAATAACAGATCAAAAGCTTGCTATTTTCAAAGTAATATCAACCTGAAACTTCTTAATTCCTAATGCTTTAACAACACACTTAAATCTCACCCAAATAACATGAAACTTTTGCTCCATTTTCAAATGTTAATTGACTGAAGTGCAACTTTAAAAAATAATCATTATAGACTATAATGCCTTTAAATATATTTTAAATAGACATAAAGCAAAATTTTGCAGAAAATTAATAGATTTTATAAAAGATAAATCTTGTGGCTTAATAATTATATTTTGTCTTGAAAATTGTAAGTAGGCATACAAAATCAATTTTCATTTATGTTAAAAAACATTAAAAGGTTTAAAACATACACAAACACATACAAGAAAAAACCCTTCAAATTAATGTACAGTGGTGGTCACAATTATAAGGACAAGGCAAAAAATTGCCAAATCTTGGTTATATTTGGAGGGAAACTTATGCAAATTTAATGGCTGGAAACCATAGAAAACTGAAGATTATTTTTGTATGTTTTTATGGAAATATGTGATAAATTCATATTTATAAAATGTATTTTAAATTTATATAGCCATCTTATATGGACACAATTATAAGAGCAACTGTATTTGTGTGTTCTAAAAAGTAAAATTTACATGTTTTTTGCTCTGCACACGGAATTTCCAGATGATATAAATGCGTAGTAAGCATTTGGGATCATATTATTCTGTTTTTCAATCATGCAGCAAGGTGTAAAGCTTTTGGAATTTCAGAAAGGAAAAATGGAGGTATTTCAAAATTCAGGACTTTCTGTATGCTAAATTGCTACAAAGTTTAATAGATCAAGAACTGTTATTTACAATTATCTTTAAAATACCGGTAAGTATAGATGGCAAAGACATACAATCAGGCCATCTTCTGTTTCTGTATGAGGAAAAAGAATGATAAGGCGAATCTGCTCCAAAAACAGAAAAAAAAAATGTGAATTGAACTTAGAATGCCAGTACTCGAACTGTTCAACATGTTTTACAAAAAGTAAGAAAAAGGTTCGCTATAGTAAATATGTGTCAAGACCGCCTCTTACAAAAGTTCATGAGAGACTGAGGATGGAGTTTGCCAAAAACTACAATACTATGGCAAAAAAGTGGGATTCTGTCTTTTCTAATGATAAAAAGATTAATTTGGATTGACTAGATTGTTTTTGCAACTTCTAGTATGATCACTGTAGTGAAAATACTGTTTTCTCAAAGAATGTATTTGAAAGTAACTCAGTAATGATCTGGAGATGTTTCAGAATCGGTAGAACTACTCCAATAGTTTTTGTGCAGGGTAGGAGGAATTCTGAGAGTCACATTGATGTGTTCGGCAATACTCTTTTACCAGAAGCACTGTTAATAGCGATCGGAGGCTAATCTTTCCAGCAGGAAGATGCCTCGTTTCATGTTTCCCAAACTTCAAACTCGTTGTTTGATGTTAATTTCGTGAAACTACTTGACTGGCCGGCCAGGAGTCCTGATCTAAATCCAATGGAAAATCTGTTGGTTATTCTGGCACACAAAGTATGCTAAAATGGTATATGATCTCAAAACAAGCAAAAACTCATGTCTTTCATCGAAAAAGATCACTCAAAATTTCCCACGAACGTTCTTAAGGAATTGTCAAACTCCATAACGTCAAGACCAATAAAGTGATTGAAAAGAAGCAAGGAGAATACTAATTATCAGTGTGTTTCAGGCAAAAAGATTCATAGTCCTTACAATTTTGTCCAATTTTTACAATGACATATTTTGTTAATTGTGACAAAACATTCATATTTTGCATTTTCCAATGTTTCTCATTGTACAATGATTTCTCTCATAAAAAAGCATTTTGTGTATAAATTTCATTTTATTTAGCTCAGAAATAAAATTTTTTTGCACAATTTTCAATTGTTCTTATAATTCTGACCACCACTGTAATATTTCGTAGTTCAGTTCTGGAGATATTAAAATGTTATATTGTCATCGGAAACTCATCTATGAACATAATTTTCTTTTAACTCAAGCCAATCAGGAAGTAGGTTAAAAATAAATTACAAAATTCCATCTTTAAATACAAAAATCAGATTGAGTTAAACAAAACAATGTAAAAAGCCCCAACGTCCTTTAAGAAGGGAGTAGTGGAATTAATTTTCCATACCAGGGACTTCCAAACCAGTTCATTCAATTTATTTTATAAATACTTAATATAGATTAATTTAATAAACATAAGCAATTCTTTCTACACATACTTCATCCAATTGATATGTTCCACAGGCAAAAAAGTGAGATAAATGGCTAAATGGACACCATTCAACAGAATCAGCATGATATTGTGTCTTGTCTGTTGCTATTAAATAAGAATTCTTTGTCTTTGATTGATCCATTCAAATTCAGGCTAAAAGAAAAGAATATACATATATTATACCATCCATTATGTATTTAAAGAGTTTAGTTGTTCAGTTTTCACTTTAAAAAATTCTTATAACCACGATCAAGGTTGACAGATTATTTCCAACCCCTAGTAAATACCATGGAAAAAATGGTATTTACCAGTCTGGATTTTCAGAATATTTCAGTTATTCAATTTAACTTCCTGGAAAAGTTTAAAGAAAATGATGTTGTTTGAATAACAGTGCTTTTAGAAATTACTTTAACAATTAATAGCAAATCATTATAGATCAAAAAGAATTTTTTTTTTCTTCTATTGGATAAATTATATTCATGGCTGTAGTAGCATAGCTGAGGTTTATTCAAACAAAGTGAAAAATGTTCAGACAGGGGATTGAACCTGGATATCTCGTCTTGCCACGCTAATGCTTTACCTATAAAGCTATCCAGATTATACTTAGCTGATTTAATTCATTCTCATTTGTTGGACATGGCTGTAAATTACAGAATTAGTTTCATTCATCTGAGCTATAACTATAGCATTTACATGATGAAAGTATGTGATAGCATGGAAATTCCAGTATATCATGTAATCAAGTCATAATGAAGAAATGGATTTTTATTTGCTAAGGTATCCAGGTTCATTCCTTAGTCTGAACATTTTTCATTTTGTTGGAAAACCTCAACTGTGCTACTTATCCATGAATATAATTAATAGCACATTTCAGCAAAATTAATTTGCTAACTTTTTTACATGCAAACTAAATTAAATTCAGTATGCTAAGTAGAAATGAGTTCGGAATCCTCTTTTTTCAGAATCGTCGCCTGATGATTCAAAATTCGAATCAGACGCTAAAAATACATAGTAAAAATTGTTAGCACTTTTTTAAAATAGTTTCAAGATTGATTTTCTCATTTAAAAATAACTTCTTACATAGAAATAACTATTAATCTGAAATACTCTCCCATGAAGTTATTTTCATGTCCTTGAAAATCTGCTTAATATAGCAAGTTTATTATTAATATCCTACCACTGACAGAAATCGAGGAAAATCACAAACCTTAATATTTTAAAATATCACTGTACAGTATAGCAGAAAATCATAAGTTCTGTTTTCCAGCTATTCTGAAAAAAAGACTTCTTGAAACAGAAAGAGATGCTGGACAAGGGATATCCTAATGGATGTTTGTAATTATCATATTTACCTAGAATATTTCTTCCTTTTAGTCAAAAGTTTAACAAAAAAGGGGCAAGGCAGGAGTACTCATAGGAACAAATAGTTGATTTTTTTGCAAAATACCTCATTCTTGCACAACTAAAACAAAGCAATACAAGTTGGTAAGATTGAAAAAAAAAACAAGGGTGGATTTGAATGCTGGTGACTTTTAGGATATTAGAATAATAAATGAAGGCTATTGTTATTCATTAGGGTTAATTTAAGTTTAATGAAATAATAGCAAAAAATGAGCTACACACATCAAACGAACTATTTACACCATGCGCAGGTAAAAACAACCGTAACACCGATGCCAGTAAAACTTACAAAAAGAAATATTGTTCCTTAGATATAAATATCTACATAAATAAACATGGAGGATATATTCATCCAGTTAAAATATTTAACACTTCCCCTTGATTATGTCTCCATTTCTTTGCCTTGCACTGAGTCTATGATTTTGTAATAGTAGTTCTTGTTACACTTTTCGCCATTATGTCTGAAACATTCACTTTTGATGTGAAAGAAAGCAGATTTTCCTCTACCTTTTCTCTTAGAAAAAAATGTCCAAGTTCTGTGTGTTTATTTATTTCTTATGTTATGTGGTTATTTGCTAAGGAAATGGCTCCTTGATTGTCTACAAATATTTTTGGGGGAATGCTCCAGAAATGAATCTAAAATCTACAGTAAGAAGTTTTCATAACATAATGCTTCTTTTGCAGCATGGACATTGAAAAATACTCTGCCTCTGCTGCAGACAATACAGTTGTTTGTTGCTTCTTGCTGCTCCATGATACAGCACCATTTACAAGCAACACATTGTAGCAACTGAATGATCGACGATCAACTTTATCACTAGCCCAATCAGAGTCACAGAATATTTCTAACTCCTTTCCAGTCTTTTGAAAGGTTAACTTTAATTCCTTGGTCTGAGCTAAATAATAGAGCATATACTGTGTGCCAGACCAGTGTTCATTACTTGGAGAATTATTGAGTTGACTCATATAGGTTAGCAACAAATCATCACCTGAGAAAAATGAGGTTCTAACTGACATTTTGAAAAAAATTGACTTTTTGGCATAGGAATGTTCTATTTGTATCAATGAATGCATTCCTGCATTAAAATTTCGATATACATAATTTACATTCGCTTACGAAAGAGAATAATATAGTTCCATCAGAAATTGTTGGAAGCAGTTAGAATAAAAGAGTTCTATGTGCAAATTAATTGCAAACAGCATATAAGATAATATATTATTATTTTATTTTATAATATATAATGAAAACTGGCAATATTTTATTTCTTGTGTGAAGGAATGTATTATTTCGATAACTAAATCATTTTTCGGTAAAATATAGAGGATTTTTTTATCAGTAAAAATCCTTTTAAATGTTTTTTAGTACGTCGATATGCAAAACAAATTGTGTTTAATTTTTTTAATGGACCTGATCAGTGGTGACCATCCCCCCCAAAACCCAATGACGCAAATCCCCCCCCCCCAAAAAAAAAATAATTCATACTTTAACATTGACCCCCCCAGCAAAGAAAGAAACGGTGGGCCATCAGCTAGAAAAATGATGGCAGCCAGCAGTGCCATCAGCGGTAAAGTGCAATGGTGCCATTACTTAAACCTGTACTAAAGTGTCCGTACAAACTGCAGGTGGCCCATCAGTGATGGCCAACAGCAAGCCAGCATTGGTATGCCATCACATTACTTCAATCCATCAGTTTTCCTGCAGTGCTAGCACCTATCCTACAGCAATTCCTTTGCTGGACCAGCACTTTTAATCCAGCACCATCACATATCCTACAGTGTTTATACAGTGGTACACCGTCAGACTGCTTATTTGTTACTATGAACCGACAACTACCCTACAGTGTTTATAAAGCGGTAGATTATCATACAGTATATGTGCTGCTGGACCTTTGCTGTACCAGCGGTTTTTAATCAGTATTAGCTTCTAACCTACTGCTGGTTCTTTGCTGGGTCAGCACTTTTAATCGAGCACCATCACATATCCTGCAATGTTTATACAGGGGTAAACCATCAGTCAGATTTGTTTTTACTACAAGCAGACATCCACCCAGCAGTGTTGATAAAGCAGCAGGCCATCATCCAATGTTTATGCTGCAGGACTTTAGCTGTACCAGCTGTTTTCAAGCAGTAATATCCTCTACAGCGATTTTACACTTTGCTGGACCAGCACATTACTACCATTATTATTCCCATGACCAGCTATTACTGCTTGCTGGGACAGCATATTTATTCAGGGATTGATTTGCAGCAGAGCATCTGGGATGCAGATAAAAGAAAACTATTTTGGCAGCTCCAAAATAATATTTGCATTTTAAAACTACTGAGATTCAATATTTTACTTATAACTAAAATTCTGTGGAAGCCTAAATTAACATTCATTTAATAAAATATTTATTTTTCCAAAAAATTCCCTCGGAATTTTTGTTTGACTTCCTTGAAAATACTTTTTACACTAATGCCTAGAGCTCTCTAGGGTGCAAATCAATCTTCCCTGAACATTAGTTTTGCTTTAATTGGGACAGATTTGATATATAGTATGTGGATATAATTACCACTGGCATAAATATAAAAGAAATTAAATTATCCAAAAAACTATTTTTATTTTGCATTACTTGTAAATATAGTTCTTCATGCAATCCATTTTTATATCTGTTAATAGAGTTCATTCTCTTTGAAGAACAAAATTTCCTGATTACAATTCACAACATTAAAAAAAAAAAAATTCAAACTTAAATACAATTAAAACGAATTTAAAGGAACTTTTACTCGGATAAGATAGGTAATTAAGCTAAGCTATAATAATATATTAATAAAAGTTATAGAAGCTTATATTTACATATGAATTTATACACATTAAACATTTATTTATTTTTAGTCAGTGTTGTTATATCATTTATGCTGTTACAAAAGCAATTTGTTGTGCAGGTTTCAATTTTTTATCTTTAAAAAATTTTGGAAAGTTTTTTTTAAATTTTTTTTGGCCGGCTTGTTTTGTCATTTTTAATTATTCATATTTCATCATATTCTTTCATAGAGATACTACCTATATAAGGGTCTTTGAACCTAAAGCATGACATTACTCTAAATCAAAATAGAGTAATCTTTTTGAAATTCAATTAAATGAAAATCTAATTGCAGCATATAATATTCTAATCTATTGATGATTTCAATTTTTTTCAAACAAGTTTGCATTATAATTAGCTTGATATTAAGTATAGATATATTTATCTATGTTTCATAGAAAATTACATAACTTTTCACATAATCAATGTTCGGTTATGAAAAAATATGTTTCTATAAAAATCAATGAGTATGGAAACATGTCAACTATTTCTAAAAAATGTATATTAGAGACTGTTCATTAATAGTCTTAGGACACATGTTTTGAATAAAACAGAGATTATGAACAAAAATGCATTAATCTTTAACACTGGCAATATTATCTTCCCCTTAAATATAAATACCATATTTACTCGGATATAAGACGCGAACTCTACATGTAAAAATGGCGATTTCTTAAAATTTCGTACATAAGACGCACCATAAATGATGGGAAATAGGAATGAGTGACGGTAAAGAGAATTGCTAATTAATGTGCAAATAATGTCATTAGCTCTGTTGTATAAAATCTGCAAGGAATGAAATAAATATGCAGTAATACTTCAATTAAGTAACATTTTCTGAGTTTTGATATATTCTTTGAATACTTTCTTGTTTCATATGTACATCGTTCGACTGCACCCAACAGTAAAAAATATTCCATGTACAAGGCGCACCTAGGAGTTTTGCCCTATTTTTTTGGAAAAAAAAGTGTGCCCTATACACGAGTAAATACGGTATGACTTTTTTTTTTTTTTTTTTTTTTTATCCTTTACCCTAACTTATTCATTCATACTTAAAAATCAGTTTTGAAAGTTTATATCAAAGTTTGTATCAACTTTAATATGGAGTTTTGAAAAGTTATTACATTATAATGAAAAAACTTTTTGAATTAACTTTTTTTATTTGCATAATCAATGGTACATTAAAGAAGTTATCATCAACTTGAATCTCAATTTGATTTTCTTTTTATTCTTCCACCATCTCTGTCGATTGCTGAGCACAACCAAAGCTGTACATCTTCCACATTTGCTTGTAAAACTGTTCTGGTAGTTGGTATTTGACAGAAGTGCTGATGTCTTATAATGTATGAATACAAACCAGCAATGAGACAAATTAGAAACTACAAAATATATTGATTTCAACTTTGCCAAATGAAGTCTTAAACATGGATATTCAAAACTAATGAAAAAAAATATTTAACAGGAAAACAACCATCCCTATATACATTGGAGTAATATTATCTAAAAATATCAGGTAACCAAAAAAGTTCAAGCTGTTTTTGAGAACAGGTATTTTTGCTGCGTAGGCATGGTCATACGTACTGATTCTGATGACATCATTTATGTGCATTACCTTTAAATTGCAATCAGTAGAGTTGTTTAACGTATCACGTTTCACTACCATATTTGTAGGAAGAACAACTGTTGACAAAGGAGATTTTGAGGCCTATTTTGCTCTATAAGTTCAAATTAGGAAACAAAGCTGCAGAGGCTGCTAGAAGAATGTGTTTGAAGAGACTTCAGTGAGTGAACGGACCGCTCAAAAGTGGTTCAGCAGATTTTCGTCCGGAGATGACAGCCTCAAAGACAAGCCCAGTGTTGGTCATCCGTCCAACTGGAAAAGGAAATCAAACAGAATCCTGATCTAACATGCCAGGAGCTTGCACAAAGGTTTGGAGTATCTGACAAAACATCTTGAACATCTCATTGCATCTTCATAGCCTTGGGATTGTGGAAACTTGATAAGTGGGTTCCACATGTCCTGTCCGAGGAAAAAAAACTCCAATGATTGAACATCTGCTTGTCATTGGTGTCATGCCACAATTAGGGGGGGGGGGGGGGCTTGTTGAGCTTAAGCCGCATGGTAGGCCTCCCCACCTTGTTGAACATCTGTCACGCCACAACAAAGCCTCTTTCCTGGATCAGATATTGACATGTGACAAGAAATGGATAATGTATGATAATCGAAAGAAAACATCATTGGTCGACTTCTGGTTCCATCTCATTGGTTGCTAAACTGGACATCCATCAAAAAAAAGATAATGCTGTGTATTTGGTGGACTAGCGCTGGAATAGTTCACTATGTATTCTTAGAAAGCAGGAAAACAATCACAACTGAAGTCTACTCATTGCAGTTAAAAAGGGTTTCAGCTGCTTTGCTCAAAAAGCAGCAAGCTCTGGTCAACGGAAGAGGAGTTCTCCTCCTCCAGATAATGCCAGACCTCATACTGCCAAAGCCACCAGGAACGTAATAAAAACATTGGGCTGGCAAGTTTTGTCTCACCTACCTTACTCCCCAGACATCACCCCATCGGACTATTATTTGTTTTTGGCCATGGATAATCACCTGCGGGAACAGCAGTTCCAAACCCAAGATGATGTCATAAAAACTATAACCCAGCTTTTGGACTCTAAACCAAAAGATTTTTTTCAAAAAGGATATTTATAAGCTTGTGTCTCGTTGGGAGCACGTAATTGAAGCCAATGGTGATTATTTTAAAGAATGAAATAAGTGTGAGATTTTTGTGGGTCATTTTTTATGCCTGATAAAAACCACACAAACTTTCTTGATTACCTGATAGAAAAAGAAATTCAAACACAAAGTGGAGAAACTGATTTGCTAACACTTGAGCATTTAAACATTTTACAACTGAATTCACATACAATAGACAGAATTGCCAACATCTTGATTTACCATCAGTATTTTTCAATAAAAATTTTTGTTTTATTTAATTATCAAAGCGAAATGCTAAAATAAAAATTTATGTTGGTAGTGATAATTAGAAACAACAGTTAAGTTTTTTATCCCATGATTGTGTGTGATGCAAGTTACATTAAATGTGCATTAAAATTTATCCTATACATTAGTATCGCAAAAAAAGATTTAAATTTTAAGATAAAAAAAGACCCACAGCAAAACATTGCTGTATTGCAAAACCATAAATATTGTTGGAACAATGCATGTAACATGGAAAATGCCAGTATACAACTCATGAAAAGAATACAGATTTCAATAGCAAAAATTTTAGAAATTACAGTAAAAAAATGTTTTGTTGAGATTGCAAGTTTTTAACATAGCAGCCTTTGCAAACAATTATGGATTTCATTCAAAAATATTTATAGCAAAGATAGTAACATAGCTCAGTTTCCTGCATAACTGCCTCAGTCCTGATGTCACCTGTAAGAGAGACAAAACACTGCTTTAATTAATTGAAATGTTTCTAGAATTGTTCAAATTACTTCTAGATTTTTTTAAATAGATGCGTACATATCATAAGCATTGATGAAATGACAGTCAAATCTTTTGAATCGTATTATCAATTTTAAACTGGTTTGTGTGGCATCTCTCAGTATTTATCTCAGGACGTTAAAGCATATTATAATGCTGTTTTTTGTATGGAAACTGTTTTTTTCAATGCATTGATCATCTTGAATGAAAAAAAGAGCGTTTTGGCATTCAAGAGATTTTCACAGTATTGAGACAAAATGCTAATATTAATTTACATCAAAACTAATGCTGTAATTGCATAACAACCAAACCAATATGATATACAGTACATGATAGTACAGCATAATTTAAATTTTTGCTTAAAATGTACCATTTCAAAATAAATAAATAAATAAATAGGTAACTTATTTAACTTTAATGAATGTTGAATAATTTCATCAAATGGAATACAATATCTTACACTAACAGGGGTCAAATATAGGCAAGATTTGAAGGCCATTTAACCCCTTCACGAAAATCCACTTAATAAAACAGACCCCTTCACAAAATTCTTCATAATAAAACCGTCTCCATCACAAAATTCTATTTCAAAAAAAGATGGTGTTTATTATTTTTATATTTTTTAATTTATAAAATGTGTAATTTGCAAACAAATCAAGTTTACCAGAAAATCAGGCTTCAGTAAAAAGATCTAAAGTATTTAAATTTAAAAGATTTAAATTTTTAAAGGATTTAAATATATTTTTGTAAATTAACTGCTAAAAGTAGAAATTCTGAAAACTTTTTAAAGGTTTCATTAAGTACAAACCGAATATTCGGCAAAGCCAAATATTCAACTTAATTGAATAGTTTGATATTCAATCTAACCGAATATTCGGTAACATGGCTGGATACCGAATATTCGGTGCATCCCTAATTTATTACCTACTTAAGATATTTTATAACAGACTTGCCAACCTCTAAAAGTAAAAAATCAGGAGATTTTTGCATAGAAGTAAGGAGATTATTATTTTTAAGCCCCTCGCCCACCCACCTCGCATTAAAACACAATGGAATAATAATTGATAGAAGAAAAACACTACTCAAAAATGCGCATATTTAATACACACAATTTAGTCACTATATTATTTTAAACTGTGGCTGATGGGGATTTTATGGTGCAATAATTCATTAGTGACATGCTGCACCAAGGCCAAAACAAACAAAAAGTTAGGTAAAATAACTAGTAAGAATATAAATGCAATTTGTACATCTTTGTATCTGCATTATTGCAACCGTCTGTTGACACTGTAAATGGCCTAATCTTAAGATGTCAATTATAGTACCTTTACTATTACTAGCCATCTTCTTCACAATTGAAGTCGTTTTTGTCCTAGCACAGGCATATTTTTTCACCACAGCACTGTCCGGGAACATTGTTTTAAAAAGTGATGAAACGTGATCGGTAGCACTCAGCGGTATATTGTGCTCCAATAAAAACGAAGTAAAAAGGCATTCCGCTTTAATAGTACGTTGATCTGTTTCATCAACAGAAAATGAAAGTTTTTTTAATCAATTTAGATCGTTTTTGCTTTTTTGTTCCAATAGGCTTTACAACATCAGCTCTGCCACCCTGCGAAATTTTAAAATCAAAAGAACACACAGTGCATCCAAGGGCGGATCCAACCCAACCTCCAGGGGGGAGTCAACTTTTGACAGATGATTTAATGAAACAATTTTAAAATACAGTAAATCTTGTGAAAACGGAATTATGATAAAAAGTAGCAAATTTCACCGATCGGGCATAAAAAAATCGCAAAATTTGTCGATTAGGCACGTAAAAAAAACTAATTTTGTCGATCGGACGCGAAAAATCTCAGATTTCGCATATCGGCAAGGAAAAAAATATAATTTTTTTTATAATACTTGAAAAAATTTTTGTTCATAGGTTGTGGAAAAGTCGCCTGTTTTGTCTGTTTACCGCGCAAAAAAATGCGAATTTCGTTGACCTGGCGCGGAAAAATCGAAAATATCGTCAACTGGACATTGGAAAATCACGAGTTTTTTATATCGGCCCTCCAAAAAATTCGAATTTTGTCTGTATGTCTCAGAAAAACCACAAATTTTGTCGACCGAACACAAAAAGTTGCGAATTTTGTCTATATGGAACGAAAAAAATCTCAAATTTCGTCAACACGGAAACCTCCCAATTTTGTCGATCGCTTCGTAAAAAGCGCAAAATTATTCAATCGGGAATGGAAAAATCGCGAATTTTGTTGATTGGGAATAAAAAAATTGCGAAATTTGAGTTGATATATGTCAGCCTTACTCATATCCTTAACACTCATATCCATAAGCATATATACATATTGTAAGGGAATAATATGGCATGACTTACTGGTTTTTATTTCATTTCAATACTATTCGATCTTTGTCTTATCTCCAATTCTTTTATTCTGTTTTCCTGGTTCCATAGCATATTCCACCGTTTAAATTGGTTACTTATTTGTTTACTTTCGATTTGATCATCTTACGTGTGCGTTCATGGTCGTTTTCTTCCGTTTGATCGCGATTTGCGATCTTCGCAAATCGCAACTTACGAGTAGCCGTATCTCCCTTTCGCAAAGCAGGAACGCTTTCGCTCAACTTCTGCATACGCAAAGGGGCGTTGTCGTCTGGAGATATCTGGAATTGCGAGGGGTATTTAAATCAGTCAGTTTGTTTTGACGGTGGATGGTCTGACGATGTTTTGGCCTAGTAAAAGGCCGTTTGTTGTCATAAATATTAATTATGGAAGTTCAATTGTAGTTTATCTTAAGTGGTGAAAGATGGTGTAGTTTTATGAAATAATTTCTATTAGTTAATAACGGAAGTGTGATGATAAATATGTTGCTGTCATGAACTGTGTTTAACATCCAAGGGTCTTTTTACTTTCTTTGAACTATTTCTGGACTTTGCTTGTTCGTCATCGTCCGTTTTGAGAGTTGCTTTTTCCAGTGATGCCATGGTGAGTTGTTTGTTTTTCAAACCTGTACTGGTCTTTTAAACTTTACCTTACGTCATGCCGTTTAAATTAATTAAGTGCTTTTATCATGTTAAAGTATTACTCTAATTCTATGGATAATATAATTTCAGAAATTATTGTTTTTGATTGATTTTACCAGATATAATTTCTCTTTGTTTATTATTTCATATATACATATATTTTTATTTGAATATGTTTTTTTGAAAAATAAACGTTAGCTTAACTTTTAAATAAATGCTTCTTTACTGACTTTATTACACTACCACAGATTGCCAATATTTATTTCAGGTCACCATTTTTTTTTATTTTTTTTCAACCTCTGCTTAAATTTTATTTAATTTTAGAACGGTTCTGGCCTCAGAACCGATCACGGGTTATGGGCCAAAGCGACTACGCTTTTTAACCTGTTATGGTGGCCATAACCTTCGTTGGCAATATCTTAAATTAGTGGTAGCATGCGGCCATTAGACCTCCAAGCGATTTCTAGTGGGGGGGGGGGCGCAATAGCATTTGTATTTTAATTTATAATCATAACTAATTATTCTAGTATAAAATAGAAAGGTTTTTTTTTGGTAAAATTTTTTTTGTCGTACTATTTGACTGTTTTAGAGTACGTTTTTTTGAAAAAAAAAAAAAAAAAATTCTTTTCCTTTCTGTTTAAATTTAATTAAGAGCATGGCAATGACCAACGTACAGGTTAGCATAAACAAACTTAACTCTCACAACTATGCAACTTGGGCAGCGGACGTTAAATACCTGCTACTCGACAAAAATGCTTGGGGCATCGTAAATGGTACTGAAGAAGCTCCGAATACCAGTGATGCAGTAGCAAAACAAAAGACTATCAGGCACGGCTCAGGTCAGCACTATCCATAGTATACCTAAACGTCGAAACTGAGTTCCGGAGGATAATTGAAAACATCGATGACCCTCATGAAGCGTGGACAAAGCTGAAGACCCACTTTCAACCTGACAACCGTGCACGTCACATGCAGTTGTTTGGCGAGATCCTGTCCTGCAGAATACAGCCTGACGAGCCAGTCGATATGTTTGCTGCACGCCTACAGAGACTTGCTGATCAGCTGGCTGCCATGAATGAGCCGATAAAGGAAATTTATCTGACATTCCAGTTGTTGAGATGGCTCCCTAAAAAGTTTGACAATCTCGTCCAGGGAATCTTGCGATGGCCCGAACAGCAGTTCAAATTTAAAGATGTCCTGACCGAGCTGGTGGCCGAGGAATCCCGCATCAAATTACGTGAAGAAGACAGAGGTGACCTGGTCCAATCCCATTTTTCTCGAGCTCGCACACCCAAGAGGTCCGTATATAAGCCTAAGTTCAAGGGAAGGTGCCACAGGTGTGGCCAAGCCGGCCATGTGCTTCGACAGTGTAAATTGCCTCAACAATCTTCCAATTCCGAATCCTGCCTCCATACCACTTCCAGAGACTCCTCAAACTCCTCGTTCCAGAACTCCTCGGTGTCCAGAGGTTCATCAGTGTCCAGTCCAGTTCGAGTCCAACCCAGTTCGAGTAATTCCAGACCTAGCAGAGATGTGCATCGAAAGAGAACCAGAAACCAACGTCAACGTAAGCCAACAAGCCAGGTAAACTACCTCATTCAATCTAATCTTAGTAATATTAAATGTGGTGGAGACGCCTGGGTCTTTGACACAGGTGCCTCCCACCACTTTTGCAAAGATAAAAACCTCTATGTAAAATTTAAACCTTTGCAAAATGAGGAGTTGGCTGTTGCCGTTGACGGAGCAACTTTTCCTATTGAAGGAACTGGTCTAGTGGACTTAAAAATAAATGGGGAAATGGTTCGCTTCGGCGATGTTATGTATTGCCCAAGTTTAAGGCACAATTTGATATCTGGCCCTAGGCTTGATAAAACTGGTGCCAAGTTCAGAGGAGGTGAGGGCAGGGTTAGAGCATATCGTGACAGTGGTACCCTATTTCGTGCTTTTCTTAAAGATGGCATTTACTGCTTGTACCCAGATCCTAGCCCTAAAAATAAAACTAAAACTCAAAATAGTCAAAGTCCTAAAAAGGTGCGTTTTCAAGCCTCTACTGTCCAGAAGGACGACTTTAAGTTATGGCATAGACGTTTCGGACACATTAGCTCCACTTTAATCGAACATACTGTTAAATGTAATGGTGTAAGGGGCTTACCACCTATTAAAAGTAAAGACTTTGAATGTGAGACATGTAAAATTAACAAACACAGGCGAACTTCCTTCCGTCCTATAAATCAAATAAGATCAAAACGACCCCTTGAATTACTTCATACTGACTTGTGGGGACCGACACAAATAACAGGTAGAAACGGCGAGAAGTACTTCTTAACCATAACTGACGACTTCTCACGAAAAGTATCAGTCTACCCCTTATGTAATAAATCACAAGTATTCAAGGTATTCACTAATCATGTAAAAAGAGCTGAAAGATTTTTAGGTACTAAGGTAAAAGAGGTCCGTAGTGACAATGGGCGGGAGTTTGACAATGAAGCCTTTACAAGGTATTTTGAGGAAAACGGGATACACCATGAGTTTACCAACGTGTATTCTCCGGAACAAAATGGGGTCTCGGAACGTTTAAATCAAACTATAATGGACGGGGCACGCTCAATTCTTAATGAAAGCAAACTCAGTTTAAAATTCTGGCCGGAAGCAGTTCTATACATCGCGTACACACTAAACAGGGTATGTCACAAAACGCAGAAAAAGACACCCTTTGAGTATTACTGTGGCAACAAACCCTCAATAAGACATTTACGCCCTTTTGGTACCGTGGCATACGTAGGAGTACCTAGGCAGTTAAGAAATTCAAAATTTGATCCTAAGGCCAAAAAGGGGGTTTTAGTGGGTTACGCAATGTCAACTAAAGGCTACAGAGTATGGATTCCCGACACAAACAAAATAATAGAAACTATAAATGTTAGATTTGGGGATGAATCCGTACCAAGGAATGTTCACAGGCATAGCGAGCAAGGCCCAAGTTATTCAATAGGCACAAACCCTTTTACAACTTCAGAGCAGCACAACGGAAGCGACCTGGGACCTACATATATTTTAAGTTCAGAACAACCAGAAATTGACCCTTTGACTGACCTTCAACCTGACAGATTTCCTTTAGAAAGATCACCATCTCCAACACCTAAGCCAGGCACCTCAAAAGCTGTTGAACCCGCCTCCGTTCACTCATCTGACGATGAAAGTGACGAGGAGGGCGAGGAATTCCAGAGAACATTGAGGGATGCTGTATGGTTCCGTAAGGCCGTAACTAGGCCTGATAAGTCGAGAACCGACATCTATTACTATGAGATGGGTGAAACGCAACGTTTAAGATCACTCAGAGAAGTGCGGGAATACTGTCAGTCTAATGGTATAAAATTTGATCCAACCATGTTCAGTTTCAAAGGGGAAAATAAATACCAGGGTATTGTAAAATCTACTTCCAGTGCTAGTTCAAGTCCTAGTTACACACCTCCACACACATCCTTATCAGAAACACGTAAAAATAACATATGACTAGAAGACTCCATACCAAACACATATAAGCAAGCCTTAAAATCCCCTCAGTGGGAACTCTGGAGACAGGCAATGCAGGAGGAAATAGACGTAATAAATAAAAGACATGTATGGGAATTAACATCACTACCACCCAACACTGAACCTCTAGGCTGCAGATGGGTCTTCACCATCAAACGAGACGATAAAGGGCAGGTGGCAAGATACAAAGCAAGACTAGTAGCCCAAGGCTACAAACAGGTCAGGGGTGAAACCTATGACGAGACGTTTTCACCAGTCGTAAATTTTAGTTTAATCCGCTTTTTTTTTGCCGCCCTTGTCTCATGTCTCGGATGGATTCACACGCAATGCGATGTGAAAGGAGCCTATCTGTAACATCTACATGAAACAGCCTCCTGGATTCGAAATAAAAGGGAAAGAGTACTTGGTCTGTAAACTCCAGAGGGCACTTTATGGCCTCCATCAGAGTGGCCGGGTGTGGTTTTATGAATTACATAAAGTTTTAATTTCTCTTGGTTTTAACAAACTGGATTGGTGTAATTGCATCTACACATTTTCTAATTACGCTGTTTTATTGTTATATGTTGATGACTTTGTTGTTTTAAGTAAGCATCAGAAACACATAAATGAGATTTTAAAATTACTAGCTGAACATTTTGACATCAAAATCCTGGGGAAAACACGTAAACTCCTTGGGGTTGAGTTTGAGGAGGATGGGGAAGGTGTAGTGTCAATCCATCAAATGCAATATATTGATGATATCTGCACACGTTTTAAGGAATATAACTTTCCCATCACATCACTTCCCATAAGTAAAGGAGTAGTGTACTCCAAAGCACAGTGCCCTCAAACAGATACTGAAACCCAGGAGATGTCAAAATATCCGTACCGAAGTGTTTTGGGTTGCTTATCTTTTCTTACAAGCAGGACTCGCCCCGACATATCCTATGCAGTAAATATCTTCAGTCAATTCCAGAGTAATCCGGGCATAATCCACTGGAATGGTCTTTTAAAATTACTGGGATATGTACAAAGCACCAAACACTACAAATTGAAGCTACATTGTCATAACATAAATCTAATTACATATACTGATGCCGATTTCGCCGCCAATCGTGATGACAGGACGTCAATGGGGGGACAACTTTTAATGTTAGACAAATCTCCTATCATGTGGAGAGCTTTTAAACAAAAATCTGTCTGCTTGTCTACCATGGAATCAGAGTTTGTGGCTTTAACAGAAGCAACTAAAGAGCTTCTTTGGTTCAGTAGAATCATAACTGAATGTTATGAGAAACACATTTTTACAGGTCCACAAACTAAGCCAACCTTGTTAGTAGACAATATGGCCTCCATTGATTTCCTTAAGTCTCCCATAGAAAACTACAGAACAAAACACATTGACGTTAAATTATTTTTTGTCAGAGACCTTTTAAACCAAGAGATATTTAATGTAAAACACGTAACTAGTAAAGCTAATCTCTCAGACATCTTTACAAAACCCCTAACGAAGTTTGATCTTAAAAGATTCATTGAAGTGATCTTTAGTTATAAGTAATTTATATTGTTTTAAATATGTTTTATTTAAATGTAAAAAAAAAAAGTAAAATGTATAAAGATGTTAGAGGTATAAGGTGAAAAAAAAACTCCCCCTCCTCTGGGCTTGGGTCAAGCATTAAGATGCTTGTTTAGTTTTTTTTAAGTTAAACCTTGAAGTTTAACACATTTCATTTTTTTTTTCAATCTGAAATTTTTGTATATTTCAGTATTTTCTCTTTATAATGTTTGAATATGTGATTATACACTTGTTTTTCTTGTTATCTCATGGTTCTGCCTCATATGCATATGTTCTATTTTTCATACATAAGCTTTTCAATACCCTCATTTCCAACATCGCGGACAATTTAACTCCCGCTGGAATGTGATCAGACCTCAGGATGGTTCATCCTCCGGGACCCGAGCAGCCCCAGGAAGCGTCTCGCAGGGGTGCCATTGTAAATAGCCAGAGTGGTCTGCAGGGGGTAGTGGCCTTCTTGAGTGTTCTGATCACAGGAAGGCCTGTCGCGGGCATCGTTTTTTTTTAATTTGTAAGTCCCTATTTTGATAAATGGAAATGTCACATAGGTCCCGTTCGTGGTGTTGAAAATTGAGCTGTATTTTTTTTTTGCATATATAAATATGAAAAGGGTTGTTTTACTTTTAAGAAATTGCATAACAAGTGTCCTTCACATTTTAAATTTTTCTTAAAACATTTGCAAATGTGTATTATTTCAAAAGTTTAAGCATGCATGTTGTTGTTGTTATTTTTGTTTTTATGTGAGCGCTCACCGTCCTTATCATTATCATATTTTTCAGTCATAGTGTTATCATCATTAAATGTGTCTATTTTGCATATCATGAATTCCCCATACATTATCAAAGTGTTTTTGCATTGTAATTCATGTTTTGCTATTTTTCATATTTGTAATGTTTATGAATCTGTCGTATGATAATCATTTACTCTAGTGTAATTATGCAAATGTTTGTAAATGTAATCGTGTATTGTCAAGGCAAGGATCAAGAATCGACATACTAAAGAATGTTATAGTATGTAACGGTAATCGTAGTCACTTGTACGTGACGAGGTAAAACGGTAACAAATTTTCATGAACTCTTTTGAAATGTTTGTGTACCTGAAAGACTTTGAAATTTTTAAGTTACTATGGGGTCATTCCATGTCAATTCAACCAGACCTTGTAACCCGACCCCCAGGGATTTTGATGAAACTTTGTGTACACACTAATTCTATCATGAAATGATTCCATCAGAAATTTTTCCTTCCTAGACCTCATACTTTGTGAGATATGGGGGGTCCAATTCTTGGGGTTTTCTCAAATCGCACATTTCTGAGTCTGTATTTTGAGATTACAGTTCCATCTTCAAAAAATTGTTTCTCTGGATCTAAAATATGAATCATCTTAAAAATTTCACTGTAAAAATATAAATAAATGCAGATTAAAAAAAAAAATATTTAAAAAATTTACTTGTAATATTTAGGATAAAAAAAATTAGCCAAAGTTGAGAGTTATGGTTATTTTTCCAAATTTTTGTGACTTGACAAAAAAGGTTGTACACAAAAAGGCAAATTAAATTTGCAATTTCTTTTTGTTTTAAATAAAAGTTTACACTTTGGGCTTTCTATCTATGAAATAAAAATGATGTGTTTCGCATGGCTTATGCAAAAATTTTGGGTACTTTCCAATTAGCCGGATGAGTGCTTTATTTTTATATATTACATATGCACACAAAAAAGCAAGTGAAATTTCCCATTTCTTTCTGTTTTAAATAAAAGTTTATACTTTGGGCTTTCTATCTATGAAATAAAAATTATGTGTTTCGCATGGCTTATGCAAAAAATTTGGGTACTTTCCAATTAGCCAGATGAGTGCTTTATTTTTACATATTACGTATGCACACAAAAAATCAAATGAAATTTCCCATTTCTTTTTGTTTTAAATAAAAGTTTACACTTTGGGCTTTCTATCTATGAAATAAAAATGATGTCTTTCGCATGACTTATACAAAAATTTTGGGTACTTTCCAATTAGCCGGATGCGTGTTTTATTTTTACATATGTACACATGTATAGAGCTATATAAATGCAGATGTATTATACATGTACATATATATGTATATATACAGTATATTGATATATATATGTATAAAACTGGTGCCCGTCTAACCGAAAAGTACCAAATTTTGCCTTGTTTTGAGAATCTGCACCAATTAAGAGGAAAAAAATCTGACTAAGTTTAGCTGTGGTACTTAAATAATTACTGGAATTTCTATGAGTTATTGAATTTAATGTTATTTGATGCATGTTTTTTTTTTTTTTTTTAATTCTCAAAGTAAAGTTTAGGTTTTGTTTTTTCTGATTAAAAAAAATCTGACTGTAATATGTTTCCCCATTAAATTTAGTGAATGGTCCATATATTTCATTTAGTTATTTAATAATGGGCATTTTTTGACAATCTAAAGAATCTCTTACTTTTATTTTCAATAATTAAACTCAAAACAGATTTTTTTTTTGTACAGTATAAAATAGAAATTTTTTTCTTCTCACATTTCCATTATTTCTTTCGAATGCTTATATATTAATTATTTGTTTTTAAAAAATGTTCATAACCTTGTATTTCCTTTCTTTCGTTAATTTTAATCAGATTAAATATTTATATTGGCAAGTTTAAATACACAAATGTTTAACAGAACTTGAATTTGTTTCTATAGTCTGAAAGATTTAATTGCACCTGCCTTGTATAAACACCTTCTGATAAAGGCAGGGTAATGCTCGTTAGTATGAAAGCAGATGTTTTGAAATCAAGTTAATCAAATTATTGTCATTCTGTTGTTTCTTATCATAGAAGAATGATTTAACTTTTACTGTGCTACAAAAAATACATTCTGATTGCTACATATTTTATAGTTTATGATATGTATAAATATTTTTTTTTTTTTGCTTTATTGTTTTAATATGGAGCCTGATATTAAACCTTCTACTAGTCTCCAGGCTTGCAGTATTGTAATATTAACTGGTTTAGAATGTCACAAAACTAGCTATACAAATAACAGAGAAATAGACTACATTGATAATCTCTGTGATTCAGAAAAAGAATTTTTATTAGTTAGGACTATTGCATTTATAAAACAAAAATTAAGTGAAAACCGTTTGATTAATATATGTGAGCATCACAGAATTTCGCTCTTAATGAAATATGAATTATATAAATGTGGAGATCCATTTAAGCGGCATAAAAAGCAAGTGAAAAAAGCAATTAGGGCAATTAATAGAGATTTATATACGGACGAAAAGGTAAACCAAAGTTGAAAGTCATGATTATTTTTCCGAAATTTCGTGACTTTATGAAAAAGTTTCTACATGAAAAGGAAAATGAAATTTCCAATTTGTTTTTGCATCAAATAACATTAAATTCAATAACTCATAGAAACTCCAGTAATTAATTAAGTACCACAGCTAAACTTAGTCAGATTTTTTTCCCCCTTAATTGGTGCAGATTTTCAAAACGAGGCAAAATTTGGTACTTTTCGGTTAGACGGGCACCAGTGTTATATGTATCAATATACTGTCTATATACATACATATGCACATGTATAATACATCTGTATTTATATAGATGTATACATATGTGCATATGTAAAAATAAACACGCATCCGGCTAATTGGAAAGTACCCAAAATTTTTGCATAAGCCATGTGAAAGACATAATTTTTATTTCACAGATAGAAAGCCCAAAGTGTAAACTTTTATTTTAAACAAAAAGAAATTGGAAATTTCATTTGCTTTTTTGTGTGCATATATAATATGTAAAAATAAAGCACTTATCCGGCTAATTGGAAAGTACCCAAAATTTTTGCATAAGCCATGCGAAAGACATCATTTTTATTTCATAGATAGAAAGCCCAAAGTGTAAACTTTTATTTAAAACAAAAAGAAATGGGAAATTTCATTTGCTTTTTTGTGTGCATATGTAATATATAAAAATAAAGCACTCATCCGGGTAATTGAAAAGTACCCAAAAATTTTGCATAAGCCATGCGAAACACATCATTTTTATTTCATAGATAGAAAGCCCAAAGTGTAAACTTTTATTTTAAACAAAAAGAAATTGGAAATTTCATTTGCTTTTTTGTGTGCATATGTAATATGTAAAAATAAAGCACTTATCCGGCTAATTGGAAAGTACCCAAAATTTTTGCATAAGCCATGCGAAAGACATCATTTTTATTTCATAGATAGAAAGCCCAAAGTGTAAACTTTTATTTAAAACAAAAAGAAATGGGAAATTTCATTTGCTTTTTTGTGTGCATATGTAATATATAAAAATAAAGCACTCATCCGGGTAATTGGAAAGTACCCAAAATTTTTGCATAAGCCATGCGAAACACATCATTTTTATTTCATAGATAGAAAGCTCAAAGTGTAAACTTTTATTTAAAACAAAAAGAAATTGGAAATTTAATTTGCCTTTTTGTGTACAGCCTTTTTCGTGAAGTCACAAAAATTTGGAAAAATAACCATAATTCTCAACTTTGGCTGACTTTTTTTATCCTAAATATTAAAAGTAAATTTTTTAAATATTTTTTATTAAAATCTGCATTTTTTTACCTTTTTATAGTGATATTTTTAGGAGGATTCATGTTTTAGATCCAGAGAAACAATTTTTTGAAGATGGAACTGCAATCTCAGAATACACACTCAGAAATGTGCGATTTGAGAAAAACCTAAGAATTGGACCCCCCATATCTCTCAAACTATGAGGTCTGGGAAGGAAAAATTTCTGATGGAATCATTTCATGATAGAATTAATGTGCACACAAAGTTTCATCCAAATCCCTGGGGGTCGGGTTACAAATGGGGGAAAAATTGGTTGAATTGACATGGAATGACCCTATGGTAACTAAAGACTCTTGTGTTATGAAAGAAAGTTGTTAATCTCATTGTTATATTGTTATTAATTGTTAATGTTGTTGAGTTGTTCATTTTTGGAAATTAACCTTGTTATATGATATTGTGAATTTGTTGCATTTATGCACGTTAATGTTGAGTTGTTTTTCACTAGTAACTGTCAAAGTATGATAGTAGATATACTGATATATTATGTTGTTCAATATGAACTTTGATGTTATTTATATTATTTGATAATACTTGGTATAGAGGTCTGCACGGGCCCGGGCCTGGCCCGTGGCTCGTACCCGGCCCGGCCCGCGGGCCGGGCCGGGCCGGCAGAATCGTTTCGAATTTTCTAACGGGCCGGGCCGGGCCGGGCCGGCAGATTTAGAATAGTTTTTTCAACGGGCCGGGCCGGGCCGACAAACAATATAAACGGGCCGGGCCGGGCCGGCAAAAAAATTGAACGGGCCAGACGGGCCGGGCCGGGCCGATAAAAAAAATTTTCGGGCCTGCCGGCCCGTTCTGAAGATTTCAGCAGAAACGATAAAATATGAGCTATTTTCAACGAAAATGGTTTTAACGAGAACAAGTATAAATGTGGCCATGCTAGTTTGGCAGCGTCAATATAAAATGCACGTTTATAAAAATGCACAGTGTATCGGCATCGGAGAATTACATTATGTGTAACCCGTTTTAATATGCCGGTCCGAGATCACGCTTGCATTACTTTTCTACATATAGACTGGCCGGACCGGTACTAGACTTAATTATTGGCAGAAAACATGATTTGTAAAATTATTAACAGCGATAAAGATCTTATGTTAGCTTAGTCTTCGGATATATACTTCTTAATGATTTTTAAATTAATTTCTCAATAATGCGAAAGTTTGACACATTTTCTGATTAATTTTAAATTGTAAAAGTATAAAAGTGATAAGCCTAACTATTGAAGGGATTTGGAATCGAATAGCGTTTTTCATTTTTGGTAAATAAAATACTTGTATAACCTTGTTGAGATATAATAGTTTCTCAAATGATTGCAGGTTTTTCTCCCTTCCCTTGCTATTGCTTCCGGAAATTCTATTCAAAACGCTAATTATGACAGTATTTTATTTGTTTGCAGTATTCTTAAATTGCTTGTATCAAAAAATGGATAACGCCATTCGATTATATAGTTTCTGAATAAAGATATCTGCTAATCTTATGCGTTTCTGAGGGAAAAAAATGAATTTAGAAATGTATCAGAAAGGAGCTTCTTTGAATTTAAGAATGAATTTGGATTTGAAATCTATAATAAAATGATATAGAAATATATTTATAAATCTTCTTTTATTAAACAGCTTCAAAATTAACGATGTTTTTAGCTTTCTTTCTTTTTTCTTTTATTCTAAGCCATATTAATTTTTTAATGAATCTTTATTCGAATGTTGAAAGCCTAAGAATCTATGTAATCATTAATGTTGTTAATGTCTATTTGCTGTAAAATATACTATAAAATCATTCCATAGATATGTATGCAGTATTCTTTAAAGGAATCTTAGTTATATGATAAAAATCTGAATTTTTTAGAAATCGTAGAAATTGTAACGGGCCAAAACGGGCCGGGCCGGGCCGGGCCTAAAATATAAAAAATTAAACGGGCCGGGCCGGGCCCGGGCCGAACTTTTGAGTTTTACAACGGGCCGGGCCGGGCCGAAATAACTTTCCTACGGGCCGGGCCGGGCCGGGCCTGGAAATTCCGGCCCGTGCAGACCTCTAACTTGGTAATTACTTAGTTTTTTTAGTATGAGTGTTAAGGGGGGGGGCGATTGTCAGCCTTACTCATATCCTTAACACTCATATCCATAAGCATATATACATATTGTAAGGGAATAATATGGCATGACTTACTGGTTTTTATTTCATTTCAATACTATTCGATCTTTGTCTTATCTCCAATTCTTTTATTCTGTTTTCCTGGTTCCATAGCATATTCCACCGTTTAAATTGGTTACTTATTTGTTTACTTTCGATTTGATCATCTTACGTGTGCGTTCATGGTCGTTTTCTTCCGTTTGATCGCGATTTGCGATCTTCGCAAATCGCAACTTACGAGTAGCCGTATCTCCCTTTCGCAAAGCAGGAACGCTTTCGCTCAACTTCTGCAGACGCAAAGGGGCGTTGTCGTCTGGAGATATCTGGAATTGCGAGGGGTATTTAAATCAGTCAGTTTGTTTTGACGGTGGATGGTCTGACGATGTTTTGGCCTAGTAAAAGGCCGTTTGTTGTCATAAATATTAATTATGGAAGTTCAATTGTAGTTTATCTTAAGTGGTGAAAGATGGTGTAGTTTTATGAAATAATTTCTATTAGTTAATAACGGAAGTGTGATGATAAATATGTTGCTGTCATGAACTGTGTTTAACATCCAAGGGTCTTTTTACTTTCTTTGAACTATTTCTGGACTTTGCTTGTTCGTCATCGTCCGTTTTGAGAGTTGCTTTTTCCAGTGATGCCATAGTGAGTTGTTTGTTTTTCAAACCTGTACTGGTCTTTTAAACTTTACCTTACGTCATGCCGTTTAAATTAATTAAGTGCTTTTATCATGTTAAAGTATTACTCTAATTCTATGGATAATATAATTTCAGAAATTATTGTTTTTGATTGATTTTACCAGATATAATTTCTCTTTGTTTATTATTTCATATATACATATATTTTTATTTGAATATGTTTTTTTGAAAAATAAACGTTAGCTTAACTTTTAAATAAATGCTTCTTTACTGACTTTATTACACTACCACAGATTGCCAATATTTATTTCAGGTCACCATTTTTTTTTATTTTTTTTCAACCTCTGCTTAAATTTTATTTAATTTTAGAACGGTTCTGGCCTCAGAACCGATCAATATAGAACGCAAAAATTGCCAATTTCGTGAATCAGGAAAATATTATCGCGAATGTAGTCGATTGTCTCCGTAAAAGCGAATTTTATTGTTCGATGCGGAAAAATGCATATTTCATGGACAAGAACAGAAAAAGGTGCGAATCTCGTCAATTGGGCACGGAAAAATCCCGAATAATGTCGACTGCTTTCGTAAAAAGCGCGAAATTAGTCGATCGGGAACGAAAAAAATCGCTTTTGGTAGGGCACGGAAAAATTGGGAACGTTGTCGATCGGGAACGAAAAAGTCGCAAATTTGGTCGATCATTTTCTTAAAAAGCGGATATACAGTTGATCTGGAATGAAAAAAAATTACAAATTACGTTGATATTGTGAACGAAAATTGACAATTCCATCGATCGGGACAGAAATTATCGCAAATATGGACGATCGGCTTCGTAAAAAGCATGAATTCCGGCGATCGAATACAAAAAACTCGCAAATCTTATCGATTCGGAACGAAAAATCGCTAATTTTGTTGATAGGGCTAAAAAAAACCACAAATTTTGTCGACGATGCGCAAAAAAATTAAATAAATCTTTGAGCGTCTGCAGAACAATCGTGAGAAAAAAATCAGGGATCTCATCAGTTTACAGCAGGAAAAAAATGCATAGCTCGTCATTCAATTAAGAAATGCGTATTTCTTAGATCGTGTACGGAAAAATTCGTATTTCATCGAACGAGAACGGAAAAATGTGCTAATTTTGTGGATTGGGCCCGAAAATTTTGAATTTTTTCAATCAAGTGAAGAAAAATCGCAAATTTCGCAGACCATTTGTGGAAAAATCTCAAATTTCGTCGATCACACTCCAAAAAATCGTGAATTTCATCTATTAGGCATGGAAAAATTCTGAATTTCGTGGATCGGCTTTGCAAAAATTGCGAATGTCACTGATCGGGTGCGGAAAAATTGTTAATTATGTCGATCAGGCGCGGAAAATTTGCGAATTTTCTCGATCAGTTTCGAAAAAAGCGCAAATTCTTTCGATTAGATGCTATTTTGCGTTTCTGTTTAAGCACCTTTTATTTAGACTGTACAGTGTACATCCCTCTTTGAAGAGCTCCAGGGGGGGGTCATGACCCCCCCTTGGATCCGCCACTGAGTGCATCTGGCGTATAAACTTCCTTCTGATGACGACACCATGCGTTCAAATTCTTCAGTAAACGAAGACTGATAAGACTTATATTTCTTTTTTGATGCCATAATTACGAATTCATAAAAAAATTGCAAAACATATCACAAAATAAAAAATTAAATGCGATTTCGCTCCACTGATCAACAATATTCAAAATAGCAGCTAACACAGATATAACAATAGCTTATACTATTTATCTATCGAAACCCACGACACTTCACGTTTATTGGGCAGTTGTGCCGTAACTGTGGTGTATTTAACTGTAACCGCAACTTAAGTAAAAATGTAAAATAGAATGTTTTATGTAAGCGGCAATTGTGTTCTATGCCGATTGTGTGTATCTGTGATCGTCTGCTGTAAATAATGTGTCCGTATTAAATAAGTTCTTTTAGTAAGATGAAAGTTTTATTCTTCCAAAGTATATATATCTTGCTAATGATGTTAAATCGATATTTAATTCACATATTAAAATAATATGTGATATCTGGCGACGATGTATGGAATGAAAAAGTATCGGATTCACGCACATTAGATGCCGAAGACTGCCAAGGTAAAAAATTCTTTTTGTATTTATCTTTAAAGATGATTTAAAATGGAGCAGTTGGTTCAAAGTTTAATAGAACAAAATAAAATTTTATTAGAGAAATTAACCACTTTTGCCGATCCGAAAACGCAAGAAGCTAAAGTTTCAGTTCAATTTGAAAAATTTGATGAAACAGATGAAGCTTTTGATTCTTTTTTAGAACGCTTCGAAGCTTTCATGGATATTCAAAATGTTCCGGATGGCAAACGTGGGAAAGTTTTTATTTCTAGTTTGTCAGCAAAATTATATAATTTGTTGAAAAACCTGCTAGCTCCTGACAATCCTTCCGATAAAGATTACCTTATTCTAAAAAATACATTAAAAGTTCATCTCACTCCGACGCCGCTTATAATTCCTAGTAGGCATGTGTTTCTAAATCGTAAGCAACAGGAGGGAGAAAGTGTCAGTGCTTTTATGGCTGAACTTCGCTCCTTGGCAATTCCTTGTCAATATAAACAAGAAATGTTGAACACGATGTTACGGGATGTTTTCGTAAGCGGGCTAAGGGATAGAGCAATATTAGATAGACTTTTTGAGGAAGATGATATAGATATTGAGAATACGTTGAAAATTGCTTTAGCTATGGAGAAAGCTATGAAAGGGGCAAATGAAATAATGGGTAAATCTTTAGAAATTAAAGAATTTAGCGTGAGGAAAAATAATGAGCAGTCAAAATTTGTTTCGCAAAAGAAAAACTTTGGAAGACAAAATCTTTCGGGAAAGAAAGTAAAAACGAGCTGTACACGGTGTACAGCAACGGATCACGATAAATATTCCTGCAGATTTAAATTAGCTAAGTGTCATTTTTGTCAAAAAATCGGGCACATTCGAAAAGCTTGTTTTGCAGCGAAAAAAGGGTTAAAAGGGAACACGGTAAAACAAAAGCAGGTAGATACCCTGTATTCTAGTGAAAATGTTATCCCAATGTATTCTTTTGATTTGAACTCGCTGAAAGAGGAGCAAAGAAAACCTCCAATTATGTTAACAGTAAATATTGAAAATAAACCTGTGAGTATGGAACTTGATACTGGAGGGGCCGTCTCGGTAATGAGCATAAAAAATTTTCGTGAGATTTCGAAAAAAAGAATTCAACCCACAAAAGTAGTTTTTAAAACATATAAAGGTGAAATAATTGTACCTTTGGGTTTTGTCACTGTTGATGTGGAATACAAAAATCAAAAATTTAAATTAAATTTGTATATTGTTAAGGAAAATTTGGATACAATTTTTGGCCGCGAATGGTTATATAGTATAAATTTAGACTGGAATTCTATAAAAGCAGTAAGAACATCTTATGACTATAATTTGAGTAAATTGTTAGAAGAGTATAAAGAGCTTTTTGACGATAAGTTAGGGGAAATTAATAATTATGAAGTAAAGTTGGAACTTAAATCTGATGCAGTGCCAAAATTTTGTAGAGCTAGACCTGTACCCTTTTCTTTAAAAGACAGGATTGAACAAGAAATTGGTAGGCTTGAAAAGGAAGGCATCATAGAGAGAGTAGAGACCTCTGATTGGGCAACACCAGTTGTCCCGGTTGTAAAAACAGATGGATCTATACGCCTATGTGCAGATTATTCTGTTACCGTAAACCAAAAAATTATGGTACAACAACATCCTTTACCAAAATTAGAGGAAATTTTTTCAAGTTTAAATGGGGGTAAACATTTTTCAAAAATCGATTTTAAACATGCATATTTACAAATGAAAGTACATCCGGATAGTCAAAAGATCTTAACGATAAATACACATAAGGGATTGTATGTATGTAAAAGACTTATGTATGGTTTAAATTCTGCTCCGGCAATTTGGAAACGATATATTGATGGTCTTTTCCAGGGGATGGAAGGAATCAAAGTTTTTATGGATGATGTTAGAGTGACTGGATCAGATGATAAGTCACACTTAGAGGCCTTAAGAAATTTTTTTCAGAAATGTAAAGATCATGGGCTAAAATTAAATTTAGATAAGAGTAAATTTTTTCAAAAAGAAATTCAATTTTTAGGGCACAAAATCGATGCAAACGGTATACATAAGACTGATGAGAAAATTTCTGCGATTTCAAAAGCTCCTAGACCCACTAACGTACAGGAAGTACAAAGTTTTTTAGGGCTTGTTAACTTTTATGGAAAATTTTGTCCTAATTTGGCTACAATAGCGAATCCTTTGTATAAATTAACACAGAAAGGTGTAAAATGGGTTTGGTCAAAGGACTGTCAGGAAGCTTTTGAAAAAATTAAAAATGAAATTTGTTCTCCGCGTGTCCTAATGCATTATGATCCATCACTGCCATTGATATTGGCAACTGACGCATCTCCTGTAGGAGTAGGGGCGGTTCTTTCCCACTCTTTACCTGATGGAACGGAAAGACCAATAGCTTTCGCCTCCAGAACCCTCACAAAAACTGAGCAAAAATATGCTCAGATTGATAAAGAAGCACTAACAATTGTGTGGGGTGTCAAGAAATTTTATCTTTACCTAAAAGGGAGACGATTCACATTATTAACTGACCACCAACCTTTAGTAGCCATCTTCGGATCGAAGAAAGGTCTTCCAGTTCTGGCAGCGACAAGATTGTTACATTATTCTTTAGTATTACAATCTTTCCAGTTTGACATTAAGTATCGTAATACAAAACAACATGGTAACGCTGACTTTCTGTCTAGGCTGCCGTCCACTTCTGAACAGCTAGACGTTAAAGATGAAATTGATCTATTTCAGTTAGCACAAATCGAAACTCTTCCTGTCACAGCCAGAGACTTAGCCAAAGAAACTCTGTTGGATGCAGACCTCGCCCCACTGCTGAATATTTTACAGAATGGAGGAATTTTAAGAGGGAGAGAAGCAGAATATAGTCTACAAGATGGTTGTGTCATGTTAGGCCAGCGTGTGTGCGTTCCCAAAAAGTACCAGGCTCAGGTGCTTGAAGAGTTACATCATGGTCATCTGGGTGCTGTTAAGATGAAAGCTATCGCTAGATCGTATGTTTATTGGAAGAACATCGATAAGGATATAGAAAATTGCTCAAAGAATTGTGTAGACTGTGCTCGGTACAAAACCGACCCACAGAGAGTAAAGGTGCATTGCTGGGAGTATCCTAGTGCACCGTGGCAACGTATTCACATAGATTTTGCTGGGCCTATCTTTGAATATATGTTCCTGATTATAGTAGACGCTCATTCCAAGTGGTTGGAAGCTTATCCAATGAAATCCACCACAGCAACCAAAACCATCGAATGCTTAAGAGATTGTTTCGCTCGATTTGGATTGCCACTTATGCTGGTAAGTGACAACGGTCCACAGTTTACATCATTTGAATTTGAGATGTTTATGCGTAATAACGGCATTAAACACAAGACCACTGCGCCATTTAAACCATCTAGCAATGGGCAGGCCGAAAGATACGTCTTTACAGTCAAACAATCTCTAAGAGCAATGCAAAATTATAGTGGCACAATACAACAAAAATTAAGTACGTTCCTTATGCAATACAGGAAAGCTCCGAACCTCACGACACTTCATAGTCCAGCCATGCTTATGTTGAACAGAGAGATTCGGACGAGAATCGATCTGCTGCGTCCTGATCTTAAACGCAGAGTGGAAGAAAAAGTTCGTAAAAGAACTTATGAATTCTCGGATAGAGGATTCCAAATTGGCGACAATGTCGCTGTACGAAATTACCGACAAGGCGACAAGAGATGGAGGTTTGGAAAAGTCGTTAGAAAAGATGGACAGCTACATTACACTGTCGATGTAAATGGCCAATTGTGGCGTAGACATGTCGATCAAATACGGGATGGAGGAGACATAGAGGAAAAAGAAAGAGAGCTCCGACAATCGTTTTCAAAACCTGCCATTCCTGTGCAAGATGCTGATGTTCCGACAACTAGTGCTGTGTTACCACAATCACCTACTAGTGTGGAGGCGGAGACGACTGATGCAACGCCAGTCTCAGTTACTACATCAGAGCATGCTCCACTCAGTGTCCACGGTTCAACTCCAACACCACAACCAGTTCGCCGATCTACTAGAATCCGGAGACCTCCTCAGCGATTGGACTTGTAGTGATAGTTTAGGAAGGGAGGAGATGTGGTGTATTTAACTGTAACCGCAACTTAAGTAAAAATGTAAAATAGAATGTTTTATGTAAGCGGCAATTGTGTTCTATGCCGATTGTGTGTATCTGTGATCGTCTGCTGTAAATAATGTGTCCGTATTAAATAAGTTCTTTTAGTAAGATGAAAGTTTTATTCTTCCAAAGTATATATATCTTGCTAATGATGTTAAATCGATATTTAATTCACATATTAAAATAATATGTGATAGTAACCACACCTCCTCACGATGTGACTTCAAACCCACTAACCAATCACTGAAGAGAAATGTTTTTCTGGCTTTCTTCGTTATGACAAATTGGTTGGCTGGTTCTATTTTATGTAATAACGGGAAACGAAGATGACAAAATTTTCATACATCGTAAAAAACTGGGAAAAATTTGCAGAAAAGCGAGAAATCAGAAGAAATTAGTATATAAGCGGGAGATCGGGAGAATGATTAAAAATCGGGAGACTTGGCAAGTCTATTATAAGCAAATTATGTATAATTGTAATCACTATTTTTGACAATGGCATATCATACAAACACACAAAAAAAAAAAATAAATAAATAAATAAAAAAAAATACTTCAATGTTATATAGTGAATCAAGGTTAATGTTATTTAACAGATATTCGAGTAGAAGTTTTGAATACATTTTATCAGTATTAAATTTCAACTAAATAAATACTCTAAGCATACATTTCGATGCAAAGGATCAAAGTATCAATAAGATTTTTGACAGCTTGATAAATCATTATATTGATAATAAAGGCGAAAATGATCAAGACTTACCTCAAATTCAGTAACAAGAAATTACCCTGGATGATTCTACTTTATTAAGAACCCAAATTAACAAAAATGTGGTAAACAATGTGGTTACAGTTAATGCTCAAAGTGTTTATTAGTTCCGACAATTAAAATCCCTAAATATGACAATAAAACAAGATTAAATAATGAAAAAAAAAAAAAAAAACAGAAAACAGAACTTAATAAAGTTTTTTTTTTTTTTAACTTTCTATAAAAGTGAATTGCTTTCATAACATATCTAAGAGAGATGATTAAGGAAATATCATTCAGTGTATGAGGTGCATCTTTTTTTTCTATTTTCTAATCTTGTATACTTAAATTGAGCGATTGAAGTCAGATGATTTTGCTTCTAGAAATTCTAAAAAGACATATATATAACATTATATATGGGTCATTCTTCAAAAAAGGGCATATTTCAGAACTTTTTTTTTTTATTTAAAAACTTTTTTTTTTCCTGTTAGATCTTTGCATAATTAATTGAAGAAGAAGGCCGAGATAATCATTGCAACATTATTTTAATTAGCGTCTAAGTTGCACGGACAAAACAACAACAATCACATTATAGAATACAAATCAAAACTGAAACTTTTTACAAAAGATACTCTCGAACCAGGAGAGTTTTTACATTTGAACCATGGAGGCAATACAGTACAGTAGAAGTCCGTAAGTCCATTGAGTTAATACACAACACTCTTCCCCTCTAAGAATTGAGCACGTAGTCCTTCAGATGTTTGGGAGTGTTCCGATGACGCTGAGATCGTCGTAAATCAGGTGCTGGTGGATCTGCAGGTATGGATTTTTCATGATTAGGAACTGTAGGTTGAATTATTTGTTCGGGAACACTAATGGACGAATTTTCAGGAGAATCACAAGTGACTGGTGGAATGGAATCAGAGGAATTAGTACTGTCCACAGACGTGTTTGAACTGACAGTTCGATCACGAATTTGGTCAACATGACGTCTAGATATATTACCGTCGATCAAACTTTCAGCCTTGTAGGAAACAGGACCAGTCGGTTCTAAGATTTTTGCTGGAATCCACGGAGATCCATCAGAATAATTTCGGATATAAACAGGATCATCTTCATTGAATGTCCTTAATCTTTTACTTCCTTCCTCCTCCATCTTTTTCTCGCTTTTGCACCTCATTTCAGCATTTAAATCGGGATGTAACCTATCTAATAGTGACGTTAAACGTCTATTCATTAAGATTTCTGCAGGTGATTTACCTGTAGTTGTACACGGTAAAATGTGTTGCGAAAACAGAAATCGTGCCAAGCGGGCTTTCCAATTTCCTTGAATTATACGCTTCAACGCTTGTTTGGTGGTGGCAACCATTCGTTCAGCTTGGCCATTTGAGGAAGGATGATAAGGTGCTGATTTTATTGGACGGATTTGATTTTTCACAAGAAATTCGATAAATTCAGATGATTTGAAGGCTTGTGCATTATCGGACACAACACTATCAGGAATACCATGTGTAGCAAAAAGCAATCTAAGAAAGTCTATAGCTGCCGAAGAAGACATGGATGAAACAGGAAATACTTCCAACCATTTAGAATGCGAGTCTACGACTATTAAGAATGTTTTACCTTGATAGGGTCCCGCGAAATCAATATGCAAGCGAGACCAAGGTCTATCTGTCCATTCCCATGGATGGATGGGTGCTTTTGCCGGAGCTCTTTGATTTTCCTGGCACAAAGTACTTGACTTTACTGTTGTTTCGATCTCACTGTCCATGAGTGGCCACCAGATGTAACTGCGGGATAGTTCTTTCATCCTAACTATTCCTGGATGACCATTATGAAGAAGATTTAGAACATCTTTACGAAGAATGCCAGGGATAACAACCCTACTACCCCAAAGCACACAGTTCTGGTGAACACTTAACTCATTACGTCGATGGAAATATGGCTTGAACTTCTCGTCATTCATTTTCGGAGGCCAACCATTCATTATCATCAGAGCAACTCTTGAAAGTATTGGGTCTTTTTTAGTTGCAGCTGAAATCAATTTAGAATTGAGCTGAGTGACTGGGGAAAATTCTAATAATAGTACGTCAGCCTGAGGAGGAATTTCACAATCAGGAGTGGTCAAGGGTAAACGGCTAAGCGCATCTGCATTTCCTATGTCCTTACCCTTCCTATACTCTAAATCGTAATTATAAGTTGCCAATATCAAACCCCATCTAAGAACTCGCGGAGAAATCATTTGGCCAAAGGTTTATTTGGATTAAATAAGCCTAAAAGAGGTTTATGGTCGGTAATAATTTTAAATTTACGACCCTGCAAATACTGATTGAATTTTTTTACCGCCGAAATTATTGAAAGAGCCTCACGATCTGTTTGGCTGTAATTTCTCTCAGCTGTTGTTAGAGTTCGGGAATGATAAGCGATGGGAGTTTCCTTACCGTTCGGTAAAATGTGGCTTAACACACTACCTACTCCATATGATGAAGCGTCACAAGTTACAATTAAGGGTAGGCTTTCGTCAAAATGCGCTAAAACGGAATCTTTTGTTAATAAATTCTTAGCCGCGGTATAAGCCTTTTGATGCGTAGGCGTCCAACGCCAAACTGTGTCCTTTCTGAGCAATCTATGCAAAGGTTCTAAAACGGAAGATCTATCTTTTAGAAAACTGCAATAAAAATTTAATAATCCTAAGAAAGCTTGAAGTTCTGTCTTATCTTTTGGATTAGGAGCTTCGTGGATGGCCTTAACTTTATTTAAACTTGGTTTAATACCCTCTTTAGTTACTTGAAATCCCAATAATTCTATTGTAGGAACTGCAAATATACATTTTTCGCGTTTGAGGTGAATGCCTGATGATTTTAAACGTTCCAAAACTTGTTTTAGTTTTAAATTATGATCATCTATAGTTTTACCCTGAATAAAAATATCATCTAAGTAAGGTAATACTCCGTTAATTCCTGCCAGAACTTCCTCAATTTTTTTCTGGAAAATTGAAACAGCAACTGAGATACCAAATGGTAATCTAGTTACCCTGAAAAGACCTTTAATTGTATTTAAAGTTAGAATTTTAGAAGTAGGCTCATCCACCGGAAGTTGTAAATAAGCTTCTGACAAATCTAATTTGGAAAAAATAGTACCGCCGGTCATAGTGGCTAAAACCTCCTTAACTGTAGGCAGAGGGTAACTGAATTGTTTCACAGCCTGATTTACAGTACTGCGATAATCCCCACATAAACGAATGCTACCATCTTTTTTGACAACTGGAACCACAGGGGTAGCCCAGTCAGAATAAGAAATTGGCTCCAGAATCCCTTTGTTTACCATATTTTGGATCTCGTCAATTATTTTATTTCTTAAAGCGAAAGGTACGTTACGAGCTTTAAGATATTTAGGAGCACAATTTTCATCAATCCTAATTGAAATGGGAGGTCCCTTAAAAATGCCTAGCGTTTCAGAAAAAATATCGTCGAATTCCGATAAAATTGAATTTAACGTTGGAGCAAAAATTTGGTGGACATTAGAGTCACCAACATTAATATTAATTTTTAACGCATCAAACCAGCTACGACCAATTAGGGATTTACCCTTACCCTCAAGAACTAATAAGGGCAAGGTAACATTTTGTGAGTTATACTGCACATTTGCATCAAAATAACCTTTAACATTTAATTTTTGAGCATTCCAAGTTCTCAGATATTGATCTGAAACTGGGAGTAAAGAAGGGGGGTTCACTGGCCATAATTTAGCGTAAGTGCTAGAACTGATTATGGAATGCAAAGAATCAGAATCTATCTCCATTTTATGGTTAATACCGTTTAATTTTATATTTACATCATTAGGTGGGTAGTCATTTATGGAACTTAAAACATTTATATTGAGCAAACAATCATAATAATCATCATATTGAGGCTTACCTGATTCTATGTCATGGATTTTAGAATTATTGTTACCTTTTTTACTATTTTTTGCATTACACACTTTGGCTATGTGACCGATTTTCTTGCAGTAATTGCAAGTAGCCCTAAGAAATTTGCATTCACCGAAGGGATGGTGCGCCCCACACCTATGGCAAGGCTTTTTATTTTGTGCAGGTGGCTTTTCCTTTGCACTCCTGTTGTGCGTTTTTGATTTTATCAAATTTACAGGCTTGTACAAATCATTATTATTTCCGCTAATTTCCGACGATTGTCGTAAAGCTGCTTCACCTGCAAGTGCGATATCCATGGCTGTTGTGAGAGTCAATGCTGGATCGGCCAATAATTTTCGCTGGATTTCTTCATTACGGATTCCGCAGACCAATCTATCGCGAAGCATGGAATCTAACTGAGTCCCGAAATTACAATTTTCGGACAGCTTACGGAGTTCTGCTAAAAAATCAGCGATACTTTCATTTTGCTGCTGATCTCGTTTGTTAAACTTGAATCGGCACAGAATTTCGGATGGTTTTGGCGAAAAATGTCCATCCAAAGTCAGCAACAAGTTCGGGAATGTCACAGTATCCGGAGCGTTCGGGGTACACAATGAACGAATCAATGAATACAATGTCGGTCCAGCGACACTGAGGAAAATAGCCCTTTTTTTCACATCTTCATCGATGCTGTTAGCTGTGAAATAAAATCCTAAGCGTTCCTTGTACTCGGTCCAATTAGTTTTCCCTATATGAAACTCTTCTAGCTTACCGAGAGACATTATCACAATGCACTTGAAAGCAGAACAAAGAAACGAAACTAAAGTCAGTTCAGAAAAACTAAATAAGAAAGAATTACTTCATGAAACTGAGCCCTTTGGTTAACGCTCGTCGCCAATGTTAGATCTTTGCATAATTAATTGAAGAAGAAGGCCGAGATAATCATTGCAACATTATTTTAATTAGCGTCTAAGTTGCACGGACAAAACAACAACAATCACATTATAGAATACAAATCAAAACTGAAACTTTTTACAAAAGATACTCTCGAACCAGGAGAGTTTTTACATTTGAACCATGGAGGCAATACAGTACAGTAGAAGTCCGTAAGTCCATTGAGTTAATACACAACATTTCCACTTAATTTTTTTTTTTTTCTGGGATTTATAAGCAAGTGAGGAACACTAATAAAGCTATGGTCCTGTTCAATTAATTTTATTTATGTAATAAAAAATATTTAAAAAATTTAATGGTAACGGAGTGGAGATGCATATTCTTATTAACGTATACGAGGGGTCCGACAACGCTGTAAATCTGGTACACAACGGATTTACTGCCATGTAAATCAAGTCAAAATCAGTAAATCAAGATTTAAAGAGTAAATCCTGTAGTAAATCAGTAAATCAATGTAAATCAATAAATCCTCTAGTAAATCAGTAAATCCTATAGTAAATCAGTAAATCCTATAGTAAATCAGTAAATCAAGATTTAAAAAATAAATCCGGTAGTAAATCAGTAAATCAATGTAAATCAATAAATCCTCTAGTAAATCAGTAAATCTCCTAGTAAATCAGAAAATCCTATAGTAAATCAGTAAATCCTATTGTAAATCAAGTTAAATCAGTAAATCGAGATGGAAATTGTAAATCAGGTAAAATCAATAAATCCTATTACAAATCAATAAAGCTTGTAATAAATCAAATTAAAATCTGTAAATCAAGATTTAAATTGTAAATCCTGTGATAAATCTGTAAATCAGTGTAAAATCAATAAATCTCAGAAAATTTGCGAAATCATTAAATGTTGTATAAATAACTACATTTCAAAAATCAATTAATAAATCCATAAATTTAATTAAAATTTGACATTATTTAAAAGAACTGTAACAGCTCATTCCAATTATGCTTGTTTGAGGCGCCGCATCCCACTTTGCCCCCCCCCCCCAAAAAAAAGGGAACTTTTTAAATTTTTATCCACAGCACTCGTGTTGCATATCTTTAGAAAGGTCTGAAACTGACTTTTCCTATTATGGATGTCTTGTGTGTCCCCCTCCGCTCTGCCCCCCCAGGGGGTCACATTTTTAATTTCTTTACAACACCAGTCGTGTGACACATCATTTGAAAGGTCTGCAACTGTTTATTCATATTATAAATGTCTTGTGTGTCACCCCCACCGCTCTGCCCCCAGGGGGGGCGCATTTTTAATTTCTTTACAACACCAGTCGTGTGACACATCATTTGAAAGGTGTGCAACTGCTTATTCATATTATAAATGTCTTGTGTGTCACCCGCCACTCCCCCCCAGTAGGGCACATTTTTAATTTCTTTACAACACCAGTCGTGTGACACATCATTTGAAAGGTCTGCAACTGTTTATTCATATTATGGATGTCTTGTGTGTCAACCCCTCCGCTCTGCTCCCAGGGGGGGCACATTTTTAATTATTTTATAAGACGGACTTTGTGTGACACATCATTTGAAAGATCTGCAACTGCTTATTCATATTATGGATGTCTTGTGTGTCACCCTCCCCTCTTCCCCTCCCAAGGGGGGCACATTTTTAATTTCTTTACAACACCAGTCGTGTGACACATTATTTGAGAGGTCTGAATCTGCTTATTCATATTATGGATGTCTTGTGTGTCACATGCTCTGCCCCCCAGGGGGGGGGCACATTTTTAATTTCTTTACAACACCAGCCGTGTGACACATCATTTGAAAGGTCTGCAACTGCTTATTCATATTATGGATGTCTTGTGTGTCTACCCCCCCACTCTGCCCCCCAGGGAGGGGCACATTTTTAATTTCTTTACAACACCAGTCGTGTGACACATCATTTGAAAGATCTGCAACTGCTTATTCATACCATGGGGTATTGGCGAGCGCAGCAAGCAGGGGTAGGCTACAACTTGGAATCGCGGAGCGATTACGTGGTGGGTTGGTCAGCGTAGCGAGCAAGGGGGCGGAGCCCCCCTAGTTATACAAGAACGGGGAGAAAATAAAGTTCAAGCTACTGGATATTATAACGACGTTGGCGAAAACTTGGCATCATAGACGGTCTTGGCTTGATCCTAAGCTCGATTTTCAATTATGGCATCGCGACTGTTTAACTCATTTACTCGCTCATTTACGTTTTCGAATTTTCTTCTCTTTAACAAATTCCTTTTAATTTTCGTTTGTTGGTTTGCTTTTGATTTCTGAAAATGTATTGTGTTTTTTCTAGATTTTTTTTTTCTTTTTGTAGTGATGAAAATTACAAGATGATTTTCTGAATTACGCTTAACAGTGTAATTTTTTAGTTCACTGGCTATCAAAGCCTGAGAGCTTATGTGCCCGCCCGTTCTGTATGTATGTACGTGCGTTCTTACGTACGTAGCGCGATAACTCAAGATAAAAATATCCGATTTACATGAAATTTTGGATTTAGGCTTATTATGATAAGACTCTTCCCTGATAATTTTTGAGAGGTGATTCGATAAGTATAAGAAGGAGAACCGGAGCTATTGCCCCCTCCCCCTTAATTTATATAAATGGGTTTTTCCTGCAGAATTAGTAGATTTCGTTCAAATCTCAGATGTAGGATCCTTCTAATGGTGCCTTCATGATTAGTATTGGGTGTTCATTGGATAAGTTTAAAGAGGGGGAATGGGGGGGTGTAATCCCCGGTCTTAATTTAGGTTTTTCACGCAAAATTTATCTATTTGCTTCAAATTTTGTATAAAGGTTTATGCTGAAATGGCGCTTTCCTGATTTGTTTTTGGAATTCACTGGATAAGTATAAAGGGAGGATAGCTGAAACTACCCTTCATAATTTATGGAAATGGTTTTTCTTACAGAATTAACCGATTTGTTTCAATTTTTGTATACAGGTTCATAGTAGTAACAAGATTCGCTCATTTGCTGTGGTATTCTTTTGTTAATTATAAAGAAGAGTACGGGCGATTACTTCCCCCTTAAGTTAGCTAAATAGACTTTTATACAGAGTTATCCGATTTGCTTTAAATTTTGGATGTAGGTTCTTTCTGATAAGTTGAATTTCTGAACAGTTTTTTAGGTTTAATGATTAATTATAAAATAGGGAACGAGGGAAAACGTTTAATAATTACATAAATGGGTTTTTATGCAGAATTATTCGACTTGCTTCGAATTTCGGATACAGGCTTATTATATGATAAGGCGTATCCCTGATTAGTTTTGGGCCTTCAATGATAAATATAAAGAAAGAAAATTGGGGGAGGGGTACTTCCTTTCTCATTATTTTCGAAGGGCATTATTATGTAAGGCTGTAATATACAATTAGTCTGCATAGCCTGTGAGCTCAATGCCATCAGTTTAAAAGGAAATCAGTTTTTTTATTAGTAGTGTGTAAGCCAATGTAATTTTACGCAATGAAAATAATTTTTACACTCAGATCTTTTTAAAGTATGTGGGTGTATCAGTCACAAATGTGTTCAAATAATCACAGTCTTTAATTGTTGGGAGAGCATTATATGATAAAATAGCTTATTAAATATAATGTAACGTGAAATTAACATAAGTATTCAGCGTAACACTTTTTTTCTGATATGCAGAGCCAACAAAACATATTCCTTGGTATACAGTCATGAAATTACGATATTAACAGTCAAAATTTTGCATGTGCTCTGCCTGATTGAAGAGTCAAGACTGAACCTCTTTTTACTTTCTTCTATCTTCAATAGAAAAAAGTATTGTAATCGAAATTTTTTTTTAATTCCGGTTTTCGACGGATTTACACGTTTTAGGGGTCAGAGATTCCAAAAAACATGTTTTTACAAATTGTCTGTCTGTCCGTGTGTCTGTGTGTCTGTCTGTCTGTGTGTATGTCGCCTAGAGGTCTGCACGGTCCGGGCCTTACTTCTGAAGACTCGGGCCGGGCCTAACATTTTTTTTCTGTACGAAGCCGAGACTGATTTCATTCTTCCTAGTTTTACGTACCAAAATAATCAGTTCCTATTGAATCTTCCTATATGAAAATCCTTTTCTCGACTCTTCATAAATAAGTAAAATTTGGCTTTGTCCAAAAATTTTTGCAAAACACGCATACACTTTTAAGCCGTCATTATTCTACAACTAAACATTAGAATTTATTCCTTTTAAAGTATCGTAGATTACTAGGCGTTTTAAAATAGAATTAAACACATAAGAAAAACATGATTATGACAGAATTTTCTTTTAAACTGAAAACTGCAAGTTTTTTTTAAACTGTTCATCCATGCAAAATGAATACAACAATACGCGAAATAAAAATATATTAGGTATTTACATCTGTTAAGAAGGGAACGTATTTTTTATTTTTTTTATTCTTCTAAAGAGATTCCGTATTAGGAAATTTTATTTTTACCATATACCATTTTTTAGATTTTTTTTGTTTCCACTACATGGAATATGATTAATAATATTAATGATAACTGAAACATTTACATACAACAAACAAAGGTTCATTAAAAACGTAAATATCGCAGCCTACGGCATTTCTGCATAATGGAGATTACAAATATGGAAAAAAAAAGAGACAAATATAAGTTTTTTTGGTCAGAACTCTTCCGTAAGAGTAAAGATCAATGTTCTGTAGAAATTCACTCGAGTCGGGCCGGGTTCGGGCCAAATTTTAAACTTTTCTCTGGACCGGGCCGAGTCGGGTCGGGCCAATATTTTTTTCGTTCGGGCCGGGCCGGGCTCGGGCCTGGAAATTTCGGCCCGTGCAGACTTCTAATGTCGCCATTCTACCATCAAAAAGTGTATGAAGTTATGCATAGAATTAAACCAAAAGTTTTTGTAAATGTTTTTGGCTGTGGCAAGCAGGACTTCCTTCAGTTTTGAAATATTCCGCCGGAAGGGGGCGCTGCAATCGCGATTTTTGTGCCATTTTCAATATTGTACCGATCAAAAGTATATGAAGTTATGCATCGAATTCAACCAAATTTTTTGTGTAAGTGTATGACTGTGGCTAGTTGGTTCCCCCTGAATTTGAAAATAATCTGCCGGAAGGGGGCGCTGCAATCGCGATTTTTGTGCCATTTTCAATAATGTACCGACCAAAAGTATATGAAGTTATGCATTGAATTGAACAAAATATTTTGTGTATGTGTTTGACTATGGGTAGTTAGATCGCCCTGAATCTAAAAAAAAAATCCGCCGGAAGGAGGCGCTGCAATAGCGAATTTTATGCCATTTTCAATATTGCAGCGCATAAAAGTGTATGAAGTTAGTTCTAGAACGGAACTAAATTTTTTGTGTATGATTATTTTTTGGTAAGGCAAGTAGGTCCTCCCTGAATTTGAAAAAAAAAAATCTTCCTATCATTCTATTGTCCATCGGTTCGTGCAGATACGGAAATTCGTTTTTACTCCGATTAATTGATTGAAGCAGAAATTTAAGATGAAAATCAAAGTTGGTATGGTATTGAATTAAAATTATTAAAGCATTAAAATGAGTAACTTTTTTTATATATATTAAAATGTACGTATGAGATAGAAGAAAGTTTTGGGATTGGCACATCCAAATAGTTTGAAAATATAATAAGAAAAAGCATCAAAATAGATATGGTCATAAATTTAAAAATTTTCATTAACTTGACATAAAATAATTAAAAACCAAAAAATTTCTGTTAACGATTTAAAAACTACTTAAGTTGACAACTTATCAATAAATAAAACATTAAATTGACATAAAGTAATTATAAGACCAATAAATATCTTTTAATGATTTTAAATTCAACTAAGCTGTCAATTTATGAAAGAAATAAACATTAATTTAGTAATAAATCAATCAAGAATCAAACTTTTAATTATAAAACAAATAAATCAGTATTAAGTAGTATGGGTAGCTCATCCCCCCCCTGGAGAATAATAAAATACTTTGAGCCCCCCCCCCCCTGAAAAAGATTCCAAGGTCATTAAATGAATTTCTGTTCCGAAAATCCAAATGAAATTATGTTAAAAAATCTAATTTAGTTTTGAGACCCTTTCGCAGTTTTACAGAGTTACTAAATTGTATCTAAAATAAGTGTTTCAACGGTCCCTCATCCTATTTGTACATATGAAGCTAACATGATGTTTAATTTTTCACCAGTTATAGACCCAAAATTTTCATCATCATGTAGTTTTCTTAGCATAAAATGAAGTTATTACAACAGTAATTTATCTTTCTGTATCAGAGAGAGAAAACAAATTATGAGCCCCCCCCCCTACATTTTCTTGAACCCTCCTACATTCTCTTGAGCCCCCTCCCTCCGTATTGTTCACTTCTAGCTACAGCCCTGTAATCAGGGCCTGGTTTGAACTCAAACATTTCAGCGTCAGTTGTTTCTGTATCAGTGTATGTATATCACTCTGTTTGTATCAGATATTCTCAAATCTCAAATAGTTTGGATTTTTCCTATGGTAGGGTAAGTATGGGTCTTGGAATTTCACGACCAGGACATTTTTTGTACCAGTATATTCTTATAGAAAATCAATGCTTAAATAAGACGAAGTTTCGCGCATTCGAACTAGATTTATTTTTTTAACAAAAAAATACTGATGTTTCACCTTGAAAATAACGATATCCGTACGAGCCATGTTGGGGCTAGTTGATTCATTTATTTCTTTTATTATGGAAAGAAAAAGAAGAAACTGTGGACATAGTTTCCTGAAGCATCAAATTATAAAGCAAACTAATTTATATGTATGCCAAGCGAAGTATTCGGGAAAGAAGGTTCAACAACAAATTAAAAAAAACATTTATTTGTAAAGCATCGTTTATCATATACAAAGGAGGATTCAGTCCTCAATCGTCTTCAATTTAGAGAGGGAGGTATCATGGCACGTTTTCTTTGGTAAAGGGGGGGGGGTCAACTCACATCATAATCAATTATTATATTGAAAGTTATCCTTAAATTAGAAGTGACGATTTTTTGTGATACTTTCACTAATTCACTTTTATTTATAAATACAAAAAAAATTACATTACTATTTCTAAAAATATGTAAATTTACATAGATTTTATTTAGATATGAAGAAATTAGAATGTTTTTTTTTATTTTCTGATAAATGCCAAAAATGATTTTGAAATGTTGTTAAATTAGCATTTTATGATAATTTTTAGGATTTAACAACAACAGAAATGTCATCCCGAGGGAGCTTAGCCCTCCCCCCCAAAAAAATGAGCGCCCACAGAAAAATATTCCAAAGTCACTAAATGAAATTCTGTTCCGAAAATACAAATGAAAGTTCTGTCCAAACATCGAATTTAGTTTTGAAGCCCTTTCACAGTTTTGCATAAATACTGAATTATAGTATTAGTAAAAAATATGCAAATAAATAATTCGTTTCTCGCATATTTATTTGCTCATATGAAGCTAATATGAGACATAATTTTCCACTAGCCATACTCTCGAATTTTTCATTCTGGATCCTATTCTATTTTTAGTATACTAGGGGGGCTCCGCCCCCCCCCCCGCGTAATCGCTTAGCGATTCCAAGTTGTAGGCTACCCCTGCTTGCTGCGCTCGCCAATATCCCATGGTATGAATAAGCAGTTGTAGACCTTTCAAATGATGCGTTACACGACTGGTGTTGTAAAGATTTTAAAAATGTGCCCCCCCCTGGGGGAGCAGACTGGGGGGGTTGACACACAAGGCATCCATAGTATGAATAAGCAGTTGCAGACCTTACAAATGATGTGTCACACAACTGGTGTTGTAAAGATATTAAAAATGTGCCCCCCTTGATGGGAGCAGTGTGTGGGGATGACACACAAGACATCCATAATATGAATAAACAGTTGCAGACCTTTCAAATGATGTGTCAAAAGACTGGTGTTGTAAAGAAATTAAAAATGTGCTCCCCTGGGGGGCAGAGTGGTGGGTGGCACACAAGACATCCATAATATGAATAAGCAGTTGCAGACCTTTCAAATGATGTGTCACACGACTGGTGTTGTAAAGTAATTAAAAATGTGCACCCCCTGGGGGGGCAGAGTGGCGGGTGACACACAAGACATCCATAATATGAATAAGCAGTTGCAGACCTTTCAAATGATGTGTCACACGACTGGTGTTGTAAAGTAATTAAAAATGTGCACCCCCTGGGGGGGGGCAGAGTGGCGGGTGACACACAAGACATCCATAATATGAATAAGCAGTTGCAGACCTTTCAAATGATGTGTCACACAACTGGTGTTGTAAAGAAATTAAAAATGTGCCCCCCCCCTGGGGGGGGGCAAAATGAATATGCACTAATTTATCTTTCAATATTATATTTTTATCATCTGGCACTACGAGATATACAAACGTCATCGCGTCACATGATCTGAAGAGCCAATCAGAGCAATGCTAACCTCTATAATGAGAGTAAATCGCAAGTAAATCGGTAAATCAGAGGTAAATCAGTAAATCACGAGTAAATCAGTAAATCTGGAGTAAATCGCAAGTAAATCAGTAAATCAGAGGTAAATCAGTAAATCACGAGTAAATCAGTAAATCAGGAGTAAATCAGGTAAATCAAGAGTAAATCGCAAGTAAATCAGTAAATCAGAGGTAAATCAGTAAATCACGAATAAATCAGTAAATCATGAGTAAATCAGGTAAATCAACTTGATTTATAAATCTGGTACACCAAAAACTAGTTTGTCGAACCCCTCGAACGTATATACTTATTAAAAGTAACTAAAAATCTTAAAATAGAAAGGAATATAACACATTGAAATAAAAACAAATGTATATACTGCTCTAAAATTTTATAATTTGAAAATTATCAAAAATAAAGTTAGTTTATTGCACACATAATGGCCTCTGTTGAAAGTGGGTTCATTTAGAATTTCTAGTATCTGTTTCTGATCAATAAAGTCTGTATCATCATTCTCTGGAAAAATAAAAACCACCCCAATCTTTGATTTCTTCAGAAAGTTCACCTTATACATCTCATTCATTTCTACGGACATGATTTTACAAATGAATTGATACTTTTTCATTTTCACAAATACTCAACCCTTACCCATGCACCAACATTGGGAATTTTGAAAAAAGTTGCTTGAAACAGATTGTGGAAGTACCAATTATGAGAGTGAAGGAAAAAAAAAAAGAAGGTTTATGTGCATTTTATGAATTATACAGCATAAGACATATGTCAGAAAAATTAATATATTTAAAACTTATTAATGCTCATTAAACTCATCAATTTTTGCCAAGTTCAGACATTAATTTGTATTTTCTCCCAATCTATTCTACTACACCTGATATTACTTTTCTATATTTTGTCTTTTGTTTTAAATTGTATTTTAGTTGCTTTGTTAAGACTTCACCATACAATATATATTTTTTAATTGCTAGTGAAATATGCTGACTTTTAACAAGTTCTTTTACATTTTTTTTATTATTATTATTGCTGGAGTATCCAACTTTGCGATTTGAGATCTTTGTGCTCTTTTTTTGTACTTTTCCATCATATTATTAGATTCTTTAAGCTTGGCTTTTAACTTTAGATTTCTCATTCTTCAGATCACATACATTTTTTCTTCATCTGTTTCTATACAGGCTTTCTCTACTTGTTGAAGGCACATTTTGTACCAATATTGGTAAACCTAAAGATAGGCTTGCTAGCGGAGTATTTTCTTCAATCTTTTTCTCTAATTCTTTTTTCTTTTTGCTTAGGTTGTAAGATTTCTTGCTCTTTTCTCGCCAATTTTTTCTAACATTTATTTGTTCTTGTGGTGTCATTTTATTAATGCTTTTAATTTTATCTTAATTTTACCTTTCCTTGTATCTCTCCTTTCCTTCTCAAGCCTAAGTGAGTCATTTTTTGTCGCATCGCATAGTCTCTGTATGTTCTCTTTCTTTTTTTGATTGGCAATACACTTTTTTTCGACCTTTTATATTATTATGCTCATTTCTTTTCTTTATCATAGAACTGAAAAAAATTATACACAGTAGACTCCCTAAAACGACATTTGTGAATTTTATGAAGCCAATTAACAATAGGGGAAGGTGGGGCACGTTGGGACATGGCCCACCTTGGGACATCTCAATTTTCAGGCTTCATTTTGCAGCCACGAACTAGTACTCATAGGTGCTAATAGATGGCACTACAGTCTACTCTTCCATGTGCTTTGGAATCTCTGATGTTTGCAGGTAATATATAATACAATTTTATTTGTTTTGAATGAGGCTGAGTAACATTAATGTGTGTTTTGTAGAATAATAAGTGGAATAATAATGTAGAATAATAATGTAATTTCTCATAAAAGAAATGAAATAATATAAGTGTGAGCATGTTGTGATGAAAAAACATGGATTTATTGTTATTTTAATGGTAAAAAAAAGACTGTAATGCTAACCCTAACAATGTAAGAGTTTTGAATACATAATATGTGAGATGGGGAAGGTTGGGACACTCAGTTGTGGGGCACCTTGGGACATGTCCCAAGGTGTCAGAAAGACCAAATGCAGCTTAAAAAAGCAAAAAAAGTACACAGAAAGTTGGAATTTTCCTCGAGCAGCAAAGATGAAGTTGCTCTAGCAGAATTGGTAAAAATTACCCCTGGAAGGAAACCAAATATAACTGACTTGTGTGATGACAGTAGTGATGAATTTAATTGTCCAAATGATACTGACTTTTCTACAGATTGCAAACCTGCTCAAGACAGCTCTAGAAGGTTACAGGCTAAACGAAAACTCAGTGTGGGAGAGTATGCATTGGTAAAATTTGCAGGAAAACAAATTTTGTTGCATTTGTCGGTCATGTTGAAAATGTTGAAGACACAGGTGAGTACGAGATGTCCTTTTTGAGAAGACGAGAACAAGAGTGGAAATTTTTTTATCCAAATAGGACAGATCTTTTGTGGATCAAGGAGATATTATTTTAAAACTTGGCACTCCAAAAGAGACAATAGGGCAATGATATGGTCTATTAGAGTTTGAAGAACATCAGTTTGTTCAGATCAAGTACAAGATCTGTTGATAAAAATGTGTTGCAATTCAAATCATAAAAATGTTTCAATGTTAAATGTATTTAATTTTCAACTAAAGATTTATAAATAAATCATTTTTCATTAATTTAATGTAAAATTTTGTATGTATTTCTTTTTTAAACTAGTGTCCCAACCTGCCCCACTGTGTGGGACAGGTTGGGATATTTTAAATGTTTTTTTGTTTTGTTTTTATTATTTCCTTCGGTGAGATATTAGTTTGGTATTATTAGTTTGGTTTATTTGAAGCACAAATGTTAATAATACATGTCTAATTTGTTTTTGGAAAAAATTAACCATTAATAAAAAATTAGAAAAAATATTTATTGAAAAATGTCCCAAGGTGCCCCACCTTCCCCTATGTGAGACTTTTACAAAGCTCTGATTTTAAAGAAGCTGATCAATGAAATTCATGTTTTTTTTTCGCATGATCACCGCAAATTGCAATGTTTCTTTGCATGATCGACAAAATTTGCGATTTTTACGAGACCAATCGACAAAACATGTGACTTTAACGATGAATCTGATGAACGAAGCCGATCAATGAAATGCGCAACTTTAACAAAGCTGATCGACATGATCTTTCCGCATCGGATCAGGAAAATTTGCAAATTTTACTAAACCGATCAAAGAAATTTGCAATTTTTACAAAGCAGACCAATGAAATTCTAATTTTTCTTTGTATGATTGATAAAATTCACGATTCTCCCGTGGCAAATCGACAAAATTCACGTTTTTTAACCAACTTTGACAAACTATTTTTTTTACGCAGCAAGATGAAATTCGTGATTTTTCTTCTGTGCATCATCGCAAAATTCGTGTTTTTTCCCCGTGCCTTATAGACAAAATTTGTGATTTTTTTCACTCCTGATCAGTGAAATTTGCTATTTTTTCTGAGCTTTATGGGCAAAATTTGCTATTTTCCCATGCCTGATCAATGAAATTCACGGTTTTTCTGCGGCCAATCTACTAAATTTGAGATTCTTAAGTGCGAATCTTAATTTTTCCCTGCGGTAAATTGACGAAATTGATGATTTTTTGTGACTTAATCAGAAAAATTGCAATTTTTTACAGTTGTAAATTAACGAAGTTTGCGGGCCACAGGTTGTGCATCCCCAATCTAAGGAGTTCTAAGCACTGCTTAGAAATTTGTTTCATTTAGAAATAATTTCTAAGAGAAATTAATTCTCTTAGAAATTACTTATTTCAATTCTATTATTATTTTAAAGGAATTTTTTTTAAAAATAATCTTTATTTTAAAGATTTTATTATTATTTTAAATTATTTATTAGAATATTCCATAATCTGCACTACCTTTGGCCCCAGATCTAGACATTTAAATGTAATCAAAAAATTAAAACTGAAACATACCTGACTTTCAAACTATCTTTATGTTACGTATTTCCCAGTCATAATCTGGCCCCATTTTTTTTGACATAACTTTATTAAGCTTAATGCTACTACGAATAGGTGGTCAGTAGCACGATTCTTCTTTACCATTTTCTTTTGCAAACCACGTGCATGGAATTAAGTATATCTGGCCTTTTTCATCTGTAAATTCTACAACAGCATATTCATATTTTGAGCTAAAAAATTTTTCATATTGTTAAAAAGTAAAAACAAATTTTGAAAAAATGTACATTAAAAACAAATATTGACACTTCAATAATTATATAAATATAATTACTTATACTATACATCAATGCTATAACTGTGATAATTCTAGTATAAATTAATATCAAATCATTTTGGCTGTATATGTCATTGTAAATTTAAAAAAGAAAAAATACAAAAAAGAAAAAAAAACTGTGGTGAAATAATTTTAAGTTAATTGAATTTATGACAAAGATTAAAAATGACACGCGATTTTTAAGTTTCTAAATTTTCGCAATTTTGTGACACTGTTCACTTTTATAAAGCGGTATTTTGATGAATTTTACATTTATAAAGTGATTCAGGGACGATTCTGTTCAGTATTTTCTGAAAATTTAAGATATTCAATGCTGGAAAAAGAAAAAAAAAGTCATCAATCTGGAAATTTAGAGAAAAAACATACAATGAATTTCAACAAATGGTTGTCCAAACAAAATCAATGACAATAAAAACTCAAATTTCGTTAAAAGAAATGTGAATTTCATCAAAGAATAGTGCAAAAAACCTGCAAATTTCATCAGATTCACAGAAAAATGCTAATTTTGGGCAGGGAAGAGATAGCTGAAAAAAAAAAAAAAAGAAAATATTGTAAAAAAAAAAAAAAAAAAAATTGCAGGAAAAGGTAAATCTTTTAAAACTTGTAAATTTCATCAAACGATCACGAAAAACTCATTTCGCCAAAATATGTTAAAAAACTCCCATATATCATCAAAAAATTGCGAAAACCTCACAAATTTCATCAAAAAATTGCAAATTTTTACAAAAATCATGAAAAATCTGCAAGTTTTGTCAAAAAATTGCAAAAAATAAATTTCATCAAATAGTCATGGAAAAAATAGTGTCAAAAGTACACCCCCCTTCCCCTCTTAAACACTCTGCTGTAACTTTTCAGAAAATTTGCTGTGAATTTCAAACAAAATTTTTTATTCAGAATTGCCCCTGAAGAACTCTTTGACAAAATTTTTGTTTCTTTTACAATCTCTTAATGAAATGCACGTTTATTGATATGATTTCATGAAATTCGAAAATTTTAAGTGGAGTTTTGGTAAATTTGGGTTTATATGGCGATCCTTTCAAAAAATTCGCATTTATTCTGTGATGCTTTCACGAACTCTACGTCCGCGATCTTTCTATGAAATTCACACTTTTTCTCGATCTTTTGAGGACGATTACGCTTTTCCCCTGCTATTCCTTGAGAAAATTAGAGTTTTTTTTCACAATGCTTCAACAAAATTGCTGTTTCTATCGAGATCCTCTAACAAAATTCAGTGTGTTTCCATTTTCTGAGAAAGACTGACAAAATTGATTGTGAAAATATGCGACTCAGCTCGGTTCAAAACTTATGAAAAATCGGCTATCAGCCCTGAAATTTGGACATAATTTCCAGGCAGATAACTGATGTTTCATAACTTTTGGAATTGAATGTGTTAATTTTTAGGAAAATTCGGAGCAAAATGACTCCGTTCTTGCATCAGAGAATAGCAAGAAACTTGTGTTAATCGATAGCCAGGAAAAAAAAAATTGCAAAATTTGTCGAACAGTTTTTTGGGGAAAAAAATCGCGAATTTCAACGATTTTTTGCAGCAAAAAACTCACGACAAAATATGTGATTCAGTCGCACGAAAATATAATAAAATTCACAAAAATGTCAGAAGTTGACCGTAGTTTCAAAATGTCAAAAATTTCAGAAAATTCACGATTTTTTTTCTTTGTGTGTGTGTGTGGGGGGGGGAGGGGGGGGGGGGCCTCTTGTCCACAATATTCTTTTGGGTGGGATTTCAAAATTTCGGGCATGAATCCTGCCCTGAATGTTTTTCCTTGTTCCTTTTTACGACCCAAAAATAATCCAAATCTTGATTTAGCGACCTTTTCACATCCTCCAGAAATTATAACATCTAGAATCAGTGAAGACTATTTTTCTTTCCAACAAATATTACATGCATTTTACTGCACATGGATCAAGATGTTATACAATGTTTAAAAAATATAACGGTAAATAAAAAATACAATGGTATTCTAATCAATAAGAAGTAAAGAAAATTCACAAAATGAGTTTTTAGTGGCTATTCGTACAGCAAATGATTTCAGGCAGGTGTTTTCTCAGGATATAGTTTTGCTTCCATTTTGCCGGATATGTAAAGAACCAAACTTTGGAACTTGAACCTGATGCCCATGGGCTGAAAAAACAGAGCATGACATTTGAAGATTCCAATCATCTAATATGCAAATATTATGAAAGCATGTTGTTTGGGTGCAAAATTATACATTTGAAGTTTGAAGATTATGTTGACATTCACAAAGAATTTAAAGCTGAGAAATCAGTTTAAAAAAAAAAAAAAAAAAAAAAAAAAAAATTGAATCTGCAGCTTTCACAATCCTGATTAGATATTCCAAATAATTTTTTTTGCAAAGAAAATGACGATGTTCCATATGTACTTCCAACATTTAAAAAGATGTCATCAAGGTGTATGGAGCATTTACATCAAATAATCTGGAACAAGAGGAAATTCTAACATTTTTAAGAAGTTTCCAACTGTTGTTTGAAGCAAAACTGCATAACTTGAATATTTAAAAAATGTTTTGTAATTTCATAATTTTTAGCCATTTTTTACATTTAAAAATTTAGACTAAATTCTACAAATTTACTTTTTATTGCATAAGTCAATAGTTTTAACTACATTACAATGCTAGGTATTTTTTAAGTCTTAAGATCAGGGTTGGAAAAAAAAAAAAAAAAAAAATTGTTTGAAGCAGGTTTTTTTGGTTTAAATTGGGTTTTTTTTTCTTAAACATCCCTTCTTATTACATATACATGCATATTTATTGATAAAAAAAGACATTATTGGATTATAAGTAGTGTAACTTCATTTAAAAATAATTTAAATTAAATAATTACAATAAATTGGGTAGAGATGCACAATCTGTGGCCCGTGGGCCAAAAGTGGCCCGCAACGGATTAACATGTGACCCACGAACTTCGTCAATTTACAACTAGAAAAAAATGTAATTTTTGAGCAAAAGTCGAGAAAAATATCATAAATTTCACCAGTTTACCGCTGGAAAATATAAAATTTTGTCAGTCACTTATGAATCGCAAATTTCACCGGTCATTCAAAGTAAACCGGGCATGGAAAAGTCGTTAATTTCATTTTCAATTTCATTTATTTCATTTTTCATTCATCAGGAATGAAAAATAGCGAATTTTGCCCATGAGGCTCGGAAAAATAGCAAATTTAGCCGATCGGACACGGAAAAATCATGGTTTTGTCGATCAAGCACGGAAAAATTACGAATTTTGGCGGTCGGATGCGAAAAATCGTACAATTTGTTGATTGGGCAAGAAAAAATCGTCAGATTTGTTGATGATGCGCGAAAAAATTGCAAAAATTCATCCGCTGCAGAAAAATTGCATGTTTTCTCGGTTTATCACGTGAATTTCGTTGACGGGGCACGAAAAAAATCGTGAATTTTACGATGATGCACAGAAAAATTGAAAATTTCTATGATCGGTGCGAAAAAATAGCGAGTTTTGTAAATTTATCAAGAAGAAAATTCGCTATTTTCATCTTGCTGTGCAAAAAAATGCAGATTTCGTCAAAATTAATTACAAATTTCGAATTTCGTTGACTGCGCACGGAAAAAATGCAGATTTCGTCAGTTAAATGCTGAAAAAGCGCACATTTCGTCAATCGGACATGGGAAAACCGCGAGTTTTATTGATCGGGTTCCAAAAAATCACAAATTTCGTTGGTAGAACATTAGAATATCGCGAAATTTGTAGATTTTACGCAGAAAAGCTGAAAATTTCGTTTTCATATATCCAGTGCAAAAAATTCGCGAATTTCGTCTATTAGCTTTGCAAAAATTGCTAATTTCGTTGATCAGGCTCGTAAAAATTGCGAATTTTGTCAATCAGCTTCATAAAAATCACGAATTTTGTCGATAAGTTTTGTAAAAATGGTGAAATGCGTCAATCTGGTATGGAAGAATTGCGAATTTTATCAATCATACGAGGAAAAGTTGCAAATTTCGTCGATCGGCTTTGTAAAAATCGATAATATCGTCAATCATCCATTGGAAATTGTGAATTTTATCATTCATGCGAAGAAAAATCGCGCATTTTGCCAATCAGTTTTGTAAAAATCCCAAAATTTGCCGATCAGCTTGGTAAATTGCATATTACGTCAATTGGCTTTTTAAAAATCTCAAAATTCATTGACTAACTTCCTAAAAATTGATAATTCCGTCGATTGGTGTCGTAAAAATCTATATTTGTGTTGATTGGCGTCGTAAAAATCGATAATTTTTTTGATCAGCCGCAATAAAATCGCGAATTTTATCAATCATGCGAAGAAAAATTGCGAATTTCGGCAATTAGTTTTGTAAAAATCGCAAATTTTGGCGATCGACTTCGTAAAAATCGATAATTTTGTCAATTAGCTGCAGAAAAATCGCAAACTTCAGCGATTAGCTTTGTAAAAATTGCAAAATTCGCGGATCAGCTTTGTAAAAATCGCATAATTCGTGGATCGGCTTCGTAAAAATCACAAATTTCATGAATCGGCTGCGTAAAAATCTCGAATTTGTTGATCGGTTTTGTAAAATTTGTGAATTTTCTCAATCAAATTTACTCGATCAATTTCGTAAAAACTGCGAATAACTTTCGTAAAAAGCCCAAATTTGGTTGATCAGGCATGGAAAGATGCAAATTTTGTTGATCGGCTCCTTCCCTCTCCTTCATTCATAAAGTTCACATTTTTTCTGGCACCAGCCACTTATCTTTATTTTTAGCACTTTTAATAGAAGAATATTTACTCACTTGAATAAAGTCAAGGAATGTTACTACATCTTGAGAATAATTTTTGCTATATCTGTTATACATACAAACGTACAAACTGCTGTATATCCTTACCAACTGAATTGGATATTTTGACTGGTTAAGCAAACGTAAAGGGATATTCCCCACCCGACCCAACTTTTCTCTGAAAATATATTTAATATCTGATTACAGGCCAGAAATTACCTTCGAAATCGAATTCTCTTCATGTTATTGATGTGGCCCTCGACCACGCTGACATATTTGTAAGTGGCCCTTCTCTTGAAAAGGTTGTGCATCCCTAATTTAAACAATATTTACAAACAGTCTTATGCTCAGAGAATAAATTACTCTACACAGTGAAACATGAATAGTCTGAAAATCTTTATAAACAATCTTTTGATTATTAATAATAAAGATTTGGATGTAATTCGATAAATATATTCTTTTTCATGGTTATTCAAATAATAAATTTCAAATACTTTTTGGGATTTAGATATTTTCAGTGTGTGGCAGTTTGAAGTCAATATTTTTGGTCATTAGATTCAGCGATTAACAGGCGAAAAAATATGATTGTTATTATTAAAATGCTATAACTAACACCCAATCTTTGAATACCCTCTTATTCAACTTCGTATTTTGATTTTAAACCAAAATAAACTCCCCAATCAAGATTTTTTTTTTTTTTTTTTGTTACAGCTTGAGCATAATCTTAGAAAGCAAAAGCATAATGATATGTTATTAATTACGTTAATCTGGGTTTTTTTTTTTTTTTTTTTTTTCCCCAAAAAATGAAATATTTTATACCAAATATTGAATATTTTAAATTTATTTTATCTCTGATCAATTCAACCTTTGAAGCTTTTTCTTTAAAGCAATAGATATGTTCACAAACACATACTGATAATAATCCTATACCAAAAAAGTGACCTAAATTCACTATATCTAATGTTTATTACTGAAATAAAGTGTTGAAAGTAGAAATTGTATATATCCAATTTTCTGAAACATGTAAATTATAAAGAAAAATTCATTGGATTTCTTCTTTAAAAAAAAAAAAAAAAAAAAAAAAAAAAAAAACCAGTTGGTTTAAACCAACATCTAAATACATATATCAGTATAGCTCTTGTTACAGTAAAAAAAAAAAATTACTTATCGGTAATTGTCCTGGGTGTGATTGATAATTACCCTGTTGCCAGGGTAATTAACGATCTTTGAAACTTTAAAATTCAAAAATATTTAAATAATATTTTAATCGAAGTCTATTTGATTGAATAAATACATGAAGCTTTAACCATACTAAATTTGATTATAACAATTGAAATAATTAAAAAGAGATTTAGATGTTAGTGTTTTTTTATTTGCCCAATACAGTTCATTTCAGCATTTAAATAATAATACTAGTGTTCCAGGGCTCGAAAAATCTATTGCCCGACATGCCCGGGGCATGTAAAATTATCGATCGGGCATGTATTATTTTTATCAACATGCCCGAACGGGCATGTATTTTTGAAAGTACCACATTCAAATTTAAATAGGTTGGCATAAGCTAAATCATGAAGAAGAATGATCAAACTTCGTAAATTAATGGACGCCTTACGAAAAGTAGACATTTTATTTACAATACAATCGGTCAGCGGCAGAATACAGCTGAGCTTTCGTCAAAACAAGTGAAAATAGAAGAGGAGCGTAGCCTTTGCTGCGCACATCCGTTGCGCGTACACACCTTTTCTCCGATGGAAAGGCAGAGAAAGACTCTCCGCTAGCCGCTACCGCATTGGCTGCCAGGATAGAACGTCACTCATGTAACTAAGTGCCGTGATCGCCGATGTACCAGTGATTCTTTAATAACGGTTTTCAAAAGTTATGGAGCAACATATTTACCCGCGCAGCAATGAAATTATTTTCTGCGTAGTAGTAATTAGTGTCTATTTAAATAGTTTTTAAAATGCTGATTACTGGAATAATACTTAAAAAATTCCAGAAGTTATTTCTTTTAATATGTGTATTTCCTTTTAAAAAAACTTTTTGTGAGAAATTTTCTTAAGATTCCATGATGTAAATTTTATTTATTAAATGAGAATTATTTAATAAAGAAATCTTTAATCATACGAGTTTGATATTTCCTTCAATAAAAAATATTTGGTATGTATTTTTATGATTTTATGGACTATGATATATAAAAAATACCAGCTTTAAAGTTACAATCATAAAACTTAGAAGTACAAAAAAGTTGGGCATGTAAATTTTTTATTCGGGCATCTATTTTTCCCTACCACATGCCCGACTGGGCATGTAATTTTTTTCAAATTTTTCTAGCCCTGTAGTGTTCACTCTAGAAATAAAAAGGGCATGGTGCTATTCACTAAAAAGGGCACTACTGCAGCAGAAAAGGGCACTTTTGCAAGAAAAAATATGTTATTGCCTTTAGAAGGGAAAAAAGAAAGCAGGAAAATACATAATTTTTAAGTAAGATAAATCAAATATTAATTTTGAATGATTTTATGATATAAAAATTAAAAATTCAATTAAATTAAACAATGATTGAATAGTTTGATGTTCTTTTTCTTAAAGAAATGAAAAATTCTATAATTTTTGAACACACAAATTTAGAAATACTACGGAATAGAATAAATATTTATTAAAAATCTCTGGGTAAAACCAGTGGTGCATTTTTCTACTTTTAAAAAGGGCAGGGTGCTGCACCCTTCAAAAATGGCCTAGAATAAACACTAATAATACTTTAAGTTCTTTAAAATGCATATGAATTCTGTTTTGACATAATGAAATTTGTGAAGATAATGCATACAGATTTTATTGCTATATTTGAAGCATACCATTTCAGAGCTTGAAATCAGGGTTGGTAAGTTTTAAACACTCAGATGGTTTTATCTGTCATGTCAAAAAGCCCTTTGACATAGTTTTTAAAAATGACTGTCAAAAACTCATATTAGGCTCAAAAGGGTCTGAATATAAATATAACCAACATACAAAGAGATGACTGAGAAAAAAATAAGAACAAAACAAAAGAGAGATTAGATATAGATATTGTTTTGCAGCTTAAAGATAAAGTTTTGTTGTTGAGTCAACATTGCAATGAAACATTTGAATGATTTCATTGTCAATAAAATAAAACTATATTCATCAATACAGCCTAAAACAAATTTTAAAACCGATTCTCTTTAAGCATAGATCAATTAATTTAAAATTACAGGTCAAAAGCTAAAAGTTTCCATGACTAATGAACATAAATAACACAAATACCATGTTTACTGGCAAGTATTGGAGAATATTCAAAATATTTCACTGATATAGTACAAGAAAATAACTTTTTTCTACTTAAAACTTATTTTCTTTTAAAAGCATTTTATTTTTATCAATAAACGTATAATCATAAAGACTGCCAAGTATGTATTACATCTTAAAACATTATGCTAGCACAATATTCCTGTTTTATAATAATTTTCACATATATTTAGCTTAAAGTTATCTTAAAAGTGCAACCAGATTTAACAATTGCATATTAGAAATCAATCTAGGATAAGTTTTTTGTGAATATTTAAATATTTTTTTTAAACTTTGTACATTAAGCATAAAACTTATTTAAATATACAAAAATAATTGATAATATCAGTAAAAAAGCTATTTAATTCCAAAATAAATGGTAAAAGCAAGAAAATATCGTTGTGATTAAGCTTAAACATACTTAAAATAAAAATTTTAAAAGAGCTAAAATTTTCTACTTCTATCCGAAACAAAACAACAAAACATTCGTAATGCTTAGCAAAAGATGTCGTTTACAAGCGATATATGAATTTGTTTACAAAAGATATATTTTTACGAAATGAATATGTTTACAAAAGATATATGAAACTATATACTTACTTTTCTTTGTCAAGCTTTTATTTTTATTTTCTTGTCACATTTTCATGGTCATAAGTCACAACACAATGCTGCCGCGTTCTTATTTCAAAATGAAATTCCAAATAATCACAGCGTTGCCAATCACAAAATGTTTTCGATATTCCCAGCGCCACCTAGGGTAAGGATTACCAACAGAAATACTGCAAAAGTTCGTGCGGTTCTATGGCGTGGTGGGCCGGCGCATGGTCGATCAGTGGAGGTCTATCAGAATTTTATCTGATGGTTTCAAACAGCAAAGTTGACTGCTGTTGTCCAGCAGTGGTCATGCAGTGGTAGGCCAATAGCCAGCACTTTCCCATAATTGCCAGCACCTATCTTGCTGCTGGCCAGCATTTTTCTCTTTGCTGGGCCCCCCCCCCCCCCCTAAACAAAATATCAATTGTAAAATATATTCTACTTATAATCTACTGCACATTCAAAAGATAGCGATTTGAGCATAGCAGAATGAGTTCATATTGCCCTTATTTAGAATTTAGAAAAAAAAAAAAAAAAAAAAAAAACCACAGGAATATTTCTGAAAATTCAATGTTGAAAAAATTTAAAAGTGATATTAAAAGAATCAAGATTTACAAAAGATAGCGAGTTGAGTATAGCAGAATGGGTTCTTATTGCCCTTATCTAGAATTTAGAAAAAGAAAACACAAGAACTTACCTGGAAATTAAATGTTGAAAAAAATTAAAAGTGATATCAAAAAAATCATTTTTTTTTTTTTTTTTTTTTTTTTTTTTTTTTTTACATTAAGAAAAAAGAAAATATTAAGAATTTAAAAATCCCCTCCAAAAATGAATTTTTTCTCAAATTTCCCCCCCCCCCAAACTAAATTTTATGACGCATCTTGTGTCACCAAACCCCTCTCTGGGCACCCCTGGATCTGATCCAAGCAGAGATGAAGAACTAATCCTAATTCATTTAGATTTATAAAATCCTGTGGGAAGAATGGGTGACAGTTTAGATGAAGTACCAGCTCTAGATATTCATGATGCTAAAACAATTTAAAAAAATCCGTAAAAGTAATTCCTACAAATCCAACTGATAGCAGGACTCTGGGTTTTTCGTAGGTTAAAAGTGTCTTTATGTAGTTATGTACATCCTTCTGGCAATACCTTGGCTCCAGCTGTGAACAAAATATCCGAGGCAAATTTTCAAGCAGAATAGTCTCAAATGATATCAAGAATAAAATTAAAGCTCATATTGAAAGTTTTCACAAGATTGAGTCGGCCCCACCAGTGGCCGAGAGGTTCGGACCTCTCAACTGGTAGACGGCAGGTGCTGGGTTCGAACCCAATCGCGGCTGTCGGCCTAACCGTTCGGAGTTTTCCGTGGTTTTCTTCGAACCTTGCGTAAATACGGGTTAGGTTCCCTTAGAAAGACCCCCACGGAGGGCACTCCTCCTGGTCCTATATCCCATTAGCGTAGATAATCGGACGACAAAAATCAACCAACCACAAGATTGAGTCACACTACAACAGACTACACTAAAAAACATATTTAGAATCAGGGCTTAACTTATAGAAAATGTATGACATATACTTTCAGAAATGCAGAGGAAGCATTGTAGAGTCAGTGAAACTTTCATGTTATAGGTACATATTTAATATGCAGTTCAACATAGAATTCAATAAATCAAAGAAAGATAGGTGTGATCCCTGTGAGGAGTATAAACATGTTGAAACCCAGGGAGAAATTAATAATGACATGCAATTTAAATATGATGCACAAAAAAAAAAAAAAAGTTGAATTCACCAGAACTCCGGAAATGATGACAGAAATTTCCCTGATAAGTCAGTCATTTGTTTTGTATTAGAAAAGTTATAACATACCCCAAAAGTGATGTCAGCAACTTTTTCTATAAAGAAAATTAACTTGTACAGCATGACAACACAGGCAACACGGAAGAAAGAAAAGAAAGCATATTGTTGCTTGTGGATAGACGACATGTCAGGCAGAGATGGGAATGACATAAGCTCAGCTGTATCCACGATTGTTCGGAAGATTCTGACAGACTCTCTTCATGCTGACAGTTTAATTTTATATTGTGACAGTTGTGTTCCTCAGCATAGAAACAAAATGATATTTTATGCAATTGCAATAATTATCCAATCTCATCCACATAATATGGGCATTACTCTTGGATATTGGAGACTACACCTGGACTTTCATGTGTGAAAGAAGTGGATAATATTCAGAGCCAAATAGAAACAGCAATGAATGCAGCAGAATATTTTTTGCCATTTTTATTTATATGTCTGTTGATGAGCGTAAATCGCAGTAATCCATTTACAATCTAGAGAATAAAATCAGAACAATTCTTAGATTTCCACTTGTGTAGTAAAAAATTTGCCTATAATCTGGTTCCGTAGACCAAGGGGATATAATTATGATTCACACAACTTTTTTATAATATATTGAGTTTAAGACAACAACTGTTGTGACCAGAATTTCGCAGTGGTGAATTTGCAAAGGAGCCGCTCCAAATGACGAGGAGTATCAACATCATTAACACAAAGAATGTTACCAAATCCTAAAGTACCACAATGAAAGAAGGATTGCATTAACAAAGATAAAATAAGAGACCTGCAAAGCATGCTAAAGTAGTTTTCGAGAGATGAAAGTTTCTATTTTCAAAATATATTTAAGGAAAGTTAGCCTTAGTGTAATATAAAATAAAGCACGGTTTAAGGAACATTTCAAAATTTCGACTAACTAAAGAGTAGCAAACTTTTATCGTTGCTTTAAAAAGAACAAAAAAGTTTTTTTTTTTTACAGATATAGTCTTTTCTTTTGATCAAGAGTATACCTGACTGTAATATGAAAAATTTCATTTATAATTCATTTCAATTTCATTTATCAATATAATCACTGTTTTTTAATTAATTTTCACACTCCTCCACTGAAATAGCATGCTAAAAAGGGAAAACTGTTAGGTTCCTATTTAATAAAATTAAATATTAAAGCTACTTTATGTTCAGTTAAATAATATATTTAACTTAAGTATATTCCTTAGTGAAGATGGTTTAATTTGTATGAATAAGTGGAAGTGGCAATTTGCTGTTATTGTGCTACAATATAGATAGTAATAAATATTTTACTACCTATTGAAGTTTATCTGAATTAATCAATAAAATTTCACTTTGTTAAACTTTAAAAAATTACACAAATTAAGAAAAATATAGTTTTTCATGACAGAACCATCTTATTCTAAGGATAACTCGACGTTTGAGAATAACATCCCCACAAACGCTCGACTTAAGGCCGTAAGCTGGTTTCGTCATGGCCAAAAGGAGTTAAGGCCATTTGTACAAAAACAATGCTGTACCGCAAGTGAGCCGCCACTAATTGCGGCAGCTATCGCCGAGCCGTTAACAGCTCGGCAATGACAGAACTGTTGCATTTACTTTGCCGGTAAACTCTTAGAGGTCGGTTTCGGGCAAAAAGGTAATGGCCCTCCAACATCTAGAAAGCAGAGGGCTAATATAAACTGACCAGCATTTTTATTTTAAGGGAGAAAATGTATAAAAATTTTAAAATAAAAATAAGAGAGAAAATGTATAATTTTATTTCTTTCAAAAGTACTTTATATCTGGGTGTTAATAAGCATATGCATAATTTACGAGATTTATATTTAAAATAATAAAATAGATGACATATTTTATTTAGTTTGAAAATATTTTTACATATAAAATGAATTGTCCCCAAAATATATACAGAATTCCAAGTTTTTTCTTCACCGGCACACTTTTACATTCATTATTCATAAAAAATAGTTGAAAAAAAAATGAATAAATATTTAAAATATAGTAAAATAATTTTAAATAAATATTAAAACAGAAAAACGCCTTAGATTGTGCCTAAAACAGCCCACGTTCAGTCCCCCCCCCTCCCATTAATCAGTAATACAAAACTTTTTTTTTTTTTTTTTTTTTAGGAAAGATCATTCTAAAAAATAAAAAATCATGTTATCAAAAAAAAAAAAAAAAAAAAAAAAAAAGAAAAGAAAAAAAAGAAAAAAAAAAAAAAAAAGAAAGAAAGAATGTATTTTCATTCATTCGCATCTGCAAGCGCGGAGATAAGGGAGAGATTATAGTGCTAATAATTCTCCCTATATAGGAAGAATAATTTAATTTACAGAAAATAATTTTAAAATTATTTTCTCTGTAAATTAAGTATTAAAATGTATGTATCTATGTTTTTTTATAAACACTCTGGAATGAAATACACTTGTAAATGTTTTCCTTAATACATAAAGCACAATATGTCACACTGGATACACTAACAAAAAAATTTATTTTAAAGAAAAAACCCTTTAAACGTTGAACGAATTCCAGTTTGAAGAAACATCTAATAACAGCATCTATTTAAATTCATATTTCTTCATAAACGAATGAAATTGCAGGAGCTGATAGTAAGAAACTATGTAATCGAAAGATAATTTATATTTTTTGGTTTAAAAAAAAAAAAAAAAAAAAAAAAAAAAAAAAACCAGCAAATATTGTTTAACTGGACATTTTCAATCTATGTTCTGAAGATGATACTGTGAGACAGAAGGAAAAACGGTTGTCACGTGACCACAACCGCTTACTATCAAATAATTTATTAATTTATAAGAAAATAGAAAACTTAAATCGCTCTAGTTATCAGACTAGCCAGTTTAATGCCTTTTCCCTTTCAAAATTGCGTTGTTGAACTGGGAATTTGGCAGTCGTCTAAAAGCTGAACGAAATCTTTTGTAAAAACAAAACACTATATGAAGTTATTTATATAAATATAGATTATATCTTTAAATATTTTATAAGATATAATTCATATTCACAGTAAAATCTGTCTAAGACATGTCTTAGACATATTTATAGTTAATAGACAGTTATATAGTTATAGGTACCTTTAACTATATAACTATAAAAAAATATTATATCAATATATGTAATTGAGTGTGTGTGTGAATGTATTTTATTTAAACCAGTGTGACATGGCTCTTATTTGTTTATAAAGGGTTACATATTATGATAACATAAATTCTATGATTTCAGAAATTCACTAAATATAATTATATAATTATCTTTAAAAACTTATTCTCTTCATTTTTTTTTCCATATTGAACCGACATAGGTAAAGGATAAAGTGAAAAAATAACTGAAAATTAGTTTTATTTATTTTTGACTGATAAGTGTTATCGTTAAGTTCGGAAAATTGTTGGGAATCATAAGGCTGCGGGAAAACAGCACTACTTTCATTTGCACTAAAAGAGCAATAAATCTATCTTTGTTTCCGACAAAGGAAGGGAAAGTTTATCTCCCCCAATCTTGAGTCATAAAGCTGTCAACTGATTTCGAATTCGATTCCTTTCTTGAAGTTCAGATTCAGTGCAAAGAAAGAGCAATTTATACATCAAAGCGCCGACCCGAAAGACAAAAAATAGCGAAGCCTGACCACAAGAAGTTAATGATATGTGCCCGGTCCTTTACACGTGAGCGAGGGAACGAATGAAAAAGGGTTTGTTTCGAAGGGGTCTTTCAAGGACACGACCAGTCACATTCAGGGGTCAAAATTTTTGCTGTATCATTCATGGCATGAAATCACTTCGTGAATGTTGACTGGATTGTAAGGACTGTGTATCAAAGTTTTACACGATTATTAAAAACTTCGCAGTGGGATTACATTAAAATATTGTAAGTCTGAATATTTTCTTTGCCTATTCATAAAGTTTAATTTGAAATATTTCTGTACTATTTTAATGCATTTTTATAATAGAATTATAAAAAAAATAAGTATATAAAGTTAAAAAGTCGTCATTTTATAATTTATACGACATAAAATGTAAGAATTCGCAAATTCACTCGAATTTTTTAAAGGTATATTTGTTTGGTAGGATAATTGTTTTATTATTATTACTCTTTCAAAATTTTCATTCAGTTGTATCATTATATGGATTTTATTATTTTTTTCCCTCAACTGTTGAAGTTTTAATTAGTAATTTTAAAGAAAGTAACTAGTTTTAAACATTGCGACTTATTTATATCACTATCATAATTCTTCTAGATTATTTTAAATAAATTCATTTAATGTTATAATTATTTTTTTAAATGCGACTTTGAAAGAAAAAGTTTTTATATCCACTCTGATATAGGATTGTAATTTTTCCTTATGGAAAATGTCATTAAATTAAACAACTAAGTAATTTTAATACAATATAAGAAAAATTAGAGTGAAGAAAAACTCATTAAAATAACCAAGGTATTTTGAAAAAAAAATTCTAAAATTATTTTTCAGAAGAAATGTTAGAATGCATAGCTTAAACTCTTCTTTAAATTATTATCATTATTTGGAAATTTGATTAATCAACTTTAATTGAGAAATCTAATGGTTTTCGATGGTAAACAAAATAAAAAAACGGAAAGGGATTTTTAAAAAAATGTCATTAAGGACATATGTAAACATAAAATAGCATTTTTATATTATTTATTATTGATATTATTTTATTAATAATACTTGTGTGAAAATTTGTATTTATAAAATGAAGATGGTTCAGAAATATTTCACTTATTTCTTTATGATTTAATTAGATTTTAATGAATGGGCAAAAGTAATAAAATAATGACAAAGAAATTCTCAATAAGTGTTGGAAAAAAAAAAAAAAAAAGAAAAAGAAAGAAAGAAAGAAAGAAAAGCGCATCTTTTAATAAAACATACATAACTAAGTTTAATATTACACATATTATTTAGGCATAAATTCAAAATCTATTCTATAAAGAATATTTATTGATAGACTGTTTAAATGATAAATGCTTTTGCTTGAAAAATACTATATATTAATAGTCATTTAGGTTATCTTAAAAATTACTAATTCACTTATCTTGAACTTTTTCAAAAAATTTTAAAAGAATGCTTGGCATAGCGAATTAATTAATTAGTTTATTTTTTTTTTCAATTAATAATTTTAATTGTATATGACATGAAATGATTTGAAAACCATATTATTATTTTTTTAAATGTATAATAGAATAAATAAACAAATTAATAAATTTATTATGCCAAGTATTGTGATTTGAAAATTTTTGCAAAAGTTCAAGGTAAGTAAATTTATATGCTTTTTTAAGTGTATCGAATGTAAATTTTTAAAACATATAATTAAATAATAAACAAATAAATTCATTTTCAACTTATATGTTTTGGAAACTTTTGAAAAATTTGAAGATAAAAATTTGTAAATTTATAACTTTTTTGAAAAGTGTACATAAAGATTATTAGTACATTTGTTTTACATGCAAAGACAGTTTATCATTTAAATAATTTTCCAGCAAATATTTTTTATAGAACAAATTTTGAATTTATGCTTAAATATTAATTCTTACAAACACAAATGTCTGGGTGAGGGTGATCTCCTGGCCAGCCTTTATTTTTAATGGGCTTTAAAAGAATAATTGTGGCCAGCTTGTGGCTGTCTGATATTTTTGATAAAAACGTTAATGGCACATTTGTGGGCATTAACTTGTGGCCGCATTCTGGCCGGCGTGACAGTTTTTTGACGGAGCCGTTACGGCCAAAGATGGCGGGCCGTTATCAAACACTTTGGGCCACCGCTAACGATGCCTCTAAAGGCCCATCAGTTATGTGTTTGTTGGGATGGTTCTATCAAATTTTTTAAATGTAAAAAAATCAATGAAAATGTTATTTAAAATCTTTGATTTTGTAGAAATACTGTCTATACCTACATATAAACATATTAGTGCTAAAAGTTTTGTGCAAACTTTAATAGCTGCACATACACAGCATGCTGATTTTCAAAATTGTCTAACTCGAAATTGATTTTTGGTCAGATAGAACCATCTTATTCTCAGGTGACGAAATGATAAGCCAAGTATTGTTTCTGCTGGCAGATACAAGAGTCCTCCAACAGCTTGTCTATACTTCAGAGCTCCTCCATCGTACTATCCTTAGATGCTGGTACATATTTCATACCTGGATCTAAAGGTGTTGATGCTCCTTCAACATTTAACATGACAGATGTTTCCAAAAGCTCATTAGCATAGGCACTTTGGTCAAGAGTAATAGATCCATCTTTATTTCAATTTATTCTATTGAAAGTAGGTAATTTATTACTTCTAGATCTTTGACTTCAAAAACAGTTCCAATATTGTTATTAAATTCTACAATAGTAGAAACTTTATTGGATATAACAAGAAGATCATCTACATAAATGCTTACAATCAATTTCCTCTTCTTTTCAAAGTAAACATATGGATCAAGATCTGCTCTTGATCTTGTCAGTTTAGCTGATTTGAGAAATTTATCGAGGCATATGTTCCTTTCTTCCAGATTGATGCAAGCCATAAAGACTCTTTTTTAATAAGCAACCTTTTTCACTTGGTTCTCATGTAGATTTATAGGTGGCAATTCCATAAAAACTGTTTCACTAAAATTTCCATTTAAATATGCGGCACTTATAACAAGCTGATGGATTTGCCAATCTTGCTCTACTGAGAATGCAAGCAGTGACAGATTTTGATTTTATCACTGGGGAGAAAATCTCTCTTTGTATTGAATTCCTTCAATCTGGGTATAACCATGGAACTCAAGTCTTGCTTTATACCTTTCTCTTTGTCCATCTTTATCATATTTTATCTTAAACTCCCATTTGCATTTCACAAATTTTCTTCCTTTTGGTCAAGGTACAATATCACAAGCTCTATTTCTTTCCAAATTGTTTAGCTCACCTTTCCATAGCTGCCTTCCACTTCTCTGCATCTGTACTAGTTAATGCTTCTTTCAAAGCTTCAGGATCATTCCTCTTGGGTGCCACTGGATCTTCACACATGGGTTTCTTTGATTGTCAACTAGACTCCCATTGTGGCTTTATTTATTTAAAAATCTTCTTGATTTATCTCAGAGTCTTCCATGACATAATCTTTTGTCCATTTAGATGCAGATATTTTTCTTTTCAATCAGCTTTCTTTTTGTTGTAACCAATGTTGTAGTTGTAAAAAACAGAGGGTATATGCTCAAGGCAGAGAGTATACTCTAGAGCAGTGGTTTCCAAACTTTTGGGCTCACGGAGCCCTTTTTGAAAGGAATTTCTTAGACAGAGCCCCTGAACCCAACGGTACTTTGTGGTTTACAAATGCTTTTATGCCGATGAAGCAGAGAAAAATCTGCTGAATAAAAATCTGAGCCAGTAATTTCCAACATTGGACCAGGGTTCTCAGTTAGGCCATTTCCTGAAGCAGATATTCTAAATTCATATTAGAAATTTTAAAAGTGAAATTTTCTATTATGTAACCCTTTAACAGTTTTATTTAATATTACTGTTATTGGATACAATAAAACAAAAATAGGTATTAAAACCCTCTTTTTTTAGTATTAAAATATCTACTTTGTATAATCGAAACATTTCCTTCAAACACAGCAAAAGTTATAGTTAAAAATTTGTGATTTCTGAAAGCTTTTAGTAACGAAGAAAACAAACTCTTTTTTAACCATGCGATATTCAAGCAATACTGCAAAGGGGTTAATCATTAATGACATCCACTTTAAAAAAATATATATTATTTTGGCATTTCCAATATGAACTCTGAATTAAAGATCAAAATGGTAACCATAATTGGATTATGCATTGCATTGGGGCTTACGTAAAACTATTATTATTTACTAGTATATAACCCCGTCAAAAATGACAGAATTTTCACTTGCATTTCATTTTCATAATAGAAACAGAATGAAGATTTTAGTATTGAAGAGTTTGTATTGTAGAAAAGCACATTTTAAAAATAACAATAGATTTCTACAAATACAAATGATGAAGTTTTTTTTTTTTTACTTGATATTTAGTTTTTGAACAAATTTTAATTTTAAAACAAAGAGCAGTATTTATTACAATAACAATAATAATAATTAGCAAAATGAAACTCAATTTCTGAAGATTTCACAAAGCATTAAAATTAAATATTGAAGTTTTTTAAATTTTAAAATACATTATTTTTATTAAAAGTATGATTAGGCAATGGCTTTAAACATGGGCATATGATAGACTTTTAGTTCGATGCTTTTAGGCATGAATTAAGAAGCTTTGTGTTTTGTTTTTTTAATTTGGATTTGGTGCCATCTATACACAGTTAATATAAACTAGCAAAAGCCATGCTTTGTTTGGATTCGTGAAGCATTATTTTATAAAACAGATATTTGAAAGTAACAATATTTTTTTTATTATTATTTTTGCATCTTTATTAAACAAAAACGTTGTTTTATGTTTTGGCGCATTTTAATTTTTTATTTATGATGTAAAACTGGCATAATAAGATATTTTCGAAGCAAACTTTAAATTTTTTTTTTTTTTTTTTTTTTTTTTTTAACTAAAAGCTCTTTTAAAGATGTTTTTACAATTTCAAGTAGCCACAGGTGTTTTTTAATTGTTTGAAATATGCATGTTTCCAATCTTTGTAATCAACATCCGATAATCTTTGATAGCTATTTTAGAATAATATATTTGAAGAAAGCTTGAAGAAAGTTACTTCTTCAAAATCCTATTTTCTGGAAAAAACATTTGAAATCTGCTTTCGTTGATACTATGAATTTTTAACTGTAAAACATTTTAATTTCTTCATTTTTATACATGTTAGCGTATGAGAATTGCTGTAATTCTCTCCGCGTGGGAGAACTTTTTACTTTCTGCGAATGGCAACTCAATTAATGGAATTACCTTTTAACGAAGCGCTCTCTCATTCTCGCAGTGACGTTTTCACGAACAATTATTGTTGTGTTTGCGAACTTATTAAAGTCTTATTTTTCTATAAAATCCTTCTGATTAATGAGTCGATATTATTTAGCCACAATACGACCTTCGCAAAAATATTTATAAAGAGTTTGACCAACAACTTCACGCAGATCTTTTAATTTTTCATTTATATAACAAATTTAAGAATTAATTTTATTTGTTTAGAATTATTTTGTTGCCAGTTTACAAAAAAAAAAAAAAAAAAAAAAAAAACCATAATACAATTCTTTTAAAATGTTTAAGTGTCATCTGTGCAAACGATTTTGCGGGATAATGAAAACATGTTTTATTTAATAAATTAATCATGATTCTATCTATAATTATTTACTCCATGATTTAAACTTTTTTTTTCTGAAAATATACGCGTTTCATTTTTTATTTATTTGCTAAAATGCGTCCGTATTGGAAATGCATGTAAAATAAATTAATTAAAATAATAATTTTTTTAACGTTTTACTGTAAAAAAAATTATATTCTGCAAATCTACAGATCATAATTTATTTTTGTGTTTAATTTGAAGTTAAAATATTGAATAGTTTTTTTGTAAAGCGTACGACAAATTGTAATTTGAGTGGACTAGTAGAGGATTCGCTTCGCTCATCCTAACAAAAAAACTTTTTTAAAAAAAATAATAGTTTCTTATAGAAAATAGCGCCGTTTTTCAAGAAAATTCGCGTATTTTTGACTATCTTTCGAGAAAATTCGCATATTTTCTGTGATTTTTTGACAAAATTTCCGTATTTTCTGCGACTTTTAGACAAATTTCATGTATTTTCCCCAATTTTTCGACAAAATTCTCGTATTTTCCGTGATTTTTCGACAAAAGTCGCAGATTTTCTGCGATCTTTTGACAGAATTCGTATATTTTCCCTGAACTTTTGTCAAAATTCTTGTATTTCTGATGATCTTTCGTTAAGATTTGCCTATTTTCCACTATTTTCTGACAAAATGTGCGTATTTTCCCCGCTTTTTCTAAAAATTTTGATATTTTCCCGGATTTTTAAAATTCGGGTATTTTTGGACGATTTTTCTGCAAAAATTGAGTATTTTACACGATTTTTTGATAAAATTCGAGTATTTTTCATGATCCTTTGATAAAATTTGAGTATTTTTTCACAGCCTGTTCACGGAAATCGTGTTTTCCCTGCAATCTTTTGACGAAAATTGCGCCTTGTTCGTGATTCTTTAACAATAATCCTGTTTTTTCCCACAATCCTTTAATGGAAATCTTTTTTCTTTTTTTTTTTTTTCTGAAATCCTTTGATGGAAATTACATTATCACCCGTGATTCTCTAAAAAAAAATACTTTTTTCAACTTTTTTTTTTAATTTGTGATATTTGCAGAAATTTGCTTAATTTGGTGCGGTTCGTACTGGCTTTTTTGTTCTATTTCACCCGTTATGTCCCCCCTCCCCTTAAAAATATCAATATAGTATAATGTATCTTTGCATCGATCTCAGTGGTAGTAAAATTCGTTGCCAAAAAAGCGGAGCTTTGCGTTTTTCTGCAGAAAAGTAGAAGGTCTCTTTAAAAACAGGTTTGCGAGTCCTTTGTTAGTTCATAGATGGCAGCACTGAAAAGTGTTAGATGAGAGGAAGACGTCGCCTTCACTCCATTAAATAAAATCATACTAACGATAAAAAACTATCAGTTCAAACTCCCGCTGATATCTTTATGTATTATAATTGGGTATCATAAACATGTTTTATATGAAAATATGCTGAACAAGTGGAAGAAATTTTAAAAGCATCATTTTAGCACCAATTTTCAGGTAAGCCTAAATTGGCGTTGATCTACAGTGGATTTGCGAGTGGTACGACCTGGAACCGTTCTTACACTTCCTAAAGTCGCAAATTATTATAAGTAGATGGCGAAAACCACACATGCACAGCAATGAAGGTAAGTTGTACCGTTTTCGTTTCCAAAGAGATACTTCTGTATAATTCCAATAGTGTACTTGCAAAAAAAAGAAAAAGAAAAAGAAAATGCGTAATTTTAGTCACCCACCCATGAGTAATTATGTAATAAATTCTCGCTATTTCAGCACGCGCGTAATAGAATCATGCGATTATGGAATATTTTTTCACTCTTCTTTAAGTTTCTAGTGCTTCTAAATATGTAACGAAAATGAATCGCCTCTCAGCTTCTTTTTTTGAATCATTTTTAAAAAATACATTTAGAAGCAGGTGATTGTTTGAGTGTTTAAGTGGGAGGGGCAACATCTATAAGCTGTATTGTTAGGTGAAGCATTGCTCACTTTTTTGGATATTTTATTTAAAGTACTTGGTTATTAATTATAGTTTTGAAATAAACTCTCTTTTGGCATTGCTTTTGCCTGAAAACAGATATGCAGTTTAAAACTACACATGTTAAACAAACTGAAACTAGTAGAAAAAATTTACTAACAAAATGGGATATATGGGTGAGATTAAATTTATAACAGGGCGGATACTCACTGAAAAAAAAGTCTAAGCAAGAGGTGGAACTGAGCAAAATTTTAAATTCTTAGTGGGATGAAAAATTTAAAGAACCAATACATATTTTTAAATTGCTACAGACTTATTTCTGATTCGAAAATGTGGCAGAGACTAATTAAAAGAAAATTTTAAAGAAGGGTTGTAACGTGATACAAGATGTATGATATACTTGCTTATAAAATTTTGTACAATTATATAAAACTGCATAGAAAATTTGAGTAACTAAGAAATTATGAAAATAAATAAGCAGATTATAGTTACGAAAAGAAAAAAAAACTATATACACAACATATATAAATATTAAATGAATCTAATTGAGGGGTTTATTAAATGGGACAAGATATTACAAAAAGGGGCGTTTTAACCGACAAACTTTGTACAATGAAAAACGGTATAGAAAATTTAAATATGCAAATAACATAAACAGATTAAAGAATTTAAATTTATATATATATATAAAAGAAATATATATACACAAATGTAATATGAATCTAATGAGGGGCTTTAAATGATAGAAGATGCAACAAAAATATGTTTTCGGCGACAAACATTATTTTACTATACTATGAAAAACTTTTAAAATTTGACTATGAAAAACTTCCTTATGACTATAAAAATAAAACTTATGAAAAATTTTTAATAACTAAAAATTAATACAAATAACATAAACAGATTAAAAAAATCAAAGATATAAAAATAAAAATAAATATGCACACACAAATGAATCTAGTGAGATATTTTAAATGATACAACATCTTTAAAAAAAGTTTTAAGTTTTAAGCAACAGATATTGTTTTAGAAATTAAATACAATTTTGAAAACTAGAATAGAATATTTAAATAAGTAAAATTTAATAAAAAATAAACAGCTTAAGGAAATTAAAATTCCAGAAATAAAAAATAAACAGCTTAAGGAAATTAAAATTCCAGAAATAAAAAATAAACAGCTTAAGGAAATTAAAATTCCAGAAATAAAAATAATACAATATGCAATGCATACAAATATTAAATGCCGATAGTTATTTTTTTTTTTTATTCCCATTTGCCGATAGTTTTTTTTTTAACTTTATGCATAAAGTTTGATGAACAATAATGTATAAAAGTTTACTGTGAAAAATTCACTTGAATTGTTTTGGACGATTTTTTGATATCTGGTGCAATTTTCGATAATTGTAAGCGAATGTCTGGTTCTGTATTTTAATTTAATAGTTGCGTAAGTGGAAAATTTAGCTCCACACAGATATATCGTTGAAAATGGGAGTAAAATTAATTTTGCTCTGTCTGACAAGATTTTGTAATCATCAGTCAAATGACACCAAAATTCAATGATACGCTTGCTTTGAAAAGAGATTTCTATATCGCTTTGAGATGTTAAATCAGTGACAGTTTCGTATTCCTGAGAGTTTAAGCTGTGTGGTTTTGTTTTTACACTGAATGGATTTAGTACCCATTTAAAATTGTCCAGCATCTTATTTTGAGCAGCTTGGAATGTAATGCTCAGATGAATCTACCAGAGCTTCGAGATGATCTTGAATACTTTTCTAATTTTCTTTTTTTTCAAACTTGATGTTATAGTCATTTAAGAACATTATAGTAAGAGTTACGTATTTAGTAAGAATTAAGGATAAACATATGAATAGGCGGAGCTCCAAAGAACAAAACTGTTTTCCCTTTTATTCGGTAAGCAGAGTTAACAGCACTCGTGGGCCTTTTTTGTTTCAATTCACACTGTGCTTTCGATTCAGAATACTGTTTTTTGTAGCTTGTTTTATATCGAATTTTTAAAACACATTAAGTATAGAAACATAAACTAAAGCAATTCAAACCAAAATTATTATACAGAAAATAGCTACATGTATGATGCAAATGTTAAAAAGGATTTTAAGTGTATTATTGTATTTTTCAACTCAATTATAGATAAAGTTATTTTCGACATACACACTCAAATTCCTACATACTTTTGAAAATCTTTCACTTGCAACATGCTAATTTCTTTCATAATTTCTTTATTTTCCTGGAACGCCGCAGAGCAGACTTTGGGAACCTCTGCCCTAGAGAGTTCATACTACTATATTCTTGACTTCTTAGATTATTCTTCTTAGATATTCTTAGATTATTACTATATTCTTGAGAAACAGAGGGTATAAGTTGTTCCTTAAAGAAATCAAGAAGGTAGACATACACCCTGTATCCCATCCACTACATCTCTGGTTGTAACTTGATCACTTTTTCTTCTTCTAGTTGTAAATTTTCATCTACTGTAACTTTATTTTCATCCTTATCAGAATGATTTCTTTCAGCAACTTGTTGATAAAGCAGTGTTATCACATTCTCTGACATGCAGGATTTCTCTTTGAATATATCTCTGGAAGCAGGGACACTACTGTCTGGAAGAGATGACTGTCCTTGTTTCTTTGAAATAGATGTGGTATCTTTCAGCTCCATTATATCCAACAAGATATAATTTAATAGCTTTTTTATCCATCTTTCTTCTCTTCTGGACTGGGATATGAGTATAACAAGTGGATCCAATAATGTGCATATGCTTTATTCTGGGTTTCTTGCCCATCTATAGCTCATAAGAACTTGTATTTGGAACTAAGGATTTGCCTGTTCTGTTTAGTATATAAATTGCAGTACTGATAAACTTTGCCCACAGTGAATTTGGGAAAACTACTTCTTAATTTGAATATTTCAATGTTCAAGCCAGTTCAACTACAGTTCTGTTTTCTCGTTCAGAGCAGCCATTCTGTTCTGGAGTGTATGTAGCTGTTACAAAGCCGTAACTATAAACTTTGAGGCCCTGGGGCAAATTAAAACTTTGCCCCGAGCACAGTTTTTTTTTTTTTTTTTGCACACCGCTGTTTAAATGTACACAGTATAAGCCTAAAAAATGAAAGATGAAGTTTGATTTTTTTTTTTTTTTTTCGATTTTATCTATTAATAGATAAGAAGAAAGATTTTCTAGAATTTTTTAGGTGCTTTTTATATTATTCAACCAATCAGAAGCCCATACTTTCTTCCTTATACTATCTTTGGTGGGATCAGCAAACATGATGGCTCGACATTCTGCTGTCTGCTCTAGAGCTGCTTTTGTATGTGAAGCGTATATCGACGGACACGCAAAAACATTTATTCTAGCATTTTGATTTTTTTTTTATTACTAACTTTTAGCTAAGTGCTGGGCATTTTATAGGAAGTTAGACTAGAAAATAAAATCAATAGTTTTTTAACAACCAGTTTGGGGCCCCTCAGGCTTGGGGGCGCTGGGGCAGTGCCCCGGTGGTAGTTATGGCCCTGAGCTGTTAGTTTTTAAGAAATTCCATGCTTTTACAGTATCTTCTTTATTTCTCGGCTGTCATATTCTCCACCATTGTCACTGAGCATCTCTTCAATATTATGCCTTACATTTTTAGCATGAACTATGAAACTTTCAAGGACATCTTTCACTTCTGACTTATGTTTCAAGAAGAAACAGTATTGAAACTTTGTGCAGACAACTTTAAATATGACAAAGTATCTACATTTTTTCAATTACTCATCAAATAGTCCACAAATATCTGTAGAAATTAGCTCTATTTGGTGACATGTTTTCTTGTTCTGAACTTCAGACGGTGAGCCTTCCCATATACACAGGTTTCACATAATTTCATGTCAAGTTTAACTTTGACATTTAACTCTTTTTCAATAATTGCTTTAATGTGTTCTTTATCTTGGGGTCTGCAACATTCATGATAAAGTTCAAGTATAGAATCTGTGTTTACATTCATGTTTCTATCGATTTGTGTTTGTAAAATTAATGCCTTTATAGCAGCTTTAAAAAGACCACCTCCAACATTTCTCATGTCATGTAGAACTACTTCAACATCAATTTTTTAATAAGAGTCTTTAAATGTTGATTCATATATATTTTGTTCTGGTTGTTATCCTAAGTAGCTAAGACAGAGAACAAATTTTTGCTAATTTCTGGAACATACCAGATGTTTTTTAGAAATCTCATTTGATACTTGCTATTTACAATTGCCATTATTTTCACAGTACCTTTTCCAATTGCTAATAATGATTTTCCATTTTCTACAGTAATGTTATGGGGGAGTTCAAATTTTTCAAAGTCAACAAAACAATGACTTTTATTGGTGACAATACCTTGAAGCCTCATTGTCAATGAACCAATCATCAAACTTTGTTTCAGTACGAAATATTTCTTCATCTAAAGCTAAAAGGGTCATATTTGCAGTAGCATTACTTTTATTTACTTTGTCTGGCCTTGTGCTTGAGCTGCTTGACTTTGGTAATTTTCCATTTGCTATCCTTTTTTTTTTTTTTTTTTTTTTTTGCATGATTTTACTTAATGCCCCCTTTGAAAGTAGTAGTAGCTGCATTTGATACTCTTCTTTGAAAAGGATTTTCATTTTCCAAACTTGCCATCAATGCTTCATGAACAAAATTTTCTGTAAAATATGGATCCTTCTTCAACTCTCTATCATGAATGCATAGTTGCGTTATTAACTCATCTAATGTCCTTTTATAATCACTTAAGAATAACCAACTAGATTAAAAAGAATGATATTGAAGAAGCAAAGTGTCCAAAATTTTACAAATGTGTGCCAACTTTCCTTTTTACTTTCAAAGCTGTTATTTAAATCATTCCATTAAATTTCTATTTTGATAGATGGGTTGTTATATCTTCACCTGACCAGTACCTTTAAAAAATTGCAGGCATATGTTGTATAGTTGATTGACTGATGAATCTTCAAATATTTATCAAGTTTGAGCCACACATCTTTTACACTGACAAACCTCATCACCTTTTGCAAAGTGTCTTCAGACAAGGAATTTATAACCATCATAGCACTGTTGTTTGCTTTATTATAATCCTTCAGGTCCTTCTCGTCCGCCTTTTGGATTCTTCTGTATTTGGCTCCTCTGGTTTGTCCAACCAGACCTTCAACGACTTCTAAAGCATCTTCATGATATTTTAATATGAATTTAATTCAATATTTTCTCACAGGCCAGTCACTTTTTCTTTATAATGGCTTAACAGGAATCTTCCCTTTTTCCATACTTATAAAATATAAAGAGTCTTGGCTTATTAAACCATAACTCCTGTGTTAATCTTAAGAACTGTTGCCAATTTTTATCACCACTCTAGTTCCAATTTACACAGTCGCAGTGGAAGAATGCTTGGAGCCATAACCTGTTGACTAGGATATCAGAGCAATAAATAAAAGCTATTTTGATTCATTTAATTTGTATTTAATGAAATAATAGTAAAAAAATGAGCTACATATATTAAGCAAACTACTTATAACATGAGCAGGTAGAACAACTGCGACACTGATGCCAATAAATCTTGCAAAAAGAAATGTTGTCCCTTAGATATAAATATCAACATAAGTGAACATGGAGGGTATAATCATACAGTTAGGATATTTATCAAATGCAAGTTAATAGAACATTTCAAAGAACCTGAGTAAGATAAATAAATAACATTAATGTTAGTAAATTACTCATTTTATGTACATCACATTCTCTAAAACTTCTGTTTCTTTTAAGAATTTAAGTTTGAAAAAAAAATTATTATATATACAGTTAATCTTTATTAATATTTATATATTTTGTTTACTTACCATATTTCAGTTCAGAACCCACCAGTATGTTGTTGTTTACATTTTGAAAACTTCCAATGAAAGACATAGAAGAAAAGGTTTCTGATGAAGCAAACTTTTTGCTGAATTTTGTGAAATAGTTCAAGAATTTCACTTAAGAATGGAATTTCTCTTTCAGTTAACTAAGAGAGTCATTTAAAAATAAATTTGCAACCATAAAACCAAAGGATGGAGATAATATGAAGCATTCATTATAAATTTATGGAATTTAACAATCTGAATCCAATTTTGGTTTCATATCCTTAAGAGTATCAAAACATAAAGCATCTTGCTGTTTTGATTTTGCCGATTTGTCATTTTGAAGATGTTACACAATATTTACAAGTGTAAATAAACTCTAACTGAATTTGCTTGTCTTTCTTGCATTCATTTCCCCATATTTCATTTTTTTTTTTTTTTTAACATTAAATATGCATTTTAATATTAATTCTAATTGATATAAACAAACTCAAGATTTTTCATGAACAAAATATGAATTTATATTTGAAAAAAAAATAAATAAAGATGCCGCTAATATCAAAAGCGATCTTTCTTTTTCCCAAGACAATTTTTAATCAATTAAGCTATTTTTTATTATTATTATTATTAAATCTGGATAAGCATGATATAAAATTTTGCTATCTTACAATTATGGTGTGAATTATGTTCTTATCTAGCATAAAAATATAACATAAATTGTTTCTGTACAATTTTGGTAAAAAAAATTCTGACTTTTCCAGGTCTTTCTTGACCTTTCTCAGCAAAAATTTGGCTTATATATTGTTATAAAAACGTCCACAATGGTCAACTTTAATCTAGATAAATGCTAAACAAAGTATGTCCTGTAAGAATTGCCCAATTTTTAATTACTTTTCTATTGTTATTAGTTTGCATAAATTTCATAAAAATTTTAAATTAGCTGAAAATTTTAAAAATTCTTCATTTATGACGATAATTGATATGCTGATGGAAAAGTAGTACATTGAAAATTCCCTGACTTTTACTGGATACTTCAAATATTAAATAAAATTCCAAACATTTCCCTGACTTTTTGCCTAAATTTTCAGATTTCCTGACTTTTCCCTGCTTTCCATGTTTTTCCTGACCTGTAGGTACCCTGAGTAGCTTTTGCTATAACTGTAAATGTTAAAGTCATATTGCTTATATTAACTTTCTTGCATTCATTTCAGTTTTAATCTGCAATGATTTTTCAAAATTCTACAAATTGCAAAAATAAATAAATAAATACATCTATGATTTATTTTAAGTTGTGAATAGCAAAGATTAGGATATTTTCTTAAACAGGGTAGCAATATATATTATGAAATATCATGATTTTACATACTGTAAACAAAAATTATTCCTCAACTCAAAAAAGAAGAGTTTAAAATTAATCATTTGCTTATTATGTTGAGGATGTTCTTGTGATTCATTCTGCATTGTTGAATTACATCAATATTCTCAATACAATAGAACCAGATGTAAAGCATTTGATTGTGGGTTCAAATAAATTCAGTTTAAAGTACTTCACAAAATTTGATCTGACTAATAAACATAATATGCAATAAATAGTTTCAATATATTATGATTGTTTGTATTTTATAAAAAAGTAAGGACTAACTTCAAATAAGTCACAATAGGTCAAGTTTTTACTAACTACTTACTGTATAAAATTGAAGCTGGTGTTATACACAATTGAAGTGAAAAATCTTCTTTAAACACCATAAAACTGTGCACAGTTAACTTATTTTATGGTGTTTAAAGAAGTTTTTTCACTTCAATTAACTACTTACTGTTTATTTTCTTCTAAACAACCCTTTTGAAATTCTTACTTTCTTTTTTCTTAACCTCATTTTCCTTCTAATTAATTAGATTCTTTATAAAGTTCCAATAAAACTCAATGTGGAGTTTTGGAATTATACTAATTTATTCATCCTAATACAGTTGACTCCCTCAAATCCACACATCTTAGGACCAGAGGTTTTGCAGATCTTTGGTCATTGCTTTGTTTACATATTTTTTTTTTTTTATTTTTTTTTAAGTAATTTGAATGTAATAATGCTATCAAAATTGTAATGAATGCTTCCAAAATGAAATATTATAAAAAAAAGTGATAAACTAAAATAATAAAAAATAAGAATGAAAGAAAATTATTAAATTATTAAAAGTAAAGGTCAAGAAATAATTAATAATGTATAATTAAATATGCATAATAAGGATGAGATACATTTTTCTTGAATTATTCAAAATCTTACTCTTAAAATACCCTATGAAATGACATAAAAATCATATAGTAAAGAAGTTTTATTTTAGGCTTTGACAATCTTAATTTTAAAAAAAAAAGCTGATTAATACATAAATATATTTGGTAAAAAGTTTGTAACTACCATTAATGTCAGCACTATCTTGATCTTTTTCAGAAAATGATTTTATTTTTCCTTCATGAGTTTAATTGTATTATTTCGAATTACTTATTAAAATAGATACAGAATGATACAAAATTAAAAAATTTTGCAATTTAGTCAAAACATCTAAATTGAAATTTTCATTGTTTACATCTGTGATGATCTGCAGATTTAGGGAGTCTATTGCATTCCAGTTAATCATAATAAATACCTACTATATACACTATATTGCCATTGATTATGGGACACTTGCGATTTTAGACATTTTACTAAATATCTAGAAAAATACATGAGGAATCATCTCGAAACTCTTAGTGTATAAATATAATAGTATACGTCATACATCTCCATGAAGATTTTTTACCGAAACGCCATAGGGGACCGTCAACAAATTAAAAAAGAATGAATATCTTTTGAATAACCCTGTCAAAACTAATGTAGCAAAAGCGCTCAAACTCTAGATTATGAATGAATGCCTTATTGTAATACACTGTGTTCATTTTTATGCAAATAGCATGCACACTCGCAGAGTAATTAACGTTTTTATAAAAATGGTCCCAAATTTTTCCAAGTTTTTCCATTATAATTTTCAGAGTTCTTAATATAAAATAAAATTTTTTTCAGAAAATATGACAAACAACATTGCACACAGTACCCTGTAATCAGAATTAAAAAATAATAAAAATTGTATGAAAAATGAGTAGGTTTACTATATAATTTTTTACTGCGCATACGTCAAAGATATCAAAATTTCATTTGCATATTATGTTAGCTAAATGTATAGAGCAACTTTTGTAAAAGTCTCAAAATCATAGCTTGAAAATTCTGAAAGTAATCGTCTATAGAAAAAGGACAAAATCCATTGTTTCCAAAATGAAGCAAAAAAATGAGGGATTTTATCCAAATGCAGTAGTACATCCCATATTGTGTATTCTATATTGACACTAATCAATGAATATATGGATACAACCCCTCTTGTGTTTGCTTCATTTTGAGAATAACGGATTTTCGACTTATTCAATTGACGATTATTATCAGAATTTTCAAGTTATGATTTTGTGACTTTCACAAAAGTTGCTCTATACACTTAGCTAACATAATATGCAAATGAAATTTTGATACCGTTGACGCATGCGCAGTAAAAAATTATTTAGTAAACCAACTCATTTTTTATACAATTTTCATTATTTTTTAATTCTGAGTACAGGGTACTGTGTGCAATGTTGTTTGTCATATTTTCTGAAAAAAATAATATTTTATATTAAGAACTCTGAAAATTATAAGGAAAAAACTTGGAAAAATTTGGGATCATTTTTATAAAAACCTTAATTACTCTGCAAGTATGCATGCTATTTGCATAAAAATGAACAAGGCTTATTACAATAAGGCATTCAATCACAATCTAGAGTTTGAGTGCTTTTGCTACATTAGTTTTGACAGGGTTATTCAAAAGATATTCATTCTTTTTTAATTTGTTGACGGTCCCCTTTGGAGTTTCGGGAAAAAATCTTCACGGAGATGTATGACTTATACTATTATATTTATACACTAAGAGTTTCGAGATGATTCCTCATGTATTTTTCTAGATATTTAGTAAAATGTCTAAAATCGCAAGTGTCCCATAATCAATGGCAATATAGTGTATGAAAGCTATTATTAAATTGAAACTGAAATTGTTTATCCAGTTCTGAGTTATTTTTACCAAATAAAAAAAGGAAAAGCCTCCAATGTTATTTTTTAAATTCAGCATTCTTTGTATTTAAATTTATGTCTTATGCAGCAAGACGGAATTTTCTTCATTTTTACATAAACATCTGCCTACACAAAATTTATCTATGAGTAGAAGACATTCAAACAAGTGATATCAAGTTCAAGCTTTCTTCAAATTTTTATAACACAATTACAAACTAATTTTTATTCAAATGTGCATGAAATTAAAAAATATTTTCATTGAAATTTTAAAGAATGGATTCCTTTTTATAAAATGTTACACCCTAACTATAAAATACAGGCACAGAGTGAAAATGGCATTTCAAATTAAAGCATAATTAAAGTACTTTTAAAATGACTGTTTGCTTTTATTATTTTTTTTTTTATTTCACAGTGGTAATAATTAAAAAATAGTATAAAAATTCCGAAAATTGAAAAATCACCTGTCTCATAAATAAAAGGATCATCTGATTTTAAATTGAAAAATATTTTTAACTATTATCAGTTCTTTTAAATCACAAACTTCACAGATGATTATTTATTAAAGAATTCTTTTAAATAAGTGTCTTATATGTTTTATATGTATTATATTTAAAATGATTTTTGACACTTTTATAGGTTTTGAATAATTCTTTACTTATCTGATAACTAGCTCTTAATGATTTCTAGTTATGAGAAAAGATGTTACTTGTTAGTATGTTCCTTTAACATCAAATAAAATATTGTATCCACCAAAAATGTCAAGAAACTTAATTTTTGCATGTTTGATTGATAATGCAGGTTATAGTATCATTGTAAGAAAACAAAAATTGGTCATTAGAAGGCCAAGTGGTTCTTTTTTATTTTATCATTTGTGTGTACTTTTTTTTTTTAATTAATGCAAATGTAATTGAAAATGTTGTACCTCATGCATATGTTACAAATGATAATATTATGTTTAGGCATGTTAAATTTAGGCATCAAAATATAAAAAAATTGTGTAATTTAACTTTTCGTATCACCATGTTTCAGATCTGCAACACACCCAACAGTCAATAGTACTTACAAAGTAATTTCAAAAACACGATTTTACTTGCTATTCCTATTTCCCAACACACCAGTTAATACAAATTGATCATTGGAATTCTCAACAGATGATGTTTTGAGTTAATTTCTCATACCAAAGTTTTGCTTATCATTTGAGAAGCTTCAAGTCGTTATTGCATAGATTAATTTAGCAAATTTTATCTGTTTATTGTAGATGTGAAAAAAGTACCTTTTAGATAATAATTATTTTAGTTTTATGTTCTAAATTTTTAAATTATTTTTTAGATGCTAATTTATTCTAATATCTGAGTCAATATCTTCAAATTGAAGTTGGTGAGTCACAAGGGGTTAATGAAATCTAATATTGTATATGGTTTAGAAAATACAAAGAGTAAAGTTGAAAGCTGTGACATTTGCAATATGTGTAAATCTCATAAGGAATCTTTTAAGCCCATAAATAAAATATATAGTAAGGGAAAATTGAAGTTGCTGCACTTACATGTCTGGGGACCAGTTCTTGTGGAATCTATAAGTTCAAAATATTTCATGATTGTAATTGATGACTTTTCTAAATTTTCTATTGTCTATTTTCTGAAACACAAAATGAGACATTTGAGTATTTCAAACAATATCAGACAGAAATAGTGAAACAGACAGCAGAAAAGATAAAGATAATATGGATTGACAATGGGATGGAGTTAAGTGTTAATTACTTTGTGGAAAACTTAAAAAATCAGATTATTTGAGTAGAAAGAACAAACCTATATTCTCTAGAAATGAATAGAATTCCTAAAAGATTTAATAGAATGATTATAGAAGGGGTAAGAACTTTGCTTTATCAAGGGAATTTGCCAAAAACATTATGGGTAAAGTTAATAAACATTCAGAACTATCTAAAGAATAGTTTTCCATATAAAAGTTTAGGGGAAAAAATACCTTTAAATATATAGACAGATAGAAAAGTTTCAGTTAGACACTTAAAAGTAATAGACAGTGTCACATATTATCATACTCCCAAACAACACAGGCACAAACTAGATGAAAATGTACAGAAATGGATTTTAATTAGTTTTGCAATAAAAAACAAGCGTTATTGAATTTGGAAAATGAGTACAAGAGAGGTACTTGAAACCAAACATGTGAGATTTCACGTTTCAAGCATTCTTTTAAAGTTAATAAATCAACAAATGAGGGTAGTACTGCTTTCAAAATATTGCTGAATTCACCAGATGAAAATGAGAGTTCAAATGATGATCCTTTTGAAATAATTCCTCCCGAAGAAGTAACATCTGAAGTTAAACAAGTTCAATGGAAAAGTGTAGTTAAAGAAATGAAAAGGTGGGAAAACAAAAGGGAAAAACAATGTTTATTATTATTCAGAAAGCACTGATAGACTGCAAAGTCTAAATGATGTAAAAGAACATTGTAAATAAAAAAAGGTAAATTTCAAATTTGAAGACTTTAATTTTTCTGAAAGAGAAACTGAACAAAATTCAGATGAGGGCAGTGAGGCTGAAGCACAATGTAATCAAATAAAAATATCTTCATCATTCTTAAAATCTTAGACAACAGCAGAAAGCAAAAATTGGCATGACTGAGGAAATTGACACACTAAAAAACTGGGAAATTTACAATATAGTTCCTAGATCTGAAATGCATAGAGCATTGGGAAGTGGGTATATAATTTGAAAAGGAATTCCAATGGTCGAATTCAGAGATTTAAAACACAATTTTGATTACTCGGGTATACAGACAAATTGAGAGCATTAACTATGTAGTTACATTTTCCCCAGTTAAGTTTACATTGATAAGATATTTTATGATTTTATTAATTGTATTATTGGGCTGGCAACACAAAAAGACCTTGTATGGTCTACATCAATCAAATAAGGAATGGTACTTGGATTTGCACAAAATTTTTTTATAGAAATGGGATTTGAGAAAATGAAAAATTGTAACTGTGTATATTATTTAATTTATAACATTATTCTATTTGTTTATGTGGATCATTTTGCAGTGTTCACCAAGAATAGCTATTATATGAATCATGTGTTTAAAATGTTAAATGAAAATTTTATATTAAAAATCTAGGTCTTATTTCAAAATTTTTAGAGTAAAATTTGAAATGAAAAATGGTTATCTGTTAATGCATCAAATTAAGTTATAAGAAAATGTGTGATACCTTTAAGAACATTCCTAAAACAAAATGTAAACTATCAATAAATACAGGTATTACTGCTGAAAAAGTGCATGATCTAAGCTGCATTGTAAATTATGTTCCCGAAAGATCATTAATAGGAAGTTTATTATTCTTAGCATCTAGAACCAGAACAGATATAATGTTTTCTGTTACAATGCTACACAAATACTTTATTAAAAATTACTTTGTGAAATTATTTAAATATGTAGTAAATACATAAAATTACAGTATAAATTTGTCTAATGCAAAAGACTGCTTTATTAGTGAATATTTTGATGCATATTGGGCAGCTGATAGAGATGTTAGGAAATCTGTTAATGGTTTTGTTATAATGATGGAAAATGTTCTGATATTACGGCTGTCCTTGAAGCAGGTTTCTTCCATGGTAGCTTTATCAACCATAGAATCAAAAAATTATTGCACTATCTGAATTAGTAAAAGAAATTTTATGGCAGCCTTGTATCATGAATGAATATAACTTAAATTTAAAAATTAAGAAGCCTGTAATATTTTGTGATAGTCAGAGTGCAATATATTTCTTGAAAAATAATGTAGAAAATAAGGGAACAATTCTTTTTTGTAAAAGACTGTTTAATGAAAGAGTTATTTGTTTTATATCATACTACAGGAAAATAAAATGCTTCTGGTATGCTAACCAAAGTCTAACCTTAGGAGCTGTCCATAAATGATGTCACTTTTTTTTTTTTCAATATTTTTGATCTCCCTTCCTTCTTAGGCACACAATATCACACCTCACCATACTCCCTTTTTTTTTCCTCCCCTTTGTCACATGTCACACTACATTACAAAATTGTATACTTGCAGTTCAGAATAAAAGTACTTCGTTATTGATCTTATTCCAAGTTTTATTTTAAATTTTAACTAAGTGTTTTAATGATATTTGTGAGCAACAATAAATAAGATTCATATACTTATTTTGTATGAAATAAGATTAAGATTTACAACAAAAAACATAATTTATACAATAGTAATAAAACAATAACAGAGCAATCAAAAACATTGATATTTTGGAATTTGAAATGGAATTTAATACATTTGGCTTTAAATCTTATCTTTACTTTATGAACACAAAATACTTCAATTTCAAAATAACTTACAATTTTTATCTGCTGATTTTTAATGCTTTTATTTTAACCACAATGTGTGATGTCACACTTTGTCTTACTTCCTCCGACCCCCTTGTCACAACTTTGTAAATCCCCCTCCCTCTACTTCAAGTGTGACATCCTTTATGGACAGCCCCTTAGATAAACTTAAATATTATTGTGGTATGTTATTATTTCATACATAATTATGTGTGCATCATATGCTAAAATATTTTTAAAAGGATGAGTCAAGGGAAAGGGGGAGATTTGTCGGTTTTTTATCACAATTCTATAAAAGACTGCATATTGTTTTTCCCATGATTCATCCTCCTTTTCGTTTTCTCCACAATTTCTTCGACAATTGCAGAGTTTGGGGTGTGATGTCACATGACTTATCGCACATGCCTTGAAGGAGACCAATAAGAGCTCTGCAGGGGTGATTCTGGATGAAATTTTTTTTTCGGAAATTCGTATCGCATTTTCGGAAAAGCGCGGGGGGGGGGGGGGGTGAGTTCCCCCCCCTCTAGCAATATTCGGACAAAATCGGCGTTTTCCCGTTATCTTCAGACGAAATCAGCAATATTTTAGCAAAATCGGCGATTTATTGCGATCTTTTGAAAAAATCGGCGGTTTTTCCGCGATCTTTTAACGAAATCGGCGTTTTCCCATATTTTTAAAAGTGAAATCGCCGTTTTTTCGACGATCTTTAGACAAAATTTGCTTTTTTACGCGATTTTTTCTCGAAAACAGCGTTTTATTCCCGCGATCTTTTGACGAAATCGGCGTTTTTTCCGTAATCTTTTGATGAAATCGGCGTATTTTTTTTTTCAAATATTCTTTTGACAAAATATTTTTAAGCGATCTTTTATCGAAAACGGCGTTTTTTCCCGCGATCTTTTAACGAAATTGGCGTTATATCCGTAATCTTTAGACGAAATCGACGTTTTCCTGCCGTCTCCAGAAGAAATCAGCGTTTTATCTGCGATGTTTTGTGAAATTGTCGTTTTTCATCGATCTTTTGACAAAGTTCGTTTACAAAAACATTGACGAAATCGTCGTTTTCCCACGAAATATTGACGAATGGTATGCTATTTCGGCGATCCTATCACGAAATTTGCATTTCTATGCAATTGTTTTTTCCGCGAGCAAAACCGTACAAGTTCGCAACTATGCGGAACTGATAACCCAATTTCAAATTTTCGGAAGAAGATGCTTTAAATTTTCGGAAATTTCGGGCGAGAATCACCCCTGGCTCTGTTTACATGTCTGATCCCAACTTCCAACCAATGGAAGTTTGTTTTTTAAATCTTGTATGTATATTCAGTAAATAAAACATTTGTGTGCTACGTCTCCCTCAGTTTAGTTGCGAGTTATTTTCACTTTTCAGCTGAAGTGACCAATCAAAATCTAAACGATATGAAAGCATGTTCGAAGATCTTCAAAATAGCAATATATAAAGAGAGTCTGATTTAAACTGATACAGCTTACATCAATGAGTCATGTTGAAAATTTCCAAAAGGGCAAATGAAATTTTTGGAATACAGATAAGTTTGGTCGGGTTTCGGTTCTGGTTGAATTTTCAACAACATTTTCGTCAAAAATTATGATATTTGGTCAAAAACAAAAACAAATTTTTTATCTATCTCTATTGAATAGATTAAAATAAATTGAATCTGTGATACAGCATGCAGCATGAAATAAAATAATTAATTGCAGTCATGCTTAATAAAGCTGAATATGATTATCAGTTATATTTTTCTGTACCTGAATCAGAATAAACAATAAATATAATAAAAAGCAAACCACTGAAACTACATAATCAGAAACTAATTGTTAATTAATTTGTTTCTTTTCCTCCAATTAGTTGTAAGTAGAGGTATAAATATGTTTTAAGGCAATAAAAGGTGTATTTATATTATTTGTATTTATATAACAACAGAAAAATAACTTTCTGCATTTCCACATACTTTAATGACAAATACATCATACATTACAAAGAGGGAATACCCAAATAATTTACATTTTTATAAACTACACTTCCTAGAATTTTTAACTTCAGGTTTTCTTTGTCTTATTTTGTTTTAAATATATATATTCTACATATTGCATTTTAAACATAAAACAAATTTACTTATAAATATACTTTAATTTCACACTCACACACTTATTTATCAATATAATCCTAATTTCAAAATTTTACCAAATAACATACATAAATCAATAGTTAAGAACAATCCTGAGCATTTAATGATTCTATGCCATATGTGATTTTAAACCGTACTTCAAAAACCATAAATGTTAAAAATAAATAAATAAATAGTTAAAGACAAAGTACTGCAACCACATACTATAAACTTAGAATTTTGATTAAGTTTACATTACATTTTACTTAATGTACGGTCAGCCAAAAGATAAAGAGACCACTCCAGAAATTTTAATCACCAAATTGTCACATTAAAGTACAGATATAATCAATCGGCTGGAAATAGTCTTTTTTTTATTATTATTCCAGTTTATTTTATTTTTTTTAACTTAAAGGTTGTTTTTGTACTCAAATTGTACACAACTTTTTAATTTGCATTACAAACACTTAATTTTGACATTGTATTTGGCATTCTCAATAAATTCTACCTCACAATATTATACGAAAAATCATCCAATCCAATAGTTTAGGAATTATGAAATTCAAAGTTCAGAGCTCATAATGCTAAATTCATTTCTAATTGTTGCAAAATAGAGTGCAATGTCAGTAGTTTTTTAAGCACAATTCAAAAATATTAAGCAGAATGAGCTGCACTTTTGAATTTACTTATTTAAAGCTTCTAGAAAATGATTTCTATAAAAAATATACAGATTACATTTCATACGTCTTTCGAAAATTAATTAATATATATAAACTAGCTTGCCTTGGCAATCAGTTTCACCTCCCTTAAATGTATGATAAGAATTGTATCATGTTACTTTTATTCATAATTTAATTTACTTGCTCAATCTTTTGCCAAATCAGAAGAATCTAACAGAGAAATCAAGAAATTTCACAATAAAACTGTTGTAAATGAAAATCATAAATTTAGAGCTGCCCATTCATTGCTGGTGTATTTGTATATATATTTTCAAAATAAATAAATAAATAAAAATAAATTAATAAATAAATAAAATAAAATAATATATAAATTACTTAACAGAAATAATTTTCAAGAAGCTTTAGTGAATCCAAAATTACAACTCATTCTGCTATGTAATTCCTGAGATAGGCATTAAAAAACTACCTGCACTACAATATATTTATAATGACTACAAATTAGAATAACTTTTTGAGTTCTAAATTTTAAATTATCATAATTTATGGACTACTTCCCAAATAACTTCCAGTTTTGTATTGTGGGGTAACATTTACTGAAAAAGCATGATGCTCAAATTACATATTCATATTGAAAATTTCAGAGTTGGTATATTTTCAGCATGAAGACAATCTGTAAGCTTATTATTTTTTAAACATAAATTGAATGAAAAAAAAAGTATAATTTCCTGTCAATTATCTATTTCCATTCTTTCTGTGACAATTTGAAGATGAAAATGCATGAAATGTTCATTTTCTTATGGCCATCTGTACAGTAAACTAATTGAAGTACAATTTTCATTTCTCAGAATTAAATTTTGCTAATCTTTATAAACAATATCTGCTGAAAGTTCCAGAATTTTTCAAAAAAACAGTTGAATGCTGGCAGGGGTTTCTGAAATATTTGAAAATATTAGCAGCTATGAAACCGATAGTGGGTTGTTAAGTAACAGTTTTATTCCCCAATTAAAGTTAATTCATTTTATTTCTCATAAAGTTTATCAATGTAAAAGTATGCTTGAAACTGCTTAAAATCTAAAACAATTGCTCACAGCATTTTAAAACAGCGTTGATGTTTCTCATTATATTTTTTAAAACAGCAGGCCCACTCTTGAGATATTTGGGTAACTCTATTCAAATAGGCCAAAATAATAGTCATGAGGGAGTGATGAATTTTAACAAAATACCGATTTACTTTTTAACCATTATCTGAATAGCGATTAGGCTTCATGGGATTTGATTTAACTCTACAAAAATACTTATAATTCAGTAATAATTTAAAATTCTTAATATTTACTTGTAATTAGTAGAGGCTTATGAGGGCGTGATGAGGAAGGCTTAGGACTTCATCACTCTCTCACTAGACTCTACTGAATACATGTAAATATTAGAAAAATATCAATTATTATTATTTAGAAGTATTTAGATAGAGTTATAACCCAATAAGCCTCGTCTCAATTCAAATTATGGTAAACAAAGTAAATAGGCATTTTGTTAAAATTCATCACTCCCTCACAATTACTGCCTCATGACTATTATTTTGGCCTATTTGCAGAGAATTATCCATTTGTAAAATAGAAAACATGCCTTCAAAGCAAAACAGAGGATAAGAATCAAGATAAACTTATTTGCATTTCACAACCATTAAAATAAATGCATATCTGCCAACATGTCAATAAACAGTACAATCTTTATGATGAGCGTAAATACACATACAGTCAACTCTCATTAATTCGAACTCGTCGAGACCACAATAAATGTTCAAATTATCCGAAGTTTGAATTATGAAAAATGTGAAATGAAAACATGCTTAATATGGTACTATTTCAAAGGAATTAATGTTACAGTGTTTTTTAAGCTTCTTTCATCTATTATCATTAGAATATGACTTAATATTAAATTAAAATATATAAATACATTAATTAATTAAAGAATTAGAAACAAACAAAATGGAAGAAAAATTTGAAGTGCCACTGATGGACAGATGAAGCACTAAGAAAGTGGATATCAAATGCATGAGATTATATGTATATTCGTTTGAAACAATTTTCACAAAAATCAAAGAAAATAAGTTATTTAAATGATCTTAATTTGTGAGAAAGAAAGGAAAAATGAAAAATCAAAATTCTCGTTAAATCGAATTAAAAGAAGTCAAGAGAAAACAAGTTTGAATTAATGGAAATTTTTAACGTTATTCTGCCATTGAAAATTTCAGGACTTTGTATTTAGTTCGATTTAAGCGAATATTCAATCTATCCAATTTCGAATTAACAAAAGTCGACTGTAATATTCAAAATACATGCAATGAAAAATATAAAATGGTTTCTGATGCAAAAGTTATTTAAATGTTTAATCCTACCAAAATGATCTTTTATATCATTCCTATCTTCGAGAGAAATTTTAATGGTGCAATAAACAAGGTATTCTACTTTGCAAGATTATATTATACATGAAGATTCTTTCAAACACATCTCTATAAGAACTTAATTATATTATTTTGGTTTCGTTTTTTCTAATTTAGATTCATTTTTTGTCATTCAATCAAGGAATAAGGCAATAAAGAAAATGCAAACATTAAATTAATAAGAAACCAGTGTCTCAAGAGAAGCAGAGCCCCATCAAAAATACATTTTTCATTTTTAAATTATAACAAGAATAAGCAGTTCAAGAACATTACATCACTGCATGGAATATGTTTAATGTTTAACACAATTTAACAGTTTTTAAAAGTTACTATTTTCTGATTTTATATAAATATTATATGTTTATAATTATTTGTGACTTAAAACAATTAAATTGCAGATATCAGATATTACATAAAATGAAATCAAAATAAAAATGTAACTAACGTATATGATGTTGAAGCCACTGATCAGCAAATTATGAGTATTTTATGATTCATTGCTATTTTTTACATAAAACTGTACAATCCTACTGCTCATTGATACAATCATACATTGTATAGTCAAATGATAGAAGTTAGTTGCATGTAAATGTAAGCATATACCAAATATGCAACAAAATAACTATACAAAACACCATAAATAAGAAATATCAGAGGTGCAAAATTTCCTTAGGCATGAGATTTTTTGAATTTTATTTTTTCTTATTCTTACCATAAATATTTAGAATATATAAATATATACAGTATTTACTCGTGTATGCCGTGCACACATATATAACACGCATCCCGTAGTTTACAAGAAAAAAAGGCGATTTTTTAAAATCTTGTATATAATGCTTGATTAATAATAAATTTGATATACTATTGAAGAATGACCAAATGACTTTCAGTAAAGAAAATCGAAACAAACATTACATCAGGCTAGAAAACAAGACGAAAATGTATTTTTAGACTTCTTGTAGTAAATGAATGATGGTAATGAAAATTGCTAATTAGTGTTTAAATAATGTGACTAGTCTGTTGTATAAAAAACTGCAAGGAGTGAAATAAAGATACAGTAATACGTCAATTAAGTGACATTTTTCGAGTTTTAATGTCTTCTTTGAATAATTTCTTGTTTCATATGTATATCGTGTAATTACATCCAACAGTAAATAGTTATTCCGTGTATAATGCGCACCCATGAGTTTTGCCCCCCTTTTTTTTAAATGTGCGTTATACACGAGTAATACGGTATATATAAATTTTAATGCAGTGAAAATAGGCATACCTTTAGTGACAGTTTTCTTAATATAAATCACCTAAAAAATACAGTTAAGTGTTAAAAAAGTAATTGCAATTTAATCTAGAATTACATGATTTGTAATTAAAAATCAATATTCATCATATAAGATTTAGAATAAAAATAATAACAATAAATTAGCAAATTATAATTAAGTACATTAGAAAACAAAATTTCACTTTTTTATGTGAATTTATTTTATATCTACTTTTCAGGGAAAAAAAATCTATATTTTGTCTTTTGCCTAAATCAATACACAAGATATGTTTTCATGTTACATATTATTAAATCTGCAGGAAAAGGGGGGGGGGGATTAAATTTCAAGCAAGTAGATGAAGTTTTCCAAAACTTGTTAAATTACACCATAAATTCTAAAAGTTATGAATCTGACAAAGCAATTTTATAATTTTAATGATCAGAATGTCCCAAAAAAGAAACAATAGCTATATATATTTTTAAATTTAACCAACTAGACACACCACTTCCCATCCATCACCAGATTTATCATTTTATTAATGTATAAAACAAAATAAAATCCATTTTATTCATTAATAAAATCATTGTAAGACACATGAAACAAGAATGCAGACTACACACATACTGAAACAAAACAAAGAAAGATTTAATTTTTACAAAGCAGTACGCCATTTTTTAGTCAGTGGTTCTCAAAGTTTCATGTCTCATGTATTACTTGAAAAATTATATCTTCCCTTACATTTCTTTCTTGTAAAAATCATGAACAGAACAAACAAATAAACATAGCTTTAGTTTTACATTTAATTTATGCTTTACAGGAGCAAGTTTTTTAATGCGATAACAGTGCTAGCTTACATATATATAGAATATTTGGAGCTAGTTTGCTGAGGTAGATTCATAAATTATTTTTGATGTGTAGAATGGTTATGTTTTCTTTTAAAAACAGCCCAAAATGCAAAAATTTCCAGACTAATTGAATCAGTTACATTATACTAGTATAACAGATTCTTCGATTCTTCATGTACCTCTTAGAACCTCTTTATATACCTTACTCTCTTAATAGACCTGGAGGTGGCTGAACAAGTAATCGTCTCATCGAGATGACAGCTGAAATGCCAGGACTGGTTAAAAACTCAATTTGCATAACTGGTCTGCTAAATCATATCTTGGTGGAAAAAAACCTAAAAAGTACAAACCCCATTTTAGCGATCGACTGATAGTTTTCCTGTTATCCATGTGTACATGCTTTTGTATGCAGAAAAAAGACAACGATAAATCTACGAATTCATCACTAAAATTAGGTCTGCAAATTGTTTCCACCAAAATATGATTTGGTAGATAAGTTGCATTGTAATATGGTAATCAAGGTCTGCCTAATTCAGGATTTTCAGTTGTTAATTGGATGAGGTGATGATCTGTGCAGCTCAATCCAGATCTTTATGCAATTAATAATGAAGACAACTGTCACAAAAAGTATACCTATTTCTAATGCATTAAAATGGCTAGGCCTACAATTTATTCAGATAACGGACCAGATGCTTTAATCAAGATTTAAATTCAGTTAGGTGAATTAGACCCACTAGATTCGCTCGGGACAGCTTAGATGGTAGAGGACAGTTTCAGCCAAGAGTTTCCTGGTTAGAATCCTGGTCCAGACATTTTTTGCCCAGTTCGAAATTTAAATCTGATATAAAATCTAGGGCTTATGTTTAATGTTAAAAATTATTAAACTGCATGCCATAAGCATTTATAAGTCAGGGCAAAATCACCTTTTTTTAAAAATTATATGAGAGCAACATTTGGTATCTTATTAAGAAAGATGCATTGCCAACAATAAAAAATATAAAACAAAATAGCAATTTACTATGCAAAGTTTTTTCCTCCAGAAATAAAAAAAACTCTACTGTCTTCGTAAATGAGATTCTACTTTTCTTAAATGAAATACCCTTTCTTTTAGTATACATTGTCTATATATATCTACATCCCACTTATACAGATTATCTTTATTAATGTACAATTTAACTATGGGAAGAATTCAAATATCTATGCAGAGGTGCCAAGTTAAAATAAAAGTTATCAGTAACCAGAGTTCAGAAAAGGACGGGGCAAATTTTCAAATGTTAATTTTTTCCCCTATCTCTTGGCGAAATTTGCACATTTTTCGCTATCACTTGGGGAAATTTTCACATTTTTTGCAATTTTTGGACAAAATGTGTGTATTTTTCGCGATCTTTTGACAAAAGGAGTGTGTTATAAGTGTTTTTTTGACGAAACAAGCAAATTTTTCGCAATCTTTTGATGAAATGTGCATGTTTTATCGCGATTTTTTGACGAAATGAGCACTTTAAGAGGTTTTTTGACTAAATGAAAGCATTTTAAGTGGTTTTTTGAGGAAATGAGTGCATTTTAAGCAATTTTTTTGATGAAATTTGCATGTTTTTCGCGATTTTTTGATGAAATGAGCATGTTTTAAGCGATTTTTTGTTGAAATGAGTGCGCTTTAAGCAATTTTTTGACGAAGTGAGAGTGTTTTTTGTGATCTTTTGATGAAATATGCACGTTTTTCATTATCTTTTGACGAAATATGCACGTTTTAAGCGATTTTTTTTAATGAATTTTGCACATTTCTCATGATTTTTTTAATGAAATCTGAACGTTTTTTGCAACATTTTGACGAAATGTGCATATTTTTACACACATTTTACACTGTTTTTTCCAGAGATCCTATATCGAAATTTGTGTTTTTTTTTTTTTTTTTTTTCCAAGCGATCCTTTGATGAAATTCGAGGTTTTTTTATCCGTAATCCCTATTTGATGCCCGTAACACTGTAACTATTGTTGCATATTTGTAATAATTACGGACAAATCGTAATACTTGGCACATCTGTCTATGTATTTTAGTAGAATATGACATTCTTGAAATGAATTATTATTTAAACTTTTGGTAAATCTTTCAAAAGAATAATTAAAAATGCCGAATATAAAATGTACAAAGAAAATAAATTAAAAGTTACAGCAAATAACAATTAACTATGCAGTTATAATGAAAGACACATGAAATTAAATGACCCATTTTTTAATAAAATTAAAAAAGTTTTCTAGTTGCTAAAATTCAACTTTAAAAAAGCTTCAATTATTTGACAGCAATCATAGAAAGAAACCAATTAACTTTGTATTGACAAATTTGCAATGAAAAATTCCATTTTGTGCATAAGGAAAGATAAATGTCATAAACATATAAAAATAGAAATTATAAAATAAAATTGGAATTTTCGTTTTTATTTATGCATCTGAAGAACAAATAAGTAAAAAATTTAGAAATACAATCAATAATTTAAATTTCAAAAAATTTTCTACAATTCAAAACGTGTTAAAAAGAAGATCAGTTTTATTTTATCTTTAAGAGTAATTTTAAATCTTGTAAAAGATTTAAAATTTTTGACAGTCAGTGAGAATGAGGTCAACGTGTCCATTTTGCACCATTTTATTTATTTATTATTTTTATGTCACTTAAAATCAGGTTATTCTAACTTAGCAGGAAAATTATTAATAAATGTTGAGTTTAGATTTGATTTTCCATTGGAAAATTTATTTTTTTTATAAATTACAATCTATCTCCCCCCCCTCCTCCAAAAAATTCTAGTATTGACCCCTAATCATTCTAGGGGGATTTGTCTTCACAATTTCTTACAAAAAGTTCATTTCAGGAACATTTAGAGCTTAATGTCCATTTTTGTCAACGATTTTTTAAGTAACCTGTAAAATAAAATAAAACAATGAAAAAAAAAAAAGAAAAGGAAAGAAAAATAATAATTTTAAACATATTGAGAGAACTTTTTTTAAAATCTCCAAATACCAAACAAATGACTTTACTCCAACATTTTTGCTAATCAATGAGCATTTTTTATACCATATATACCAGCATATTACACATCCAATAATTTGAAATATTTTATATTTTTAGGTACATTTGCATATTCAGTACACTCCTTTCTTTACAAAGAAATCTTCATGAGATATATCATGTCATATGAACAAATAACAATGAATATTGAAAAGTATAATATAATCTTTAATGAGAAAATATTGAGCAACAGCATACATTATGTACAATCATTATTAATGTAGAAATCTCAATCCGTATACTAATTTTTTATTAGTTTTTAATCTTTCATTTTCATACCTGCCATGTAATACACCAGTAATTTTTTATGAATTTTCCCCACATGAGAAGTGGACACTATACACCAGAAGATATGGTAATAAAAACATATTAAAATGTAAATCTTATGTAAGAAAATAACAGCGTTTAAAACATAAAATTTATGGAAGTGAATGAAGTTTATTACATAAACTATTAGAAACACACACACACACAAAAAACTTGGGGAAAAGAAGGAATAATGATAAATTCAACATTTTTTTCTCAAGAAGTAACAATTTGCCAAAGAAGAAAGACAAATTAAATTAACGATTCACAATGAATTTTTCAATCATCAATGTAAAATACAATGTTGCTAAATTATCCAATGAAGATTAGAATTGTATATTACTACTGTAAAAAATGACATTGACAAATGAATTTTCCTCAGATTCTGAATGTAATTAATTAAATGCTAAATTAGATACGAAAAATTGTGTCAATCCAAAAATGAGAAAGGTAGATTGTTCACTAAAAAATATTATGTCCTGGCATTTCTTTCTGTTTCCATTAAGCATTCACGCACAAGAATTCTGGCATGAACAATTCCTCTTTTTAACCTTTCCGCAGAACTCCGACTCCCAGCATAAGTTGGTCTGATATCTTTGCCTAATTCTTCAATAATAGCAAGAAGCTGAGAATATTTTGGTTTTGGCTGCTGTCTTGATGAGCCAGAAGTACTTGTCTGTGGTGGTGGATAGCATGAAGTTGATGAAACAAGAGCTATATCATCGTTACGATCATTACGGGGTGTCCCTGGATTACTAGGCAAAGGTGTCCCAGGATTACTTTGAGCTGGAGAATCAACTGATTGATTGTCTTCATCCATTTTTAAGTTACTCTAAAATAAAAATTTTTAAAAAATGTATGTCGACACCTACTAACAATATAAGATGCATGAAAAAGATTAAAATTCTAAATCATAACATACCATTTCAAAGTACTTTTGTGATATGTGAAATTCAACACACTGGATTCATAAAACAGCTAAAATGAAATCATGCAAAAATCATTTCAAACCTTTTTTCAAGACAAAAAATACATAAAATTACTGAAAATTTTTAATTCAAGCTGCCACTATTAAACAAAATGAGACAAAATAAATAGTCAACACTCTTTCCTTTAACATACATACGAGGGCAGTATGATATGTATTTGGTCTTGGCCAGAAATGACACTACTACAATTTAAAAATATAATTTATTTCGCAAATAAGTGACCTTTCACAACAAAGCCTGACAATTTGCCAAGTCATTACATGGTTCATTTTGTAAATGAAAGCGATTTGAATAGTACAACTTTAATGGTATTTCAAAAAGTGGAAAAAATTGAATATTGGGTAGTCATAAAACATTTGAGTTTGAAAAATAAAAATAATGGTGAGGTTAAAGTGTAATTGAGAAAGCTTTAAGAGAACTCTGCGCCTTCGTCATCAATTATAAAATATTGGACCTAGCTGAATTCAAATATAACTATATAAACATGTTTAACAAAGAACGTCCAGGTTGTCCAATTGAGATTATGTCATCCGAAATCATTGAAAAAATTCATGATATAGTGATAAATTACAGTCACAGCAAAAAAAATCTTGACATTTGCGATTTTAGACATTTTGTTAATATCTAAAAATATACATAAGGAATAACTCAGAAACTCCAGATGTATAAACAAAATAGTACAGGTCATATATTTTTGAGAAGATTTTTTTTCCCAAAATCCAATAGGGGACCATCAACAAATTGAAAAAGAACGAATATCTTTTGAATAACCTTGTCAAAACTAAATGTAGTAAAAACGTTCAAACTACAGATTATGATTAAATGGTTTGTGGTAATAAACTATGTTCATTTTTATGCAGATAGCATGTATACTGTGGGTTTGAAAAAACCCCGTTTTTTTTTAAAAAAGCCCAATCCACTGGGCCCAGTAGTGTAAAACCTGCGTTTTTTGGGGTTTTATTAAAATTTTTTTAGACTTCTTCAAACTTCTAATTTTTATATGCATAATACCTAAATGTTTCATTTATCAGTTAAACAAGATATAATTTTGCATTAAGTATAGATTAACAATAAAAATAAATATATATAAAGAAAAAAAATAAAGTGTAGTTAAAACATTATTTTGTATGTCATGGGATTAGATTATTGTAAGAATGATATATTAAGCCAAGTACAACTGAATTCCTTTATATAAATCTTACTTAAGTTAAACAGACTAATTTATACAATTTCATTCATTTACTTTAATCAGAAATCAGTTTAAAGCAGCAATATTTATGTATATATATTTATTTTTGTGTTGAAAAAAATAAAACTCACATTTTTATTTTTTATTTATTTTATTTTTTTTTTTACAATTTAAACAACATTTATATTGCAGTAGTATTAATTGGATTGTCTAAAAGTCAATGTCAGTGATATCTGTAAAGTTAAATCGTAAATGACAATACACATTTACTAGTTTTATATGCCATCTTTAGGCAATCATTTAAATTATTTGGGTACATTTCAGATTATATTTTATCTGAGTTTTTTTAATATTATTGAAGGTTATTTAAGTTAAGAAAGGTGGTTCAGAATGTTTGAAAACAATGTACTTACTCTTACTACTAAATACAATTTAAAGCAACCAATTGATTAAAAATTCATAAATCACTGACGATAATCAACATTATAATTAGTTTTTACAAAAATTAATTATTAGTAACAATTTTAACAATGAAATTATCATTAAAGTACTATACTAAAACTAATACTTGTGCTGAATCATAACTAATAAGTATTTTCTTTTTTTATTATTATAACTAATAATAGAATAAACCAAATTATTCTACATGTCTACATCATTAAATAAAGATTCTCAGAATATGTGATGTTTCATAATTAGTGTCAACTGTATAACATGGAATGGATTATGTATCAAAGTACTTTTTTAATAGAAAAAAATTAGTTTTTATTAGGGATGCACCGAATAGTGATTTTGGCCAAATACCGAATATTCGGCTGACAGGTGAACTGAATACCGAATATTCGGCCAGCCGAATAGTAATTGTTGGGCCGAATACCAAATATTCGGCCAATCGAATAGTCACTATTTCGCCGAATAAAGAATATTCGGCTTTCCAAATACCAGAGTTTCCCCCAGAGGGTTTCAGGGGGGCACTCCGCCCCTTCTGCCCTTTAGTTTAAAAAATAGCTCCCCTCTTGCCCCTCATCCAAAAACTAGCGCCCCTCTTGTCATTCATTCAAAAAAAAAAATAGCGGCCTTCTTGCCCCACATTTGAAAAAACGCAGCCCTCCAGCGATGATCCGAACACGCTATAGCGCGTAAATTACACAAGAAATCGGCGACGGAATGCAAAAACAGCCTCATACGCGTCCCATGGGATGGGTAATTTCGTCATGAAATCGCTAAAAACAGCAATTTTCGTTAAAAATTGCGAAATAACGACTAATTTCCGGCTAGATTTGCAAAAAAAAAATGGCTAATTTTGTCAAAAAAAGTCACAAAACGGCAGATTTTTTCAAAATATCGTGGAAAAACGACAAATTTCTTCCAAAAATCGCGATAAAACGAAAAATTTTGTTAAATGAGTCGCAAAAAAAAAAAAAAAAGCAACTTTCGTCAAAAAATAGCGATAAAACGGCAGATTTGCGAGAAAAATGGCAAATTTCGTCCAAAAATCACAATAATACGGAGAATTCTGTGAAAAGTTCTGTTTTTTCACTATATTTTCACGAGATTTGTTGTTTTTTCCCGATTTTTTTTGCAAAATATGCTGTTTTTTGCGATCTTAACAAAAACTGCTGTTTTTACGATCTTTTATCAATATTTGCCGTTTTTTCGAGATCTTTTAAAAAATTTACCTTTTTTTTCTATTTTCAATTTTTTGATTGAATTTCTGTTTTTTCGCGACTTTTTGAACCGCTAGATTCTTGATTCAACTCTATAAAAGTGCCCTTAAAAATGTAAAAAGTGCCCTTTTCAGAGCAGTAGCGCCCTGCCCTTTTTTTAACCTGGGGGAAACTCTGCAAATACTTTTTATATTTCGAAGTTTAATCGTATTAAAATGTTACTTTTTAAAACAATTTTACATAATATTTAATAAAAGAAACTTATATTTTGATAAACAAGAGTTTTTTATAAGAACATTTAGTACTGAAAAAAATCTGCCTTGAGTTATTTTAAAGCACAATTATGAGACTTTGTTAATTAATAAAGTTTTAAATTTCATGGTTTCTTCTATGAATTAAAACAAAAATTTTAAACTCAAAGAGAAATAATGAAAAAATGGTAAATTTAGAAAAACTTAACAGTTTTATAATTGTCCTTTTTAAACAACCTAAGGCAGATTTTTTTCAATATAAAATACAAATACTTTCAACTTAATTCTGATTAAAGGATGTCTGGCTCATAGTTCTTTTTTTTAATGAATGGTGGCTTTTTCCACCCTTCCCATTATATCATATTTTACAGAAATCAAAGCATGTGAGTTGAAAATATAGTTATGGTATCTTATTTATTGTTAATGCAACAAACAAAAACACAAGTTTGACTTGAATGAGATGAAGTACAATGTACTTATGACAAAATAAGCTGATTATAATTATAGTTTCATAGTAAATTGCTTGTCCTGATAGCTATTACTAATCTCAAAAGTTTTTCTTTCTTGTTCAAGGACTTTTATTTTGGAAAAGCAAAAAACAGATTATTTACAAAACAAAATTTAGGAACTTGCATCTGCACATTATTTATTCCTAAGGAGAATACTGATAAATCACCATTTTAATTCTTCTCGTGGTTAATTTTCGTAAGTTATACTTTACAGTTTACAAACAGCAAATAAATGTAAAAACATTCTATTTCATTTAAATATGATTTCCTTTCTAATTATTTTAAATATATTTATAAATTGACAGTTAAAAGTAGAAAAAATGAAAAGTTTTTAAAAATGTGTTTGAAAAGGTTTTATTAAGTATTGGATTCGGCCGATATTCGGCAGGCCGAATAGTGTCATATTCGGCCAAGCCGAATATTCTGCTTAACCGAATAGTTTGATATTCGACCTAACTGAATATTCGGTAGCGTGGCCGAATACCGAATAATACCGAATATTCGGTACATTCCTAGTTTTTATGTTTGTAATAGTTACACATACTTATAAAAAATTAATTTACAATACAATTATTTGTTTTAAAAATTGTTATTGAGACAATTAAGACTTCTTTTTTCCTTGGAGGGGGATTGGGGTGTTAAACTTTACAAGTGGTGTACTGATATTGAGAAATATGTTACCTTATGTAACTTAAAGTTGAAATTTTGAAAAAAACCATTTGGGTTTTTCCTGGATTTTTTTTCAGAAAAAATGCCACTTGCATTTTTTGGATTGGGAAAAATCACAATAATTCTGCCTTAAGTTAAACATGCCAAATTTATATAGTTTCTTTCATTTACATCAATTCAAAAATCAGTCGATTTTTTATTTATTTATTTATTTTAAGGAATTTATAATAATATTCCTGAAAATTTTAGCAAAATTTGCTATATATATTGCAAGAGTACTTAAATGTTAAATTACACTGCCATAAAAGTCAGTGTCAATAACATTTGTAAATTTAGATCACAAATGGAAATACACTTTTACTAGCTTTGCTGCTTAATAAAGGCCTAAATTATTACATAATTTGCGCCAAACCAGATCAAATGTAGAAAGGTATTGTTCAATTGAAACAGAAATAGTTTGTGTAGAATGTAAAGAAGAGAAAACTCATAAAATCCACAAGGAAACTTATCTTTTTCACTCTTTTTTTTTTTAATAATCTGTCACCATTTTTGTGTTGAAAATAACTGTGTAAATTTTCATTGAACATCGAAGCAGGATATTAAATGTTACGACTAAAAACTGTACGGTGTTACGGTTCCCAGCAGCAGAATTTTTGTCTGCAGTCTGCAACACAAGTAAAAACTTAAAAAACAGTCTGCAGACCAATCCCTCGCATTACATTATATGCACTCAAAGCTCCCAAGTATTTGTGATATATATAAAAGAAAAGTACACTTTAAAAAAGAAGTTGCCTTTATTCTCAGAATTTTTAACACCTCATACATTGTCTGAAAGAGGGTCTTTTGACAAAATTTTCAGATTTTTCCCGATCTTTTGACGAGATGTCATTTTTCGCAATCTTTTGGTGAAATTTGCATTTTTTTTCATGCTTTTTTGACAAGAATTAACGTTTTTTCCAATCTTTTGATGAAAACTGCTGTTTTTTCATGATCTTTTGAATAAATTTGCCGTTTTTTGCGATCTCTTGAATAAATTTGCCCGTTTTTTTGCGATCTATTGAAAAAAATTTGCTGTTTTTTTTTTTCGTGACCTCTTGAAGAAATTTGCCATTTTCTTCATGATTTTTCAACAAAAACTGCCATTTTTCGCAATCTTTTGAAGAAATTTTCTGTTTTTTCATGATTTTTTGATGAACTTTGCCATTTTTTCGTGATTTTTTGATGATTTTTTACGGTTAAAAGCTATAACAATGCAAGCAATCAGGATGGGTTCACGTTTCAAGTGCCACCTTTAGGTATACATTAAAATTTAATGCACCTGGATGCATTAAAAAAATATAGGCATGAAAATCTCCCTTTTTTTTTTGGTCACTTTATCAATGCTTAGAAATTCCTTTAAATATAGTTATTTTGAAATGCATTAAATTGGCATTTATCTTTGTATTCTCATACTTTAGATTAAATAATGATTCTGTTGAGAAAACACAAGAAAATTTGAAAAAACCTACAAATGGGTTTTTTAAGTGGGCCCGCCCAAAAAAAACCGGGTTTTTTCGGGCTGGGCCCATTTCAGCGAACCTTGTGTATACTCATAGAGAAATTAAGGGTTTTTTTTATAAAAACAGTCCCAAATTAGTGATGGGCGATTTCGATTTTTTAAATCGATTTAATCGATATTACGGCCAACTCGATTTAATCGATACTTTAAAATTTTTAATCGATTTCTTTGAAGATAATATAATTTTCATTTTCCTTCAAAAAGTCGAAGATAAAATAGACGGATGTGCCAATTCCAAAATTTCAGTGTATTAGTTTCTAAGATAGAAGAATTAAAGAAACCACAGACCCCCCCCCCCCCCCCCCTGCAAAATAGCGTTTTTTTGTTGAGTCATGTACACCAAAAATTGATCAGGATCAATTTTTATAAAGTATCAGCTGAATCTGACTTTTGATGAAAATCCATGAAACCGCGAGATACAGCTATTGCGATATCATAAAAAAAATGTAGCATATTAGCGCCACCTGTAGAGCAATTTACACCAAGAACTAAGTAATACTAATCTATGTCAGAGATTTACTGAATCTGAATTTTGATGAAAATTCGTTCTTGAGATAGCGCTATTGCGTTAATCATGAATAATGCAGTATAGCAGCGCCATATCTTAAGCGATTTCCACCAAAATGTAATTAGAATCAAATAATATCAAGGACTAATTGAATCTAAATTTTTATGAAAATCCGTGCATTAGTTCTTGAGATAAAGCTAAAATGGAAACAGGGGTGTGCGGGAAGAGAACTGCGCCCGGTTTTAAGTTCCAATTTAGCCCCCCCCCCCTCCCTATTAACTTTTTCTTGAGATAGGCTAGAAGCGATGTTAGTAGTAAAATTTGGCGCCCCCAAAATTTCCGTGCTCGGAACGACCGCTTCCTTTCGCCCCCCCCCCCCTTTCACATGGCGCTGAGTGGAAATTGTGAAAAATTCAGTATAGCAGCGCCATCTGAGAAGCTATACACATCAAAATGCAAAAAACATCAAGTCATGTCAAGGACTAACTGGATCTAAAATGTGATGAAAATCCGTTCACTCCTTATTCAGATATAGCTGTTGCGCAAATCGCAAAAAATGCAGCATAGCAGCGCCACCTGTAAGGCTATATGCACCAAAAATTAATTAGATTCAGTTTATATCAAGGTCAAACTTAAAGTTTTGTGGAATTCCGTGCATTTGTTCTTGAGATAGAATGGTCAGAAATTTTTGTCGTATACAGACTCACAGAGTGACAGACATGCACACAGACAGATATTTCTTAAAAACCATGAAATCGTGTTAAAAACCTTCTAAAATATATAAATCCATCAAAAACGAGAAGTCAAAATTTTTCACGAATCTAATACGCTTTTGTAAAATTACAAAAGAAAGTAAAAATGTAAAATCGATTCTGCCCGTAAGATCGGTCTTTAGATTCGATTTCGATCTTTAGATTCGATGTCGATCTTTAGATTCGATGTCGATCTTTAGATTCGATTTCGATCTTTAGATTCGATGTCGATCTTTAGATTCGATTTCGATCTTTAGATTCGATGTCGATCTTTAGATTCGATTTCAATTTTTTTTTCTTTTAGGCTAAATTAGTGTTGAATGCAGGTATTTTTTTACGACTCTGGAGGAAGGCATCATGTTTTACAGCTCTGTAAGAGAGGGGGAATCGCAATTTGTGCATTAAAAAGCATAAATCTCATAACTTCTGGGGGGGGGGGGGTAATCCCCTGCGGGCTACCCCATTAATTCGACACTAGGTTAAATCGTTATATTTTTGTTTAGAAGTCCAGTTATTTGAAGTATTAGTTTATTATGTTTTATTTTTCACGCTCGTCTCTTCTAATCCCCCCCCCCCCTTCCACGTCAGTTTTAACTTACAGAGCCGTTCAAAATATGCATACAGTTTAAAAAATGTCCAATTTTCGGTCTATTTTATTTTAGATCCACATTTTAAGTCCTTGACAAAAGATAAATAAAGGGTCGCCGTTCCGCCCGTTTGGAGTTTATCTGCGCCCCGCCGGGGCGCATATTTTTTTGTTTCTTCAAAAGAAACAGAAAAAAATTTGAGGGGGGGGGGGCTTGCACCCTCCCCTAATATACACCTTAAAATTTTGCTCATTTAATTCTCTACATTTTTAACTTAAATGTTTAAGCTACATGGCACACCCAGAGCTGTGGACCCCTCCCCTCCCTGTCGATCATTCACCTAATTTTGCTTATTTCTTCACTTCATTTCAATCTTTAAAAGGCTATAACTTTGCTTCTATAGGAGTTACAGTGATGAGAAAAATTATAGTATAGCTAACCATTTCTTGCCGTTCTTTTTGCTATTCCAGTTTCCCGGTTTTCCCTTTAGGACTTTTTTTTTTTGGGGGGGGGGGGGGGCGCAGAGGGGTTTTTTCTCATTTCTTGATACAATATGTCTATTGAAAGCTTATGCTTCATACATTACAAATCTAGCATAAGAAATTTTCTCCCATCATTTCAGGTCACGTTACGGACCCATAATGTGTTAAAATTTTTATTTTTCAAACTTCTTCAAAATAAATAAATAAATAAATAAATAAATAAATAATAAATAAAATAAAATAACATTGATACATATCAGCGAAACTGGGCTTCGAACTCGCAATCGTTTAATTGCACACGTAATCCCTAAGCTTATTGTCCACCGAGTACACAGCAGCGCTATTATTTCTTTAGATTGTCACCTTTAAATTCGTAATATCTTTTGAATGGAATGTCCGATTTGAATAATTCAAAAAGGAATCTACAGATATTGCAACAGGCATTAATACAAAATGATTTATTTGGAAAAGGATTAAGGTATCGATAGTATGGTCTAATTTTGATTGGTGTATTTATTGCGTTTTAAAATGTAAGAAAGTAGTTATAGTGAGTTAACTACAATAGCTGGACATATGGTATCGCGCGGTTTTTTTTATAGATATTAATATATTCTTTAATATTATAGAACCTTTTTTTTTATTCATTTAAAAGTATTTCCTGGCGATTCAAAATTATATATCCTAACGATTCAACAAATACACGCGTAATTGTTGAAGGTTTCACTTCTATCGGCACTCTCAGAGTGCCACTATTTTTTTTCATGTTCGCCCGTCCTACCGCCCCCCCTTCCTCCTCAATCTTAACATACAGGTTCGTACAAATTATGACTGCGATTTAAAAAAAGTCTAGTCCTCGTTCTATTTTGTTATAAATCCATATTTTGAAACCTCAACAAAAGATACATTTGGACCGGGGTCGCCCTTCTGTCAGTTTGGGATTTACCTTTCCCCCCTGGGTGGGGGGCATATTTTTTGTTTCTTCCACACCATCTCATGTAACATACCGTTATAAAGCTTTTATCTCCTCGTTAAAGTATACTCGTTATACTAAGTTAAACACTATATTTTTATTTAGAATCTCAGTTATTTGGGTTATTAGTTAATTATAGTTTTTTTTTTTCAAGTTCGTCCGTTCTAATCCCTCGCCCCCCCCCCCCCCTTCCTCGCCAATCTTTACTAAATGGGCGTTCAAAATATGCATGCAATTTTTAAAATGTCCTATTCTCGTTCTATTTTATTGTAAATCCTCATTTTGAAACTTCGACCAAAGATACATTTGTGCTATGGTCGCCTTTCCGTCAAGAGTGGGGTTTACCTGCCCCCTTGGGAACGGGGCTTATTTTTTGTTCTTCCAAACTGTCTCGTGTAACATTTGGTTGGCATTAGAAAAAAAAAAGTATTTTTTTGTATATACTCCTTGTTCTCCATCCTAGTTAAAGTTACACGCTCTTGGCACTCTTGATACTCGGTTTAATGCCAAGTTACTCAGTGTTGTTATTAGTTATGTCTCTCAAATTTGTCAAAGTTTTTGTGTAAGTGACAACCATAAGTGACAATCAGTTTAAAATTTAAAATTCTTATTATCCGACTCTAAAATCTGCAATAGCTTAATTCTAAGCCTCCCTAAATGGGGAAGGGGGTGGGAGGCGTTAATTACGGTCCTGCTGATTGTCTAAGTTTTGGAATTAGTAATTTGGATCTTCTCTGTGTGAACCCGAATATCGAAATATCGATTCTAGTATCGATTCTAGAACTGAGAAATCGATTCTTTTTATGATCGATGTTGCTTTATACGATATCGATTTTAATCGATTCTCAAAATTTCCAGAATCGCCCATCACTATCCCAAATTTTGCCAAGTTTTTTGCTTATAATTTGCATAGTTTTTAATAAAAAACAATGTTCTTTTCAGAAAATATGAGAAACGACATTGTACACAGTACCCTGTGATCAAAATTTAAAAATATTAATTAATTGTATGAAAAATGAGCAGGTTTACTAAATAAATTTTCACTGTGCCTGCGTCAACTCTATTAAAATTCCATTTGCTTATTTTGTTAGCTAAATATATAGAGCAACTTTTGTTAAAGTTTCAAAATCATAGCTTAAAAATTCTGAAAATTATCGATAGTATAAAATAAAAATCTGTTATTCCCAAAATGAAGTTAAAAGATGAGTAGCTGTATCCAAATATAGTAGTATGTGCAATACTGTATAGACACTAATCAATGGAATATGGATACAGCCCCTCATTTTTTTGTTTGCTTATTTGGTGAAGGAAAAAAAGGTATCTTTCATCAAAAGAATGCATGTGTACGTGTACACACCTGTGTCGTTGCCATAGTAAAGTTCCATGAATTAGGATAAGAATTGCTTCTGCATCCACCATATTCATTAGATTTAGCCTCTTATAATTATTTTCTATTTCCAAATATGAAAAAAATGCTTTAGTGGGGGAAAAAATTGGCTCTAAAGATGAGATTATTGCTGAAATAAATGCCTATTTTGAAGCGTTGAAAAAATTTGATTATTTAAAAGTGATATATATATATTTTTAAAAAGAGTGTATTAAACTGAAAGGAGATTATCTTTAATAATAAAGAACATTTCAGATATAAACATGAGCTTTTCTTATTAAGTCCAGGTACTTATCATACAGCCCTCGTATAAGCACCAATTTTAAGCTTCACGAAATTTTATTCCTGTATGTTTCATACAGGGTTGGTATAAAAACCGGGTTTTTCCCCCCCATCATTACTTAAAAAGCATTTGCAAGAAAAAAAAATTGAGTTTTAGAAAGTCATAATTTTATTTTGTAATTAATGTTAAACATTCACATTGATACTTAATTTTTTCATATAATTAAATAATTAAAGCATATTATTAACTTATATTTAAATTACCTATAAGTTTAGCTTTCTTTAGGGAAATATTTGTTGCTTGAAAAATGTTAAACTACTAATTTATTAGTATACTCATATAAGCCTTTAGATAATAATTAAAGAAATAATTATTATACAGGTTGATAATGTAGAACATAATGAGGGGTAAACAAACATATTTCACTAAATCAACAAAATATAAGCAGAAATAGAAAACATTTTCCTGTGCTTAGTTTAGAAATCATTTACTGTATCAATAATCAACATCAACAAAAGATTATTAATCTTTTACTATATATATATTTTTATTTAAAAAAAAAAAAAAAACATCAATATGCATTTTTTTAATGCTAAAATAAATCACATGTGTAACGACATACTTGATTTATCAGTGAGTGTAATATTTATACTATAGGTGTAAATTAACAGTCGCCACTCGCCACATGGCGATTAAAGTTGTAAAAGTGGTGATTAAAAATCGGCGATTGATCGCCACCCTAGTCGCCACTCAGCGATTAAAAAATCGTATTAATTTGCTTTGTGAAATACAACTTTTTTCATAAATACATGCATCTCAACTTTGTTTACATCTAATTAGCGAATTGGTTAATTCTTTCTTTCTATAGGATGCAAGCAGATTTAGCAACTTTGTTGTATTTTCTATATATTGGCTTTTTACCATGAACTCTTTATTTGGATTATGTTTTCAAGAAATAGTTTTTTTTAACTACAAAATACAGTCATCAATTTTAATTCCACATGCATTTCAAATAAATTATACCATTTTTATCTCTGGATGCTAGGAGATTTTAAGGACATTGCTGAATCTTATATCTTTCACTCTTGTCCGATAATCACTAATTGTACTTGTAATAGTTGGTTGTTCATTTTTTTTTTATATCTATGATTTAAGTTTATGTAGGTGTCAAGAAAAATTGAAACATTATACCAAATTACTTTAAAAATATAGGATAAATTTAATTAGCACTCGCCACTAAGCGAGTAATACTGCAAATTTAGCATCTGACTTTACTGCCACCAAGCAGACTTCCTCAACCTCACCAAGACATTGGCACTCTCTGATTGCCTTAATAATACATTCGGAGTTTTGAAATCTCAGCCAAAGCAAAGAATATCTATATTTATCTGTACATTCGCCAAACTTAATAATTACCATTAGCAAATCTTGATGATATTAGATCCTACTAAGTTTTAAGCAAAAATAAAATATCCAAGAAAGATGTGAAATTATTTTTTAATTTAAAATTTAAAAATACAATTTCCTTATTTGTTTTATACAATGCATTAATATATATATATTTAAATATAGTTTATCTTTTATAATTTTATCTGCAGTATTAATTACTAATTCATATATTTCCATTTAGTGGAATGCCAGTTTTATTTTTAACCAAATGTTTGTAATTTCGTTACACACTAGCCGCTAAATAAAGAAAAAAGTCATTCTGACCTTTTTTTAAAAAGTGGCTACTAACTTTTAAAAAGTGGCCACTAATGAAACTGGGTCTACCGGCCACTGGCTACTAATCGAAATTTCCAGTTTTCACCTATAATTTATACATATTGAGACATATGCTTTGAAAAATTATAATTTTTTTTTTAATACAAACTTTATTTTTTCTAGTTAAATACACTGCTCAAAACAATTAAAGGATATTGCAGTTTTAGGTGGATTTTGTATCTGGGAAACTTTTTAGTTGATTGATACATGGTCGACAGACATAGTAGGTTATATGAGAATAAATTACACAAGTTAGGCAGAAAAAAATGCATTTTATTGCGCATTTGTGTACAAAAGGAAAAAAACACAATTTGTACATATGAGAAAAAAAGAATAAGAAAAGCTGTTTTCTTCAAAGAAAATCATTTTCAGTAGGGGGTATGGTTTTCACGGGCGGCCAGCAACGTTGAACACCTTTGAGGCATGGACTCAATGAGGCTATTAATGACGAGTTGGGGTATTCTGCCCCACTCTTCCAGAAGAGCTCTTTCCAGTTCTTGTAGAGTTTGTGGGGGTTGTTGGCGGCCAGAAACTCGTCTTCCTAGAGCATTCCAAACGTGCTCGATTGGATTCATGTCTGGAGAAAACGCTGGCCATTCCATTCGAACGATTCCTTCCTCGAAAAGGAAATCCTCCACCAGGTTTGCACGATGTGGCCTGCAGTTATCGCCCATTAAAATGAAGTTATCTCCGATTGCTGCAGCGTAAGAGACTACAATAGGGCTGAGGATCTCATCCCTATATCGGCGACCAGTCAGAGCTCCGTCTCGAATGATGTAGAGGTCAGTGCGCCCGTCAATGGAGATGCCACCATACACCAACACTCCTCCACCGCCAAATCTGACACTTTCGTGCACGAACGCAGGATTGTTCCTACTGCCACGGTCCCTCCAGATGAAAATACGCCTATTATTCGGATACACAGAAAAACGGGACTCGTCAGAAAACAGAATATTGCTCCATTCATTTCTTCTTTAATTGACATGCTCGGTTGCCCACTTCCTGCGGTCGCAACGATGCCTTGATGTTATTCTAACACATACCATCGGTCGGCGAGCATACAGACCTACAGTATGGAGCCAGTTTTGGACAGTCTGATTTGAAATCGTGGTGCCTGTAGCCGAGCGAAGATGTTGTTGGAGAAGAGTAGCGTTCATGTTTTGGTGTCTCCGAGCTGCTAACTCTAAATACCGATCTTTCATTGGGCATTGTTGCCCGTCTACGACCTTGCCCTGGTCTTCGGCCTGCACATCCACTCTCCAAAAAATGGTTCCAGATCCTGTAAATGACACTTTGTGACGCTCCTATGGCTTGCGCTACTTTGGCTTGAGTTTGGCCCCCTTCTAACCTACCAACAATTCTCCAAGCTTTTAAATCTGTCAAATGACTTCGCTGTGACATCGTACTCAACGAAACAAAGCAATGACTGAATGCCGATCATCCTTGTCTTCATTCTCTTTTATCCAGTTGAAAGTCAAATTTCATTCGCTGCCGCTGAAGCGACGTTTTTGACGTCAAACGCAAAATTTGCATACCCCACAGTTTGAAAACCAGAAAAATTTGCATTTGTGATTCTCTTCTTCTATTTTCGGCAAAAAAAATTTCGTTTATATCTTTATTTTATATAAAACTTCAAATATTCTTTAATTGTTTTGAGCAGTGTATATTTAGGTAAAATATTTCTTTATAAAAACAATTCTATTTATTTAATTTTAATTAAAAGCTTTAAATAAAAAAGACAAGTTCTGAGGCCTTTTCTAATCCCAATTTATTTCATATTTTTGTCTCTACCAGTCCAAATGTTGAAAATATTCTTTCAACACTCGCTGAATAGGCTTTTGCTGTTATAAGTTGTACAACTTCATAAAGACGTAGCTATTAAATTTCTTGATTTGAATTTGCTGACTCTTCCTCATTTTATATGGGGTAACTTCCTTTACTGCATTCTGCTCAAAAAAATGTTTTTCGAAAGGTGAAGATTGGCATAAAATTTACTAACAGTGCAAGCTAGAGTTATATGGATATTATAGTTTTGCAAAATTTAATGCATCCTTTTTTTCTTGGTCAGACAGTTCACTTTGACAGTACCACGATATTAAGCATTGCATGTGTGTTAGAGCCATTTTATACCTGGACTCAAAACACAGCAGGACTTCTTTACTTATGTTTTTTCTCTTAATATTTTTTTAGGATTTTTCCGAATATAAACTACGTCAACAATGGAGCAATTATTACTTTAGATATTATCCAGGGCAACTGCAATAGGCTTTAACAGTTCAAGCATATCTTCAACATTTCTTTTTAGATTAAAATTAGACATAGATAGAAACTTTTGAATATTTTTATCATTAACATTCCTATTTTCATCACAAATTTTAAGTGGGGTAATTTTTAAGGCAAACATTTAAGGCATCTTGAAAAACAATTCCATCATATAATAAGGGAGAAATAATTTGACAGCATTTGCATTGCATGCAATTTATACATTTGGCCTGTTCTTGATGTATCTATTTTCCTCAAATGAAAACCAGATTATATCTTTCTTTTTTCTAGTTTTAGACATCCTTTTACTTCAATATATATAAGTAACTTTCTTAAAATAAAATATAGTACAAACAGAATAAAATCATAAAGTAAAACTCCAATGCAAGAAAAGCAAAAGGTTTTTAAAACAAATAGCTACAGAACAGAGAAAATTTACAATCATTCGTTCATTAGCATAGAGAACAAAGAGTAACCAATGGGGAGAATGACTTATGTTATGTCATTATTAATGCTTTGATATATGAAGCAATTTAAATGGTAAAATTGCATTTTTGGCTATTTTTTTTTTTTTAATAAAATACTTAAAGAAGAAACAAAACAAACAACTTTTTTTTACCTCCATAGCTCACATTAAAAAAAATTAGTTTGCCATGTAGATTCATAGCTAGTAAGAAAAGTTGGGCGGATTAAAAGTGTTTGTCACTTTAAAAATTTATTAATGTCTTTAAAAAAAAAAAAAAAAAAAAAAAAAAAAAAAAAAAAAAAAATGCCACGCTTGTAGCTTTTGCATAACTTGGATTTTGCATATTTTAATAATGTGTAAAATAAATGAAAACATTTTTAAAAAAAAACAAATTAAAAAAAAACAGCATGGTTTTTTTTTAAAAACCACTTGGTTTAAACCATGGTTTTAACCACGGTTTAAACCAGCATGGTTTAAACTAAACAACCCTGTCATATTATCAATATCCACTTCCAGTATACTATTTGGTATACCAGATAAATACAGGGATGGGAAAAAATGACACCAAGGTAAATTTTGCATAAGGTTGTGTTTTTATTAAAACAAAAGATAAAAATTACACAATTTGTGCTAGACTGTGTTCATTTTTGGATAATTTAGTAACATTTTCTGTAATTAATTTTATTGCTATACTTGACATGTAATTTCCAGCTTATTAACTTCCCCTATGCACAATGTGGCAATTCAATTAATCCTGGGAAAGTATCGCCAATTCTAAGGGACTCTAAACAAACCAGTTCACAATATTTTTAATAAGCAAGGTATTTCATATGTTGACAGTTTTTCTTCATTTTTAATTTTGCTTTTAGAATGTTAAAGCAAAATTTAATTTCAAAATTAGTAACGGATAAGATATCAATTTTGAAATCAAGTAAAAGAGGGGCTAATCAGAATGAGATTACGCCAGTTCAATAGAACCTGTTACAGTCAAACCTTGATAACATGAACTTGCTTAACGTGAATTACTTTCAACATGAACTGTTTTCACAGTCCCCTATAAAAATAGATACAAAGATTTGATACTGATAACATGGATTACTGTTAACATGAACGAAATTTTGATTACCCTTGAGGTTCCACTATATTAATGTGTTGAGCTCGGCAAACATATTGTTAAAATGACTCTGCAAACATGGAAATCGCTTTCACACCAACCTACTTTTGTTATAAGTTTACCTGCATAACTCAGCATTTTCTATAAACATAACACTGTGAACTATTCTGATTTGTTTCACTTGAAAAAATATTTCCTTTTTTTCTTTATCAGTTTTGTAAAAAGCCAATTTAACTTAAAAAAATTTTAATTGAAATTCTGAAAACTTGAAGAATTTTGGCATTTAAATTGGCAGCCAGGGCCATTTTAGATTATGGACATTTCACCCCTGATAGCAATTTCGATTAAAATTTGATGATTGCTGAATATTTATTAAATAAATTATGTGCTTTTATAGGGAAACATATTTGAAAATAATTTCTTTTTGACTCATCAAAAGATCAATGTTTTTTAATTGTCGTCTTATGATGTTGTAAAAGTTTTTCATAATCTATGCGTGATGTCTCATTTTCCTTTCGCATTATACATCAAAAAATATTTAGACAAAGAACCGGGCTGTTAAATTATTTAAGTACCATCACTGGCGCTAGCTTCTAATAGTACGCGGTCACAACTATCATTTGACATACAACAATATAAATGAGGGCGACATTTCATTAGACGCAAAAATAAGTCTTTATTATTAATATTAATTTTGAGACTGAATATATATATACAATATACAGAAAATATTAAATCAGTATTACATTACATAAAATATTATCTCAAATAAAAATTTAAAACTCATTTGAATCTGTACTGATTACACAAGCATTCACAAATAATAAAATACTGATATAATTGGACACATAATAACAAGCTCAATAACCTCGCAGTTGACATTTCAGACAATTAAACTGGGTTTAAAGCTGCTTGTAACAAAAATTTTACAATGGAAATGAATATTTTTTTATAAAGATCATAAAAAATAAGCATACATTAGAAACTTAAATCATAAAAGAAAAAAAAATAAAGAAATTTCATAATAACCAAACTTACAAGAAAACTTGATTCAATACAAACAACTGTTGGTAAAGTGTGGTTGGTTGGATGACAAAATTATTTTTCAGATCAAACTACATTTTTGTATTTAGCAGTAAGTAAATAAATATGTTTTAATGTTTCATTTTGAGCAATTTAATGTTTAGGTACTTCATAAATAATACACAACATACAAGTGCTCGTCTTTTAAAAAGAGGCAATGCCTCCTACGACGTAGCACTGGTCGGAAGCAATGTGCCAACCAACCAACCAGTCAAACAAACAAGTTGTTGGCGGGTAAACTAAACACGACTTGATAAATACTATATGGTAGACTCTCGTTTCGTAGCCAAAAGAAATTTGCCAAGAGCGATAAACGCGAAAAGTCAACACCCTGCCAGCTGTAAGGAAAATTGCGCTACCGCTTCTACCACGGAGTAAGAAGCAGGAGGGGAAAGTAGTGTTAAAATTTTGCCATGCGGATTTTTTGACGAAAGGCGGCGACACCTGCTATTAGCAGGCTGTCGATCGATGCTTCTGCAATGCTTTTCAATGGGAAAAATGGTCATTTTTAAAAAAAATTTTACGAAAAATCTGAATTTTTAGAAAGTTGTAGAAATGAAAATCTGGTTAATTGAAGTTTTCTTCACAACATACATATTTTTTTATAGGTATTTGGCGCTTCATTTTCGTTTTTAAGCCATTTAAAATACGAGTTCATTCTGACAAAAACCAAACAGCAGGCCATTTAAAAACATTGAATATCGCGGATTAAAATGACTTGTGTAAGTTGAATATCGCAAGGAAATAGACTTATGATTTTTAGAAATTAAGTATTAATCAAATATTTTGGAGTAAATTTTAATTTCGCGTATAGTTTTTATAACATTAGAACATTTTAATAATCCATAACTTTGGATATTTATGCAATTAATGCATGTAGAATTAAAGCAAATTTTTATTTTAATTACTTGGAGGGGGAAAAAATGAGTTAATTATTATTTTCAACTTTGCTTCTATCTTTTATTTGTGTCTGTGCAGTAAAAATAAATTTATAAATCAAAATTTTTCTTAGCTCATTCAGGAATTTTTGCTTTTAAATCCCCATCTTTTCCATCCTTACATTCAGACCCACGTGAAAGGGGAGGGGGGGGGGGTCGCCCCATCCGAGGAGATTGAAAGGGAGCACCAAATTTATTCTACCAGCACCATTTTTTTTTTCTTTTTTCCCCTTTTAGCTCTACAAGAAGAAAGCATTGGATTCGTATAAATTTTCGAATTCTGGTTTTCGACGGATTGTACACGTTTTAGGGGTCAGAGATTCCAAAAAAACATGCTTTTATAAAATATCTGTCTGTGACAAGTATTTTATGGGTGCTCTTTTTCAAGAAAAAATTCACGGAATTTAATAAAAATTGATATTTAGGTAAGATCCTGATATAAATTATTGCTGATTAGTTCTTGGCGTAAATCGCTCAACAGGTGGCACTGCTATGCTTCATTTTTTATGATTTACACAACAGCTGAATCCAAAGAACCAGCGTACGGATTCTAATAAAAATTTAGTTTTAGGTAGTCCCTGATATAAATTGATACTGATTAGTTTGTGGCGTAAATCGCTCAACAGGTGGCGCTGTTATGCTGCATTGCTTTACGATTTACGCAATATCTGTATCTCAGGAACTACGCACGGATTGTAATAAAATTTTTTATTTAGGTAGTCTTTTATTTAAACTGATGCTGATCAGTTTTTGGTGTAAATCGCTCAACAGGTGGCGCTGTTATGTGCCATTGTTTTACGGTTTGTGCAATATCTGTATCTCAAGAACTACGCACGGATTGCAATAAAATTTTTTATTTAGGTAGTCTCTTATTTAAACTGATGCTGATCAGTTTTTAGTGTAAATTGCTCAACAGGTGGCGCTGTTATGCTGCATTGTTTTATGGTTTATGCTATATCTGTATCTCAAGAATTAAGCACGGATTTTAATAAAAAATTATATTTAGGTAGTCCCTGATATAAATTGTTCATGATTAGTTTTTGGTGTAAATTGCTTAATAGGTGTCGCTGCTACATTGCTTTTTTTATGATTTATGCAACAGCTGTATCCCAAGAACTAATGCACAGATTTTAATTTTAAAAAATGATACTCAGGTAGTCTTGATATAAATTAAAGCTGATTAACATTTGGTGTAAATCGCTCAACAGGTGGCGCTGCTATGCTGCATTATTTACAATTTTCACAACAGCCACATCTCAAGAACTAACGCATGGATTTTCAAAAATTTTGTATTCAGTTAATACTTGATATAACATGGTGCTGATTATATTATGGTGCAAATTGCTCAACTGGTGATGATGCTATGGCGCATTATTTGTGATTATCGCAATAGCTCTATCTCAAGAATAACTGTACAGAATTACACAAGACTTTAGATACTGTTAAATCTTGATTTAAACTAGATCTGATTCGTTTTTGATGTATATCGCTCAACAGGTGGAGCTGTTAAACTGCATTATTTACAAGTTCCACAATAGCTGTACATCAAGAACTGATGCATGGATTTTCATAAAACTATAGATTTAGTTAATCCTAGAAATAGATGAGTGTTGGTTAGTATTTTGTGTAAATCACCCTACAAATGGCACTGTTATGCTGCATTTTTAATTATTTCACAATAACTGTATCTCAAGATTTAATGCATGAATTTTCATCAAACTTCAGATTCAGTTAGTATCGTAAAATGGGGTGAATCGGAACACTTTTCAACTTTAACGTTAAAATAAAGCAACAACTGATTTTTAATTTTTTTATTTTTCTACTAGAAACTTCGGTCTTGTTTTGTTCTTTATTTTTTAAGCAAAAACAAAACATTTTTACTGTTTATTTATGTATTATTTATTTTTTTAATGGTGTTCTGATTCACCCCGCAAATAGGGGTGAATCGGAACAAATACTATAATCTTTTTTTATTCCGATTCAAACTTTAATAGGGTTAATAAAAACAGGTAATAATGATAACGGAGTAATAGGAACGCGTAGTAACTGTGAAACCAAGCCTTTATTTTATATACAAGTAAAGATATGCCTTTTTAAAAATTAGAAAACAACTTTGAAATCAAGAAAAATTAAAATTTATTTTAAGAAATTATATTTGAATTGCAAATGTAGAATTTAATACAAATTCATCCCTGTTCTGTGATATCTTTTACTAGTAGTCATTGGGTAAGTGAATCTATTGAGTAGCCTCAATCGCTGCTTGTATTAATATGATCTACTAATACGCCCTCATCCCCAGCCCTTAGTACTATTTGCACACTTTTCTTTTTTAATTGGTTTTTCATTTTGACATGTTGGTTTAATGTTGTGGATCTCACAGAATAATTCTGTGCAGTTTTTCTAACTAATTTGCTGTTTTTAAATTCTTTTATTGTGTGTTCCATGTCTGTTGGATTAGGCGTTGACTTTTTTGTTTAACCAAGTAATTTCCTGGCACCTTTAAACTCTTCAAGTAATTAGAACAAACAAAATATTGTTACAATACATATTATTACATATGTTTTCATACATTACATGAAACTATTAACTGTATAATAAAAAAAAAACCATGAGAGAAAACGTGTTCCGATTCACCCCGTAAATCTTAAACCTCTGATGTTACAAGCCATTTTTAATTTTTTCATTATGTAGTTTAGAAATAAGTAGAATTTAATACAACATATCGTTTACAGGTCTATCATTAATTAAAAGTCCCACTCTTAGGTTTAGAATGCGAAAAATTCTGTAGTTACATACAAAGTTTTGAAGACGTTGAAAAAATGAGGTTTTTGAGGATCCTCTTGAAGTTTTTTATGTACTCCAGTAGTGGTGCAAACATGTCAAAACTGAATTTCCTTACCCTTAATGTTATTACCTTCTTATAAAAAATTGGCAACTAAAAATATGATCACATATATTTATAATGGGTTTTTTTTGTATGCCCAGGAAGTTCCGTCCCCGCTGTTCCTATTCATCCCATTTTACGGTACCTGATAAAAAATGGATCATGATTAGTTTTTGTCCTAGGTACTCAGGTTTGTCTTTGTATGTTTCTGCAATTTTTCTGCATTACTAAAAGTACAACTTCAGTAATGTGCATCACAGCATATATAATCCCTTCATTTAAATGAAAGCTATGTAATCAACTTTTTAAGTAGTACTTTATGGTAAAGGGGGGAAATCTTTTTTTATCAAGTTCTCACATTTACACTTCTAAGTGAAGCCCAAAAATATTTTCTACTATACAATTGAATTATATTAATTGATAAAATAGTGACTTAGATGTCACAGGGTGCCAAATTGATCCAGAACTTCATTTTTTTAAAAATTTTACATACAGTTTTATTAGACTAAATAAAACATTTTAGGTTTTCTTTCTTTTATTAAGATGAAGGTTTTATGACCTCTCCCCTTTTTTCTTTTAATAGCACTCAGTTTTATATGATAGGTTTATAGTTTTTCTGTTGAAACTGTCCCTTCATCTATATAATATAAAATCTTTTGAATAGTATACTTTTTTTTTTTTTTTTTACTTAAAAAGATAACTAATCAAATTAAAACTTTTACTACATTCTATGAATCTGAAAAGAACAAAATTTTTCTAAAAAGCTATTTTTGATTGATTTTATGCGATTAACAACTTTTTAATTGCCAGATTTGTTTTATTGTCTCAAGTTATAATTTGATAATCAAACAGACAACGAAGCAGAGAGTAATTGATGGGCATAGAAAAAGCAGTTGCTTATGGGGCTCAAATCCTCACTATTCAAATAAACACTTTTATAAGCAACATAAACTGTTAAAATCTATTATTTTCAGTATTAAATGTTTTATCATTCATCTCTGACAAAAAAACTTTGCATACAAAATATTTTTAACTAGCCGCCCTTGGCGACCAGTTTCGTCTCCCTTGAATGTGTACTAAGCATTAAATCATATTGCTTTTATTCGCAATTTATTTTAATTGCTAAATTTTTTGCCAAATTAGAAGACTCTGATAGAGAAATAGACACAGACGTCATATATGCACCATATTGGCATGATTGCAACAAAATGGTAATTATATGTACTTCGTATGGTAACCTGGATACTGTTATTTATTAATGTACTACTGTTTGTTTACTTTTATTTTCTTTTTTAAAATAATATAAACTGTTTTTTTCTATAATTATTAACTAAACTTTTTTTTTTATTTTTTATTTTCTTTTTAAAATAGAAAATAAATATATGTATGTAATTAGCATTTGAAAATGAAGTTTTCACCATATTAGTGTCAAAAAAAAAAAAAAAAAAGTACCAATGTGGTGCATATATGTCTGCTGATAAATCAAGAACTCAGTAATTTTATGGCGCAGATAATGAATCACATTGTACCTGTGGCATTTTTTCGTATTTAATTAATCATTTAAAATATAATAATATAACCCTTTCTCTCATTTCTCTAAAATATGTAACTTTAATTTGAAATTGAAAAGTTTAAAATTCATGACTTTTATTTATTTATTTATTTTTAGTAAAAAGGACAGAAAAAAAGTAATGATATTTTGAAGCTCCATAATTGCAGTGAAGGAACAAAACATAAATCCAATTTACCACAGCCTAAATCTTACCAAAGAACTTTTGCACAGTAACCAACAATAAGATTCGTTTAATTTGGACATTGCCATTTAACAATTAACGACAAATCTTTTTTTTTTTTTGCCACATATGTTAGTGTAATATACATATAGATATTAATTAAATTTGTAATGGAAATAACATTAGTAAATCTAAAGATCAGGTGCCAAACATTGGTTCTGCAGTGTTATATTGAAATTATTTTATTTAATATTTAAAAACTCAATTATTATTATTTAATTTATGCTGGCACTCCTAAATGCAGCTCCAAAATACTATTTATTTTACAAATAAAATAAATTTATGTAAATATTAATGATTCTTAAATTATTGGTACTATAGAGAACATTTAAATTAAGATAACATTTTTAGCATTCTGTCTTTAACATGAAATTTAAGACTAATAAAATAAAAAGTAATAATTATTTTTATGTTATATGACACTTTTTTTTTTTTTTTTTTTTTTTTTTTTTTTTTTTTTTTTAATGCCTAAATTCTGAAGCACCTTTCATATACTGTCATGTTTTCCATGATTCCAGTAGTGAAAGAGTATTAAGAGATTTTATTGAATTTCATATAAGGAACATATACTATAATCTTATTATGTGTAAACATGTGGCACAATACAATGTGGATAGATATGGGTGATTCTGATTGGTGCTGTAAGTAAAGTAAAAATTGTAAATAAATCATCAAATGTAAACCAGGCTACTTTTTGAACAACAGTGATTTCATCTGGTTTTTATGCAAGCACATTATTTCAACTTCTGTTAAAATGATGTGCTTGCACAGTTATTAAAATAAATAAAAAATAAAATTACACACAATAATTAAAAGTAAAGAAACTAAAGTTTTGATGGAATTTAAAAAGTTTATTAGTCATTTGTAATACATCTAATTTGCAGTACATCAAACATTATTTTCTTTCATAGATAAATCATAATCATACATCTTCTTTCATTTTTCTTCATTTTAAAAAAGACAAGTTTATTAATATCTTTGAGTAATGTTGTTTGATTTGAAATAAGGTAAAGAAACAGAAAGATTGAAATATTAAATGCAACTAATCTAATTTATAAGGGGGAAAAAATCCTTTATATTTTTGCATAAATTATACAATTTTTAAAACAATTTGAACTGTTTTGAATAGTTTGATCTGATGACTGCATTTGTCAAGAGCTGGGCATGCATTTGTTGAAAGATTTACTATCCCTTTGTTTTTATTTTGTACAAGGCTTCTAGGAGTGTTGAAATAATTTTCGAAATATGAGTATACAGTGAATAACTGTTTAATATGTTTCAAAGTAGATTCAATCTGATGTAATACACTTTTGCATGTGACTGTATAGTTGTTTGAAACAACTTGCAAAGTCTTTATAGGAAATTTTCTTAATTTTAAAATTTTTCTTGATGTTATCAATATCAAGAAATTGTCATAAACATCACAAACCATTCAAAAATGCCAGAACAGGGTAATGCATCATCGCCATACACCTGCTACAACATTTTGCTCTTTTGCTTCCCCCCCCCCCCCCAATATTTGTAACAAAATTTAATGTTTATTCTCTGCTCCTATACTTTCACAACATTGCTTTGACAGCAAACAGTTTCTTGTATATTTCAACACCAGAAAATATAATGAGAATGTTAAACAGTGCAGATACATGATTATTAAAATACCATCATTAACCAGCAAATGGACTTTCAATTCTATTAATTGTTACTACAGTCACGGTAATTAATAGCCACATTTTATATTTCAAATATTGATTTTCTCTTAAGTAACTTTTATAAGAATATAATAATGCCATAAAAAGGGAGTTAATACTTTTATAGGTTATTCCTGATAATAAATTAGTTAAAATGATGTTGATTATTTTTTGTCATAAAAAGGAAAAAAGAGAGAAAAGAATGATAAACAAAGACAGAAAATGGGCTTTTGCCGGCAATATTTGCCTGACACCTGGAGGCATATCTGCAGTTTCATTGATCAGGGGTTTAGTTGTTTATCCAGGTGTCAGCCCCTTCCCTGATCTCAACAGCAGAATCTTTTGCCACAAACTTGAGATATCGATGTCTGCAATTCAAATCTTCAAATCACTTGTCATACCTGTAAAAATTGATATTATTGATTAAATAGTATACACAAGTTCATTCCTAATAATTATTTAATGATAATGCCAACAATTTGCCATTTTTTATTAAAATGAAAAACAGGCTAAAAGTGGGCTTTTGCCGGCAATATTTGCCTGACACCTGGTGGCATATCTGCAATTTCGCCAATCAGGGGTTTATTTTCAGGTGCCAGCCCCTTCCCTGATCTTAGTTAAAATTGCAGACTCTTACCACAATCTTGATGATCAGCTGTTGACTGCATAAATCGTCACCTCATTAAGTTCACAGATGAAATTCCACAATATACAGAACCTGATTAGCTTATTACATTGGAATTGGTCTGTCACAGCATACACTGCTGGAATATACGGAGATCTAAAAAGTAACCAGTAAATTTTAGAATCTCTGTCATGTCGTATCATCAAGATATGACATGACAGAGCAATCCCATTGTAAAATGTTAACCGTGTTCTATACAATGAAGAAAATTCATCCATGAACTCAATGAGGTGATCATTTATACAGTCACCATTCAATCTAAAAAATACCACCAGCTTTGAATCTAGTCATCCCTGTAAAAAATAATATTGATTAAGTATATCATCTAATTATTTTTAAAAATGCAAAGATAATTTTGCACACAAATGTATAATTACACATGACATTAAACTTTTACTGTCACATGTTAGTGATAAGCCTATGAAAAAAAAAAAAACAATACCTTAAATTTTGGATAATTTCCTGTGTCCTTGTCTTTTTTTCCTCATCATTTTCAAAACCAATTTATATTACTTGAGAGAGGTGTTATAGAAAAATAAAAACAAATAACATTGACATGTTTTGGTCCTAATCTGACAAGAACATAATCATAATCCATCAACATCAGATTAAGACATCAACAAATAACATGTCAATGTTATTTGTTATTAATGCTATCTCTCATCCTACAATATCCTTTATTGAAAAACATGTTTTATATTTCACTAGCATACGCAGCCCGCTTCGCCGGGCTTAATTTGAAAGTTTATTTAATAATTTATGTGTATGGTACGCTTCTCTCTCAGCTGGCGACGGATCCCCCGGTGACTCTACGCTTCTCTCTCAGCTGGCGACGGATCCCCCGGTGACTCTCCCCGGACCATCGGCACTCCACGTGCGTCGGGTGAGCGTCAGAACAAACTTTCAGCATATACATATGGGTGGTTGTACTTGAATGCACAGACCTGCGCGTTTTTTTCTATCTTGCTTTTATACCTCTGGACCGAGTTGGCGCATTGCCAAGATTTGCTTCCTCTGGACCGAGTTGGCGCATTGCCAAGATTTGCTTTCCCCTGTGCCTCAATCAATTAATTAATTATCCTCAGAATTCCTTTTATTTATAGAGATTCCAAATAAAAAAAAAAACTATATTGGCTAATATTATTCTATGAATCTTCATAACAGACTACAATGGTTTAAGATAAAACACTGTGAAATGTTAAAAACATTTATAAATGATTTCATAAAAAACAAAAGCAGTTAAACTCAACAGAAATAATTATTTTGTAATAAAAGAATTGTGAAGTTTAAATGGTTTCTAGAAATTATGTATATCTTAGAGAAAGATGCACTACTTTTCAGCAAATGCCAGATGATAGTCAGGGGAATCGAACTGTGATAGGTTGATAACAATATTGCTTCATAACTTTTATGCTTTACCATTAAGCTTGTTAGCCACTGAAGGCTTGCCGAGAAATGAAAGGAAGTTTTTTAACAGGGCGTTTTCGTTAATCTGTTATTAAATAATGAACTATAAGACAATATCATTGTTATTTATCATAACGTGTTAAATAATGCTTATACTTAATATAAAGAATTTCTCGGAAAAAAACTTATTTTTTAAACATACAGGATAATGAAACAGTAAAACACACACAAAAAAGGCCATGCATACAGAAGTTAACATACTTAATTGAATTTTTGCACCTCTTACAACTACTTACATGAAAAATCAAAAGTATAAACATATTTTTGAACTAATATTAGTAAGTACAGATGATACTTACTAGTACAAACTTTTTATCTGTGATAAAATTCCTTAAATTTTTAATTAAATGCGGAAAATCTGATAAGAACCACAGACGACGCTCTGGATCACTTGGGTGAATAGAGCTGACGTTCTTATCAGAAATCTCAAATACGGACCACATTTTTCTATTCCAAGCTGCACCATCAGTTGTTACAGCATCTACAAAAAATCCCGAGTTCTCTAAAAGGATAACAGCTTCCATCACTATGTGGTGCAATATTGTTCCTATAAAAAAATAAATAATATATTATGTAGAATTACCTTTTTAATATAATAAGACAAATATATGATGACACATAACTGCCAATCAATCTATAAAGACAACAATGTTTAACAGTATATTGCAACTTTGATTATCCGAACTAATTGGGACCGCCAATACCTTGGATATCAGAAATCTCAGTTAACAGAAATTGTGAGTAAAAACTTTGGGTGGACACAAACTTAATATCTCTTTGAATAATGAACAAAAAAAAAAAAATATATATATATATATATATATATTTTAAATAATAAGAATAGACATCTATAATATGTTTGACAGTATTACCAACTAAATAAGAAATCAATCATTAATTGTAAATTTAAAAAAGAAAATTAAATTTTTTTTAATTGCACTATGTTAAACATTGTAAGTTGCATTTATAAAAATAAAACAAATCAAGAAAATACATTTTTTAAATTTAGTTACATTCATATTTTACATTTACATTTTTTAAAAAGTTTGTTACCTTTCATCGAAAAAGTCCAGATTTTCCCAAGTCCAGTCACTGCCCAATCACACCTGTTTTTGAACAATAGAAGATCTATCAGTGTAACATTGCGTCTTTGCTCCAAATGTTTCAGGGCAGTTGTTAGTGCTTGAACAACTTCTGTATGACTTATAGTGTGGCACAGTTAAATAGTCTGTCAGTCAAATATGGAGAATGTAATTGTCCAATAACACATTGCATCTGTTGTTCAGTGGGGCCACATGATCACTGGAAACAAAATATTGTTCTCTGTAGGCTTCTCCAGGTGCAATGTTTCTTAGAAGTTCAGTGTTTTTGGGGACAGAAGAGCCTGTAGCATTGGCAGTAAACTATAAAGTGTGATGCTTTTTAAAACTCATTAAAAAAAAATGCACTTTGTTATTGGCTTAATTAAAAGAAACCTTGATTAATCGAAATTCAGTTAATCAAGGTTTCACTGTAGTTTGATACATAAAATTAATTTTTAAAAAACTAAGCAATGAATTTATATACTTTCAAAATGTACTAAAGCAGAAGCTGAATTACCTGAAGCTGCTCCTTTGCTTAAAAAGCAAGCTATAGATTGAACCCATTTTCCTTTGAACGGTTGATACATTAATACTAGGGCATGATAGCCTTTTTGACCTCTCTGATGCTCAGGAGTATAGTCGCCCAAGTCAACAAAACCATTTAACTGCAGAGTACTTCTGTTAAAAGACAAGCCTGATGATAGCTGCATTTCGTCGATAAGAAGAACTCCTATAATAATACAGTCACCGCCAAAAAAATCTTGACACTTTCGATTTTTGATGTTTTGTTAAATATCTAGAAATATACACAAGGAATTATTCTGAAACTCCTGGTGTGTAAACAAAATAGTACACGTCATATATTTTGACAAAGATTTTTCCCCGAAATCTAACAGGGGACCGTCAATAAATTGAAAAAGAACGAAGATCTTTTGGGTCATCCTGTCAAAACTAATGAAGCAAAACAGTTTAAACTGCAGATAATGATTAAGTGGCTTATTGTGATAAGTTGTGTCGATTTTTATGAATATAGCTTGAAAACTCGTAGAGAAATTAAAGTTTTTATAAAAACGGTCCAAAATTTTTCCAAGTTTTTTGCTTATAATTTTCAGAGCTCTTCATAAAACACAATAATCTTTTCAGAAAATATGACAAACAACATTGCACATAACACCCTAAACTCAGAATTGAAAAATAATAAAAAATGTATGAGAAATGAACGGATTTACTAAATAATTTTTTACTGCGTATGCGTCAACGCTATTAAAATTTCATTTGCATATTACGTTAGTTAAATGTATAGAGCAACTTTTGTGAAAGTCTCAAAAACATAGCTTGAAAACTCTGAAAATTATCGTTAATAGAATATTGTCAAAATCCACTATTCTCAAAATGAAGCAAAAAGATGAGGGGCTGTATCCATATTCCATTGATTAGTACCTACACAGTATTGCACGTACTACTATATTTGGATACAACTCCTTATCTTTTTGCTTTATTTTGGAAATAACGGATTTTGATTATATTCTATTGACGATATTTTTTAGAGTTTTTAAGCTATGTTTTTGAGACTTTCACAAAAGTTGCTCTATACATTTAACTAACATAATATGCAAATGAAATTTTAATAGCGCTGACGCATGCGCAGTAAAAAATAATTTAGTAAACCCGTTAATTTTTCATACATTTTTTATTATTTTTTAATTCTGATTACAGGGATAGCAATGTTGTTTGTCATATTTTCTGAAAAGATTATTGTGTTTTATGAAGAGCTCTGAAAATTATAAGCAAAAAACTTGAAAAAATTTTGGACCATTTTTATAAAAACTTTAATTTCTCTACGAGTTTTGAAGCTATATTCATAAAAATCGACACAACTTATCACAATAAGCCACTTAATCATTATCTGCAGTTTAAACTGTTTTGCTTCATTAGTTTTGACAGGGTGATCCAAAAGATCTTCGTTCTTTTTCAATTTATTGACAGTCCCCTGTTAGATTTCGGGGAAAAATCTTTGTCAAAATATATGACGTGTACTATTTTGTTTACACACCAGTAGTTTCAGAATGATTCCTTGTGTATATTTCTAGATATTTAACAAAACATCAAAAATCGAAAGTGTCAAGATTTTTTTGGCGGTGACTGTAGAATTCATAAAAACTAGTAAGAAATTGGTACAATCAATAAATTACCAAAAAAATAGCAGCATGAATTATCAGATAACTGTTACCACGGCGATCAGATGATTCCATAAAGACAGCTTTTTCTTTCCCAGGCATTCAAATATCTGGCTTTGAAAGACAAAGCACCCTTTTATGTGCTTTATATAATTACAGAGAGTTTTCAATGATGGAAGGGCTAGTATTTTATTTAACCTGAGATGCTCATACGTTTTTCAGCTTTTTATACAAATCATGAGACATTCGTATACCCACCGGTTGGTGTAGCGAATTCCTCTAGGACCTTTTACTTTAGAGGCCTTTAAGCATGCCTCTATGCAATATTGCTGAGTTTCTGGAAGGGAAGCAATTCTACTTAAAAGGGCATCATGCTCTGTACGTGAACACTCTTGTTTTTTCAGCTCAATATTCCATTTAAGCAAAGCAATCTAAAGCAAAATATATAAGCAAAGATTTAACTTATATCACATTTAATAGCAAAAGTTTAAGATATATCAGCAAGAATTTAAATATTCACTCTAGGCTATGTGCCAAACAAATTTAAATACAAAAGTTTCAACTGTAGGATATTCACAAAAGAGCCTTAACATAATGATTTTTAAACATAAGCAAATTATAATATGGAGAACTCCCTCAAACTTGCCCATCTTGAGACTATATGTTATGCAGATTTTAGAATTCTGTGTATTTGAATGTAATGTACTAAAAGTTATAATAAAGTTATTTCATGTTTATTCAGATTTAAGAAACAAAAAAGACTGATCAATTAAAAAATCCATCTGGTAAAAAAAGATCTTGATCTAGATCAAAACATTTTGGACTTTTTAAAAAATAAATTTATACTTCTTTCATGAGGAAACTTGAGTTCAATCACATTCCTCAATTTAAAATTAAAAAAAAGGTAATAAAAACTGATTGTGATTTGTTATTGGAAATATCTTGAATTTTTTGTATCAACAATTTCACAGTTTACATTTGCAATGGTATGAAAGATTTTAGAGTTGCAGATTTAAGAGTATGCTGTGTATGTACTAACACATTACAGAATGAAGAAAAAAAAAAAAGTAGAGATGAAAATATGCCGTTAAAAAATGATGGCAACTCAATAGAAATAAGACTTTCTTTCAGACGAGCATTTTTTTGGTTAGCATATGCAATTCGTTGATACATTTTCTTATACTTTAAAGAAATAGCTGGATTTTTTGGTTTTTGCTGTTGCTTTAAAAGATTTCTTTTTTTACATACGTTACAATATTTCTGAGGTCTACCACATGATCCAAATTCAGGTTTAATATATACCGAGCAATTCTCATCCCTGAATATAAACAGTAAAATGAAAGATAATGTTTAAAACTGCAATGACAAACATTTATTAAAATTGACAAAAATGAACAAATAAAATAAATATGTAGATAGGAAAAGTCACAAATGTAATCAGTGGCGTAGCTAAGGGGGGCGTCCGCCCCGGGCGCCGAGGTCTAGGGGCGCCAAATTGAGAGAAATTGTTATATATCTATATTGGGGTGGGGGCGCAAAATTTCTTACTGGCCCCGGGCGCCAAAAAACATAGCTACGCTACTGAATGTAATACCTTTCAGTAGCTCCAGGGCAAGTTAGATAATTATCAACTTCTGTAAGTAATGTGGATAAACTTTCAATGGATTCAATAATTGTCTTTGGTGTAACTGAAACTTTAATACCACAGTACATGATCTAGAAATAAATTATAAAACAAATAAATGAAATTGCAAAATATAGATTCGGAGAAAAGGAGAGAATTAAAGGAGAAAAACTTCAGTGGCTGCCTAGTAGCTAAGAACTTTTTTATACCATTTTATGTGAAAACTATTCTTTCAAAGTTTAACTTAAATAAACTGAACACTCAATAGTACATAATAACTCAAAAGACATAAATAATACTTTGAAAAATGAATTTAATAGTAGTTTAATATTTTAAAACATTTTTCCTAGCATGACAGTTAACAAATAATTTGAATTATGATTTATAATTTTATTACAACTTATAATATATAACTAAATAAAAATTACTTTTTATATAATAATATATTTATTATTAAATCGGTTTTTAGCTTGATTAAACATAAAATTTCAATAATGACTGCTAAAAGAAAAACATGTAAAGTTTTTGATACTTTGAGACAGTTTGATGTAAAGAAAAGACCCTGTGTGTAACACATTTGATGTTCATTGAATTTGATACCACAATCATGAAATTTCGGTATTAAATCCCACATCAATAATCTTTTTATAATTAGTGATTTTTTTTTTCCTAATGAAAAGTAGCCATGGCATAACTGAAAAGTACCAAATAAAGTAAAATGCCCAATATATAATGTCTGTCAAAAGTGGAGTAAAAAATTAGGTACTTTTCCGGATGCCAATGTTGCATATTCATACATATATATACCTGTAAATATACACATCATATGCATGTGTATATAGATAATGTATGCATAAATAACACTGGTACTCAGCTAATGGAAAATTACTTTCAGTTCACCTCAATAATTCATAAACCAAACATAGACGTATGTACATGTTAGCATCTAAATAGTAATTTACATGTTTTTGGTTTTTGTGTATTCCTGTAAATGAACTACAAAAGCTATATATTTGATTAATGAACTCATCTATAACACTGCTAGATCAATCTACAGTTCCTATTAGGTTCAAATTGATTCCATATTTATTGTCATAACAAGATGTGTATTATATAGCACAAATTAAGGCAATAGGTCCAAATTGAATTTTTATAAGGTCCAATTTGATTGAATTCAATCAAAAATGATTAAAATGCTTTCTAACAATTGCTTTTAAAAAATGAAAGGATAAAAAAACTTCTATTTATAAATTTATTTTAGAAAAAAGGAGGGAGTTTCTAAACTGATGCTTATCCCAGATTAAAAAAAAAACTTGTCTTATTCAAGATTTCAAAAACTGAGTTTTCTCTATCAGTCTATTCTCTTGAAACTTGCACCCCCCCCCCCCCCAAAAAAAAAATATATCTGGGGGTGGGGGTGAAACTAAGTTTATTATGCACTTCTGGTATTGCAGCACTGGGGCTTATAATGAAAAACAGAGTTTTTGTAATTTATTAAAATTTGACTTTTAGGATATAGCAAATTTTGAAACTCACATCCACAAATAATAAATTAGCTTCTGAACTTACTTTCACATCTAAGTTAGAATCTATATTTATTTGTCTTTCTGGCTGACATTTAAATTCTGGTATGAAATTTAAATTCCATTTCACACAAACTATAAAATCTTCATGTGATGACACAGCCCATAATTTATTAGGTTTACAAACATGTGACAAATTTGTAATTAAATCATCAAATATGAACTTGCGCAGCATTTCATCAAAAGCAATTTTTTCAATTTCTTTATTATCAGTACTTTCTAACTTTAATTTCTTGGGCAAAGGCATTCTTTTAACAGGAGATTTTCTTTTTCTTTTAGTCTTACTCAAGTGAGATGGCAAATTAGGAAAAATTGTAGGAACTGCATCAGGCATTAAAGATGGCCTTTCTCTTTCAACAACTACTTCTTTGCCATCTACTTTATGGACAAATTGCCTGGAAATTTTTTCTGGTGGAAAATGCAACTCACAAATTCTATCAGAGTGGCCAATTTTTCGATCTGATCGTGGGATAGCTTTTATCCATTTCTGGAGTCTATTCTCGTCCTGAAAAAACACAAAAACAAGTTTTAATTACCTTTTTATAATAATTCCAAAATGCTGGCCAGTTTATTATCAAAATTTAATGCTTTTCTTTTAAATTTAAAACATGACCATACATTCTTCTTTCTTTTTTTTATTGTAAAAATATTGTATTTATACATATAAATACATGTATTTATGTATATAAAAATATTGTATTATTGTATTATAATAAAGATCCGTATTGAAGCTTGTGTAAATTGTATAGAAAAAGGAGTCGGAAACTTCAGTTGGCGAGATAAAATCGAAACAGTTTTATATTTTATGGACCAATGAATTTGTATAATATTAATTAATCAATAAATAGTAGATAAAAAAAAAATAAATATTACCTATAAATTATATAAAAATGCATAAAAAACCTTTGACTAATTAATGTTTTGTAAAATGTAAAAGTCTTTTGCACATTAAATAACTTTGTATTTAGCCACAAATCAAAGTCTGTGCTTTATTATTCCACAAACGTATTATTTAAAAAACGTATACACTAAGATCTATTGACATTGACAATAAAAAATTCTAAATTTAAATATAATTACAAGCAAATAGCTTTATATTAAAGTCAAAAAAGCATCACTCACTTGTGGAGCACGGAATAAACTTAATTTATTGTTCCCTTCGACTTGTTTTTGACTATCATAGCCTGTTTTGCATCCAGGAACACAGCATTTATATCCCATCTTTTATAATTTAATGAAATACTAATGTGAGACATAAACAAATAAAATAAAAAAATCTTGCATGAAACTTAGGCATACAATCCTTGCGATATTCAACTAATTTACAACAGTCATTTTAATCCGCGATATTCAATGTTTTTAAATGGCCTGCCCTTTGATTTTTGTCAGAATGATCTCGTATTTTAAAGGGCTTAAAAACGAAAATAAAGCGCCAAATACCTATAAAAAAATATGTATGTTGTGAAGAAAACTACAATTAACCAGATTTTCATTTTTACAACCTTCTAAAAATTCAGATTTTTCGTAAAAAAAAATTTAAAAATGACCATTTTTCCCATTGAAAAGCATTACAGTAGCTAAAAAACCAGCCTACTACCTATCGCAGCCTCCTCATTATTTACCAACATTTCACTTTGTATTTTCGAAGAGTCATGCGCATTAAGTTTCCCCTCCTGTGTCTTACTCCGTGGCTTCTACTCAACAATAATGGCGGCATTTGTGAATTACGTTTATGTAAATCATAAAAAATGTTATTATTTGTCTACTATATTTTTAACTATGAACAATACTGAAGACTTATGAAAAAACTGTATGTGAAGTTAACAATTAAAGAAAATAAACGTGACAACGCACGTAAACTGTTGTAAAGTAACATGGAAGCAGATAAGACAAAAGTAAAATATGAAGATCTTAGAGTGATGAATCCTATTTAATTGAAAGGTTATTGCTTGTGATATATGTTATAATTCATCATATACATTAGCAATATTCCTTCGATTTTACTACACGAGATGATTGCTAGATGAATCGACATTACGGGAAATGTTTTGCTAAAGTTGAATTACATTTAAGTAAGATAAATTTTATTATTATTGAATACAGTTCATGTTCATCTTTTGTCTTTTTGTACTGCTTACTATACTATTTTACTACGATTCTGACAAGGAACTATTGTTCTAACTAATTTCTTTCATAAAAATTTGTATTAAAGAATACTGCATTTGATGGAAAAAAAGTATTTGAATCAAATAGTGATAAAATTGTATGTGAATGTTATATTGTGCAGGTATTGCAAATGCACCAGTTTCATAGCTTCTAGTGTTTTTATTATTATATCGCTATTAATTTGATATGACTCTTAGCCTTTAAAAAAAAATAATTACGGTTTCTGACGATAAGAATGCTATAAATTTAGAAATAGCAATTTGATATTTTTCAATTAGCTGGATTCCAGTGTTATATATACATACATATATATGCGCGTGTGTAAACACATTTATATGTACATAAACACAGATATATCTATGTATGCATATGTTTATATATCTATATATAGGGTGGATGTGCCAGTAATGAACACTTTGATGTTTTTGCTTCATAAAAAAAACTAACAAATATTAAGATTTCATTATTTTTTCCCTCCTTGCACATTTTATAAATCTGGTTCATTGTTGGCACTTTTAATCAAACCAGCCAGGAAGCAGAACATAATATTGCTAAGTTCTGCTGCTTTTCAGTGAAAGCCTTAATAAAGATGCTAAGACCTCGCTTTGTTTAATAAGTTTGCATATTCTTTATTTTCTTGCTAATTTTGAATGTTTTTGCTTGGGTAGCAATAGAAAACTTTGAATTTTATTTAAGAGAGAGTTGGGTAGTGTGGAATGCTTTTTACAAAAGTAAGAAAGTCAACTTTTTTTTTACATTAAAAACTATTTTAAACATGAATGTAAAATTCTACAAGACAACAAGACAAAAGGTTAAAAAACAAAAGCTGGCTTTTTTCAATATGAGGAAATTAGTATTATTAAGTAATGCTTGTATTCTTGTCGTTCGGTTTATGCTATAGGGTAAGATTTTATGCTTAAAAACAGGGTTGGTTTTTGCCAGGACAATGGAAAAAACTAAGCAAAAACAGAAAAAAATGATGATAAGTGCAAAAATAAAATTAGAATGGCTCTATATGTTTAAATTTTTACCTTAATGAAATTTTTGTTTTGGAGATTTTAATTTAAAAAGTATTTATAATCAATCAATAATATATGGCATAACCACAAAAACAAAATTTTAAATTTACATTTTTTTGTTTTATTAAAATAAAATATTAAAAAAAAAACTGAAAATGTTTTTTAACAGCACCAGTACTTGGGCAACAAATGTGCAAATGAATTAGTTCATAAAAATTCCTTGATATGTCACAAACAGATTAAATACTTTCGCACTATTTGAAAGATGTAAGCTGATTCAACAACATTAGTCGTACAGTAAGTATGTAGAAAATATAATTTTTTTATGTCAAATTTTATAGAAAAAGGTTATTAGAATCAATTTTTCTTTCAAATTCTTTTCGTTTTTCTCTTTTTGTTCATAATTCAATAATCTAAACTGTGGTTTAGATGTAATAAACATGTGACTAAATAATAAGATTGAATTTCTTGTTTGAAATGTGTTTTAAGTATGGTAATATAACTAAGCAAAATAGGATTCTATACATCACAAATAACAAGCATCTGCTAATGTTAAATTATCACTCTGAGTACTATTTACAGGGATGGGGAATTTTCAGAAAATCTTACCAACCAAAGATTTAGTTTATCAGTCAGCATGATGCACAGTGTACAGTCATGGAAAAAAAAAAAAAAAAACACCCACTACTAACTTTGCAAAAAATTATTATTAAAGAAAGTTACTGATACTAAATGATTGGAAATAGTGTACTTTAAAATGATACAAATAAAAATTTGCGTAGGGGACCATTTACATATTAAAACAAACTCTGTCTTAGTTTTTTCAATAACAGTACCTTCTGACAGCATAAATGAATTCCACAGCCTACAATTAGCCTTTAAAAAAATTTCATGCAAATTGTACGATTAATTTCTGGAAAATTGATCATTTTAAAATGAGCTTATTTTAGGGATTGTATCGAAATCAAAGCTTAGTATTTGATTTATGACTGAGAGAGCCTCCTTCATCCTCTTGAGCCTTATGCTACAGGATAGCATAAGAAATTTTAAAAAAATCATTTTTATCATGGATGGTCCCTTTAAACTATCATTTTGCCATTTTTTAAGTATAATTTGAAAACTAACAAGAAGAAAAATTAGAAAATTTTGGATTTCCATACAGTAGGACATCATAAATGTAAATCCATTAAAAAATATTGTGGATTGCAATTAAGAATTTTTTTTAATATTAATTTCAGAATTCAAATTATAAAATTATAAAAATTGCAAATTCAACATATTTATGTTTGGTTATTAATATTATTACAACATGAAAAATCAGCACATTAGGAGTATAATTTCAAGAGATATTAATAAAAATATAACATAATTTAACGAGCACTAAATTTTTAATGTTTGTAATTGAAAAACTTATCATTCAAATGGCTTGAAATTTGGTGTCTAGGCGTAATTTGAACTGAAGATTTGAAATATTTTGTTAAAAGTGGGAATTGTCATTGGAAAACAAAAAAATTGGGTTTATTTTAATATGTAGATGTTCCCCTAAACAAGTTTTATATACATCATTTAAAAGTAGACTTTAATTCCAATCGTTTTGAGAAAATAGACTGCAAAAATAGTTAATATCTGTTATTAAAAAATGTATGCAACAGGATCCCCTTGTATTGTAATTACTGTAAAATTTTGAAGGGGATTTGGACAAAAAACAGTTAAAGTTACTCTTTCTAATGATTATGTTTATGAACAAAGTTGCTAAAAAACCTAATTCTTTTTTTTTCTTTTCAAACACCCCCCCCCTCCCCCCCCAAAAAAACACAAAAGAAACAGGGTTTTTTGTTAAAACATCCCTTCTTATTACATATACATGCATATTTATTGAGAAAAATAGGCATTGTTGTATTATAAATAGTGTAACTTCATTTTAAAATAATTTAAATTAAATAATTACAGTGAATTTATGTAGAAAATTGAAAAAAGAACATAATTTACATTTAAATAATATTAGCAAATAGTTTTATTTTCAAAGAATAAACTGCTCTACACACTGAAACATTGATACTCTGAAAATCTTTATGAACAATCTTTTGATTAGTAATAATAAACATTTGTATGTAGTTTGATAAATATAATATTTTTTCCCACAGTCAAATACTTCTTAAGATTTTTTTTTTTTTTTTTTTTTTTTTTTTTTTTTTTTTTAAATTACAATTTGAAGTCAACATTTTGGTCATTAGATTCAGCTGTTAACAAGGAAAAAATAATAATACTGTTATTACTTAAAAAAAAAAAAAAAAAAACTGCTATAAATAGCGCCCGATCCTTGAATACTCTCTTATTTGACTTCATATTTTGATTTTAATTCTTCAAGATAATATAATCTCCCAAAATCAAGAAAAATTCCTTTTACAGCTTGAACAAAATCGCAAAGAACATCGTGATAAATTATTAATTACATTGAATAATCTGCATTTTTAAAAGTAAAATATTTTATTATACTAAATATTAAATATTTTTAATCCATTTTATCTTTGATCAATTCACGTGCTTGAAACTTTTTCTTTAGAGCAATAGATATGTTCACCAATGCATACTGATAAGGCCCGATTTATGCAGGGGCATGCCGGGCAATCGCCCCAAGCTACCCATGAGAGTAATTAGGATTTTCACTAAAAAGTGCCAAGTGATTAAAGTTAGCCAAGAGGTATAAAAATTCATATATTTTCAAGCTTTAAAGTTTTATTTTAACAACTTAATATTCTATTATTTTCAAAAAAAAAAAACTTTATTAATGTTTTCTTTGTAGTGTGGTAAGTTTACTAAACTATTAACTATGACCAATTTGCAACAATTTCTTTTAATCATCTTATAACGTACATAGATAAGCAAAGAAACAACTTGAAAAGAGATACTTCAATCAACCAATCTGTCTTTTTCTTTTTGAACAACTATCCTGCTAGTCCTTTTTTCTTAAAGTTGTGACTATATTTTTGTTTTACGCTGTATACAGATGTGAACTGCACCGAATACAAAATTTATACATACATGCAATACATATGAAGTTTAGTACTAGCCACTTCCAATTATTCACATAAACAAAATTCTAATGATAGACAGAAGGGGGAGGGCATAGCCTTAATCAGGTCCTGCAAGCTGATTTTAATCTTATACATAGAAAAAATTATCTTAACTCATTATATCTAATGCTTATTGTTGAAATAAAGTGTTGAAAGTAGAAATTATTAACACCCAATAATCTGAAACACATAAATTATAAAGAAAAAAGAGAAAGTTGCTCAATTTTTTTATAAAACAAGCTTTTTTTTTTTTTTTTTGAGACAGAGAGAGAAACGAGTTAGTTTAAACGATGGTTAAAATAGATTGGTTTAAACCGTGCCAATCATGTTTATAAATAAAAAATATGGTGACTCTACCATTGATTAGAACTCTAACATATACAATGGCAGTCAAAAATTTCTGGCCAGTTAGTTTATTTGTTTTATTTATCAGAAGGTTTCAGCGAAGAAGAAACTCAATTGCTTCAAAAGTTAGGAATATGTGAATGTCCTCTGACCACATGATCATTTTGATTGGATACTGAAGACACTTCATAAGAACTGGCAGAATTCGAAATTCGCGTGTGCAAAAGTTTCTGGCCACTCATCATTCCTTAGTTTTTTTCTATCGATAAAGTGTTTTTAGTCGTGTTTGTGAATAAATCAAAGAGAAGAGCATAGTTTAAATACAAAAATGAAAATTTCGAGAATTGTTCGTAAATGAGTGATTTTTTGTCGCTAAAGGGCCAATCTTCCCAAGATATTGTTGCAAAATTATGGATTAGTAAACCAACTGTAAACGATATTTAAAAATTGTATAAAGATGGCCATGACTTTTAGGACTTTCTGACGTCTGGGGGGCCCTGGAAAATGACTATTTTTGTGAAAGGAATTATCAGGGGAAAAACAGTTGATGACCCGCATAAAAATGCCATTGCAATATCCCGCGATTTATGGAATGAAAATATTGCTGAAATAAGTCTACCATATCAAGATGCTGTCGTGATGTAGAACTTTATGGAAGAGTTGGTGTTAAAAAAATACCAATGTACCCAATTGGCGTTTTCCAAGGATCACAAGTCTGGTCAAGTAAAAACTGGACAAAAGTTCTATTTTTCCATCAATCGAATTCCACACTATTTTAGGAGTGATGGCAGACACTATATCCAATGGCCTAACAGTAAAAGATATGATTCGACATACGTTTTTCTATAATGAATCATGGCAGAGGGCACGTTATAATGATGGGAGATTTTTCTTCAAAAAATGTTGGTTCGTTATTTGAAATTTGCTGCAAGATGAATGATGCAATGTACAGTAAAACCTCCATTACGGACAGTTTTCTTATCCCCACTCCCAAAATTTAAATTTTTTGTATGTTTAACTTCTGAATAATGGACATTCCATACATCCAATAGCGGGCAGTAATTTTGGCGATAAATGATGAAAATCATTTTTTAACGAGAAAAAGAAAAGAAAAATAAAAACGTCTAAATTTAACAGAGCAATATGTCATTTATTCGTTTATTAAATACACTTTTTGAGTATAATTTCATGGACATTTTCTGTTTTTGCTCTGATGTTGTTTAAATATATAGCATGGCATAAAACTACCCCGAACTATACCTTCTACAGAGCCTGACCAACTTGGACATTTATTTAACTCTTTCAGACATTCTTTTAGTTAATTGTACAGTTTTCAGCTTTGATTGTACATTTTTCATATTTAATTGTAGACACTTTAAATATTTTTAAAATTATATATATATATAAATTCATGGTACTTTTCGCTCGCATATGTAATATCATTTTTGTTTTCACACTGTACGTATCATTGATTTTTCATTTAATTTAGCTGCCAGATTATTGTATTTTGTAACTTGTTTGTACAATTTGTTCTCTGTATATACGATCATCAAATTAATAGACTTTTATGTATGTAAAATGCTTTGATATATTAAAAAAAAAAAAAAAAAAAGAGTAAGGGAAGAGAAAAAAAAGGGATTGTTTAATAGATTTTCTAAGTTGCATATAATTATTATTTCGTGCTAGGGCTTGTCTTTTAATTTTATTTTATTTTGTATTTTTTAGGGCCCGTAGTTTTGAGCCTATTGTCTTGGTTTTGATTTGTCTGGTGCTGACAGAGGTTGTTTTCCTCTGAGGGGAACACACCTATGCCATATTTTGGTTGGTGCCTCGGATGGGTGATCGAGCAATGTGTCACAGATTTTGTGATCACAGATAAATGTAGGGGATGGACTGAGGGAAAATCCTTCCTAACTCCAGAATTGAGGAGGTAGCCTGGGAGGGACATTGCTGAAGAACTTTGAAAATTCTCCCCTGAAGATTTGAGATTTTATGTTTTTAATGGTCAAAAAGTGAAATTTCTCCATGGAACTCTAACATGTCCCTCCCCCCTCAGAGCCACCGGAATTTCTCCTGCAGAAAAATGTCTTAATTCAACATTGCACACATCCGAGAAAGATTTAGGATTTTTTGCTCAATTAATCTCTAGAAGTATAATTTTTTTCATCAGCAGAATTCCATAATGCATACACCACTTTCTCTTTCGTTTCGAATTCGTATAAGTTAACTTCGATTTTTTTTCGTTAGAATGTAATAAATAGTGGATAAAGGTATACAAAATTTTAATTCAATTTTATTGCTTAAAAAATATTTTTAATTTGATTAATCATATAATAGAGATTACATATAAAGTCAGTTAGGACATATAAAGTCAATTAATTGAACATTGAGCATTTCTTAGTAGTTCTTGAATCTCTGAGCTTCTTTCAATAACGGACATCTCCGAATAGCGGACAGTTTCTGTGCTCCCGGGGTGTCTGTTATTTAGAGGTTTTACTGTATAAGAATATCTTTTGAGAATGGTTGCTGCCTTATTAGAGGAAAAATTGTGGTAGCAACTATTTGTTTTAAAAAGATAACAACTTAATGAATTTATGCAAGCTCGACAAGCAATGGCATTTACACGAAAAAATTCTGCTTTTGAAATGTACAACCCAAACACCTGATATTAATCGTATAGAAAATCTATAGAAATAAGTTGGCAAACGTGTGCGGAGCTATAAATATTCAAACTTAGTCAAAATTTCCAAAAAATTTCAAATCTAACTTGTACCATAGACGATCTTTAACCATTGAATGTATAAATAAATGTCACAAATGATTTTATGAAATTCGAATCAGTACTCATTACTAAAGACAAAAAGAGGAAATACTAATTGTAAATGTTGTTGATCACCATAATTTTCTATTGCAGTATCATTTTTTTTTCCAAACTTGCATATGTGGCCGGAAATTTTTGAGAACATCCATCTTCTTGTACTTAATTTTGTCAATTAAATTTATTAATATTTAAATGTTATTCCATAAATAGGTTCCTAATATTATGTCAATAAAATGTATAAGTATCACTTTGAGATTCCTCTTCATATGAGTATACTTACAAATTAACTAAAAAATTTTGCTGGCCGGAAACTTTTGACTGCCATTGTAGCTATCTTAATATTTGTTGACTTTATATTTTAATTATTTTTATATTAAAATTTAGAATAAGCTTCAGTAAAAATCTGACTTGTTAAGTCTATACAGATAATGATTTTATGTTTTGTAAAGGTTATGTATACTCTTTGTTAATTCAACATTATTCTAATTTAGGGAAAAAATATCCAACTCAGCATTTGAACTCAGGACCTTGGCTTCATAGAACTCTTGAGTCACACATTGATAATCTCATATTAATGTTCAACACATGAGAAGGATTTTATACTTCCTGAAAAATGCAGCATAGTAGTATCACATATTAGGTGATTTACACCAAAATCTAGTCAAAAACAGCTTCTGTCAACTTCTAATTCAATCTGAAGTTTGATGAAACCCTTGCATTAGTTTCTGAGATTGAGCTATTTTAGAAATTTTAAAAAGCAATCTGCATAACAGCACTACTTGTTGGATGATGTACACCAAAAACTAATGAAAATCAATTTTTATCTGATATTAACTGAATCTGAAGTTAGATGAAAATACGTGCATTAGTTCTTGAGATAGAGCTATTGCAATAATCCTGAGTAATTCAGCATAGCAGTGCCACCTTTTGACCGATTTGCATCAAATTATATCAAGGACTAACTGAATCTAAAATTTTTATGAATAGAGCTATTGTGGAAAATAAGAATAATACAGTATTGCAGCACCACTTGTTGAGCGATATACACCAAAACTAATCATTTCCAGTTTATATCATGATCTAACTGAATCTAAAGTGTTGTCAAATTCCATGCATTTGTGAGATAGAGTACCTAGAAAAATTTTGTCCCATACACACTCATAGAGTGACACACAAACATTTTCTAAAACTCATCAAATCATGTTCAGGAGCTTTGTTAAAACATGTATGTCCATCGAAAACTAAAAGTTGAAAATTTTCATGAATTCAATGCTTTCTTGTAAAGATAGAAGAATGTAAAAAATGACTCTATCAAGTGATCAATATCAACTGTCCTACGCAAGAATAATAACAGCTTAAAGAAATTGGAGTTGAAACAGAATTTTTTAAAAGAATCCTTGCCTATGTTCAACACTTCGCCTGACTGAAGAGGCCTCTTCAGCTGTTAATGCATTGCCATCTCAGCTATCCTGGATAAGTGTGATGGACATAATTCAATCAGATATCCTTTTCAGAATTGTTGTCATAAAAACACCAGAAGGTACAGATCATAGGCAGAGAGTATATGCTGAAATCAAAAACGTCAAGTTTTGAATGTACACTAAAGTATTATTTGAGGCACAACAGAGGGTATACGAGTTTCTTTTAAAATTCCATTTCCACTATATTCCTGATTCTTTTGATAATGGCATCTGGTCTGCTATCTGAAACAATCAACAGATTGAATCACATGTAATGGAGTTCTTAGTAAATGCCTTATATGTAATTACGCTTTATTTAACACAAACGCGGACTTTTACTTTTCAATTATAAGTTACAGACACACGGACAGACAAACAGTCTTTATTGTGTCGACACGGTATTTTTGATCTTTAACGACTTTTATGGAAAGAGGACTGATGTCTTGTAAAGCAGAAACTTTTGCCTCAAGTTAGATTGAGGTCCTTATCATTTGATCCATTGTTCATTTCACCTCATTCTATTGTGAATAAACTGCACAATAATCCTACATGAAAGATTTTGTAGAATTCAGTAAAAGGCTGGCAAAGCAAGCGTGTGCATGCTGCCTTAGGCTGGGATTTGTGCCAGTTAGAAAAGCTGTGTTGAATTAATGAAGTATAAGTGTTGAAATTTGCATTTTAAGTCTACTGCCAAATACAAATAATTTTCTAGTGTGTATGTGTGGAAGTTTCTTATCCTTTGGCCACCTGCTGAATTCAACATTGTTTGATATACAGTCAGACCTCGTTATCCCGACACCTGGTTTTCACGTCATTCCGCTTACCACGTCAGTTTTTCAAAGTCCCGATTTTCTGTATACGATTTTAATGTAAATAAACTCCGGATTTTACGTCGTTGAATAATTTTCAACTCCGGATATCCCGACAGTTTATGAAAATTGTCCATTTTTTATAATCCATCTTATAAGCGCATAAATTAAGCGATAAGAAAAGATTTTAGCTAGACTTTTTTCAAAAGTGTCTTGAGTACCAATTGACATAAAGGAGAAACTTTTTTCAATCATTTACCTCATTAAAAAACCCCACACATTATGGATGACAGAATCAGTGAAGGAGAGATTTCTTTCTGCGCGTTCTCTATCTTTCAATCCACATTTTATTCGTAGTATTTTAAAATGTTTATGGCAAACTGGCATGTTGGTTTCATCCAAGTTAATCAGATGTTGAATGTATAGAAGGTAATGAATACGACATTCCTCTTCCAATATTATTTAGAGTTGTTAGATCGTGAAATAAAAATAACGGGGGATGTCCAGATGTATATCGATTTTCATAAGGATGTCACCCCATCACTCACTAGATGCAATGATTTCTAAAAATTCAGAAATTTCTTCAGACTTTTGTCAAGTATAAAGGGGGCTACGGGCAATTACCCTTTCTTAAATTTGATAAATGAGTTTTTGTGTAGAATAATCCGATTCGCTTTAAATTTTGGATGTAGGTTCTTTCTGATAAGGCTAACCTCTGAATAATTTTGGAAGTTTAATGGTTAAGTATAAAAGTGGGGGAGAATTCCTTAAATTATATAAATGGGTTTTTATGACGAATTATCCGATTTGCTCAAAATTTTGGATATAGGTTTTTTATATGATAAAGCATTTCCCTGATTAATTAAGAGGGTTCATTGATTAAGTATAAAAAGACGAAATGGGGGGAGCTATTTCCCCTCTTAATTTGTTTTTCGAAAGGCATTAACTCTTGAAAATACAAGGCTGCAATATACAATTAGTATGCGTAGCTTGTGAACTCAATGCCATCAGTTTAACTGCGCAATATTTTTTTTTATTATTTATTTTCTTGTGTTTGATACCTTAAGTTTTGTGCTGTCTATCGTACTAGGACTAACATAATCGAAAAATCAACGCTGGAAACAGCACGTAGAAGTAGTACAAATTTTGAGTTCACTTTTTAAGTAAAGATCAGAAATTTGTTTTTAATTCGTAAAATCGTTAAAACCAAGGAACCAATCAATTTAAAAATTTCAAATATTTTATAAACACATCTACAAATGTTAAATAAGCCGTGTGAATTGGATTTGGGGCAGAATGGAGAGGTGAAGAAATTTGCAAAACTGCTGCATTTCACAAAATAAATTCAGTTCAGATGTGTTTTTTTCGACCGATCCCTTAGTTAAACATCATTTATTAAATATAACAATTTCAAGGAGCAGGGTTAAGATGAATTAGGAGTCCATTTAAGGGGGAAAAGAGAGAACCCACTGGGGTAGAGGGATTTTCAAGCTTTTCAAAACTCCTCATGTGATAGAGAGTTGGAAAGGCCAGTGACCACTTAATCATGTTATGCACATCCCGTGCCCTCCCACCCTCTTTTGCCCTCTGTGGATGGACTTTTCTAAATTTTGCTGATATCTTTAATGTGGTATATCATCGAAAAAACCTGTGACCACTAAATCATGATATCCACCTCTGGTGCTCCACGGCCATTCTTCCCTGCACGAGTAAGCACTCTTCTAGGTTTAGCCAATGCCCATAATGTAATATATTATTTAAAAGGACTGTGACCACTTATTCATGTTATTCACCTCAGTTGCCGCCCGGGGCACTATCCTAAATTTTGCGACCCCCCCCCCCCATGTAATAAATTGTTGGAAAAGTTGTAACCACTTAATCATGTTATGTCCCTCCTCCCATTGCACTGTCCCAGGGGGCACCTTTTCTAAATTTTCCTGACACCACTCATGTGATATGTTGTTGGAAAGACCTGTGACCGCTTAATCATATGCATATTCGGTTACCTCCACTTTGGCTTCCCAGGGGGAAGACTTTTCTGAATTTTCTCGATATTTTACATGTGATATATATCTTTGAAAAGACCTTTGACTTCTTAATCATGCTATCCACCTACAGTGCTCCTCCCTCTTTGTCTCTCTAGGAGCAGACACTTTTCTAAATTTAGCCAGTGTTCCTCATGTAATATATCGTTTAAAAGACCTGTGACCGCTTAATCATGCTATGCACATTCGGTGCCTCTCTTTTCCCCTGGGGCGGAAAACGTCTGAATTTTGTCGACACTCCTCATGTGATGTATTATTGAAAAGGCCTTTGACCGCTTAATTATGATATGCACCTCCAGTGCTCCTCTCTCTTTTGTTCATCTGTGTGTATACACTTTTCCAGATTTAGCCAGTGCCCCTCATATAATATATCGTTTGAAAGGCCTGTGAACGTTTATTTATGTTATGTACATCCGTTGTCCCCCTGGGCATTTTTCTAAATTTTGTCGACATTCCTCATGTAATAAATTGTTGGAAAGGCTGTAACCACTTAATCATGTTATGTCCCTTCTCCCAGTTTGCGCCACAGGTGCCAATTTTTCTAAATTTTCCTTAGACTACTCACGTGATATGTCATTGGAAAGATCTGTGACAATTTAATCATGTTATGTACATCCAGTTTCCTCCCCCCTTTGCCTTTCAGACTTCTGAATTTTGTCGACATCCCTCTTGTGATATATCATTGAAAAGGCCTGTGATCGCCAAATCATGATATGGATCTCCAGTCCTCCTCCGACCGCTTATTAATGTTATGCACCCCCTTTGTCCCCCGGGGCATTTTTATAAATTTTGCCAGCGCTCCTCATGTAGTAAATTGTTGGACCACTTAATCATGTTATGTCCCTCTTCCCACTTTACCGTCCCAGGCGGCAACTTTTCTAAATTTTCCTGAGACCACTCATGTGATACGCCATTGGAAAGACCTGTGTTCACTTAATCAGATTATATTCATCCGGTGCCTCTCCTGCCTCTGTCCGTGGGGGCAGATTTCTGAATTTTATCCATATCCCCCATGTAATATATCAATGGAAATGCTTGTGACCGGTTAATAATGATATGCACCTCCAGTGTTTCTCCCCCATTTGTTCTTCTGGGAGTGGGCATTTTTCTAAATTTAGCCAATGCTCTTTATATAATATGTCGTTTGAAAAACCTGTGACCACTTATTCATGTTATGCTCCTCCGAATCCCCACTGGCACGTTTCTAAATTTTGCCGGCACCTCTTATGTAATAAATTGTTGGAAAGTCATTTAATCACATTATGTCGCTCATCTCTAATTTGCCGACCCAGGGGCCAACTTTTCTTAATTTTCCCGAGGCCTCATATGTGATAAATCGTTGGAAAGGCCTGTGACCGCTTAATCACATTATGCACATCCGGTTCCTTGCACCCCGAAAGGAAGACTTTTTTAATTTTGCCGACGTCAATCATGTAATATATCATTGGAAAGGCTTGTGACCACTTAATATGAGTGCTCCCTCCCTTTTTGTCCCACTTGGCACTTTTTATAAATTTAGCCGATACCCCTCATATAATATACCATTTTAAAGGCCTGTAACAGCTTATAATTGTAATGCACCTCCGGGGCAACTTTTTTAAAATTTCCTGAGACCAAACACATGATGTAACGTTAGAAAGCTCTGGGCAGTGGAATTGAAGAGTTTTGCAGAGCGTACGAGACAAGCCTACTATACGGTGCCAAGGGCAGCAGGAACCCGGTTCGAGGCTCCTTCGTTTCGAAATTTAATGTGAATTCAAAGCCCCCGATTAAAAATTTTATTTTACATGACCTTGCAGAGCATGCGCAGCACGCCTATTATACGGTATCGTATGCAGTGGGGATCCAGTTCGAGATTCGTTTTTCGCTAGATTTAATATGTATTCACGGAACCCGATGTAATTATTCGGCAGTGCGTACGCAGCACGCTTTATATACGTACTGTAGACAGCAGGGACCCGTTTCGAGATTTACAAATAAATTAGAGGCCCGTATAAAGGGAGTGGCCCGGTGACAGGCGAAGCCATCTAGTACTAATATATAAGTGAATAGCATACTTTTAAAGAAATGAAAATATTTTATTTAAAAATGCAATTCATAAAATATTTGAACCCATATAACTTAGGATACAAACTACACATTTTTTAAAAGAGAATGTTCGCAAGTCAGCACAAAAAATAAATATTAAAAAACAAACTTTCTACATTTCAGAGACCCTTGCTACAGTGTCTAGAAATATACAGTGCGGAAATCGCATATATCTGTAATGCTTTATAATGCATGACAATATTACATCCATCCTTTTAGACTATACTGCCATCGAATTTATTCCTTTAAAAAGTAAACATAAAGCGTTAATTACAGTATCTAACAATATATTGGTGTTAAATAAATTGAAAATAACTTCCGTTCATTTCTAATAGTTCAAGAGCCGATAGCATAAAAACCTATGTCATCGATTACAAGAAAAAAACCTTCATTTTATGAAAGAGTAGTAATAGGGGAACCTAATGATCCATGTCTGTCGGAAGTGAAGTGGTTCATAAGCCAAAAATTAATACCACTAGGGGTTTGTTTGTAAGTTCGACATTGTGCTTGTCCAATAAATAAAAGTATGAAAACAGTTAAAACTGGGAACAGGAATTTGAAGCGACTTTGACTCTTCGTGTAACAGTACTTTTAAAGTGCTATTACACGTAAAAATTTCAAGCATTTCATTGGCTGTTTGAGAAACAACTTTTCCATCTTCAGATTTCCAAGCATTTGATTGGCTGTTATGGGCCACATGTTTCATTCCAGGCTTCAAAGACGCTCCGGCACAAAAGAATCGCTGGCTTTTCAAGCGACTCCCATGGAGTAATGGGATAACAGGGATAACCGCCGAGAGGACCCAGCTGTCACTCGGGAAGGGAGGCGGCGAGATCATAGGAGATAGAATAATATAGAGAACCCTGATATTTGAAGCGACCTTGACTCCTCGTGAAAGAGCACTTTTAGGAGATCTAGTGCCAGTGATATTGCGTAGCGCTAGCGATCAATTTCATCCCCAAAAGCACTTGTTAAATCCAGCTATCACGATAGCAATCCCATTAAATGAAACAGTTGAAAAGGGATAACACAAGGCCCAGCACGCTGTAAAAAATTTGTCCCTTTTGCTGCATCGTCACTCCATCGCTTTTATACAGTATCTCTGTTTTGACCAATGAGAATGCTCCATAATACATCGAAGTAATCGTTTCCTATAAAAGCGATGGAGTGACGATGCAGCAAAAGGGTCAAGTTTTTTACGGTGCACAACAGATGACATCGAAATTCGAAGACCCAGATGAAGCATGGTAATTTATTACACACGGAATATTTTGGCGAATCCGATATTCAGGAAGACGTTTGCAACCAAGATGGTACGTAAAGTGACGTGTCCATATTAGCCGAAGCCAATTCGAATTCATCATGAACAACAGATACTATAAAAACATTAATTCTGTGTTCCGCATACGTTACGCATACAGGCGATATGGCCTTATTCCTTGGGTACAAAGTACGAGAGGTATCATGCATAAACAAGCAGAGTGGAACAAATCGGATCTCCAGACAGATTTGCACACAATATCGTGTCTTTGACATTACGCATTGAAGGAAGTGAGTAAACCCCTCGGGTACCAATCGACTTTGCCCACAAATGGCAACAGTGAACAGTCATGTCTCTGCAGATATATACCCTCGAAAATCGATATACCCGCAGCTGATGTACTATGGGTGAAGTCCACACTACCTAATGCCATGGCATTAGCACTCTACTTAAAGACCTACATGCGTAACGGACAGTTTGAGGTAGCTCCTCCAGACAATAGGCATGAATGAAGGTGGTACAGAATTAAAACTCAAGACCGTAGTTAGAATCAAATTAAGCCAACACATGCCACACGATGTAAAAAGGAGGCGGCTGCAGAAGAAATAAATGCTGAAGCCAATGAGCACTAAACGCCGTGCCACCAAGAAAAGAGTCTCATCACTCGATTACCGAGAGGCACAAACAAGGGATTCCAAATAGCTGGAGCCTATTTAAATTCCCGGTGAAAATAGACATTTAACTCTGTGCTTCGTACGCAACATAAAGTAAAAAGAAAGTTGCCCCGTTAAAATCCCTTTAAGAAAAATTTGCTTTTCAAGAGCAAACTTCTCTTTTCATTATCCCTTCGCTCGTCAGGCCTCTGCCCTTATCTTATGTTAGTAGCTGCGGTATCGAAGGGAAAATAAAGAAAGGACGTATGTCCTTGAAAAGCCGATTTTTCCTACAGGAACCATAGCTGGCGAGATTTTGTGATTAGGCACTCCCTTCTATCCACGGTCAGTATCCGCTATCCGCACTTCATTATTGCTAAAGAATAAACTTCAAATTAGACAATCTCCTGAAGATAGATGTTGGTCCCATCCAAGGCGCATCTTTTACAGGTGTGCGTGGACGCGGATTACGACACCCACACAATCGGCAGTCAAAAGCGGCCAAATTTGCTTCCCATAAGGAAAGGGCATGTTTACAAACAAACACTTCTGTCAACCAATCTATCGCTACATTTTTTGTCATAGCGATCATTGTAGGAATCATTTTGACGATGTAGCCCAATCATATCATACTTACTTATGCAATGGCAAACTTAGACCAATCAAATTCCCGGAGCTCATCCGTACAGTGTCAGTCGTTAAAGAACGGACTGGTTTTCTCCCTTATCCACAGTAATTCGTCCACAGTGACGTCAGCTGCCCTTTCCTTATTGACTAAACAGAAAACCAAATACGAACATTAACCCAGCAAACTGAGTCCAAATATTGTTATGAATCCCCACACATTTCTTATGAATTTTAATATTCTGAACTTTTATTTAATTCTTTCCATTATTTATACAAAACAGTAAGGACGACAAATGCCTGAAAAGAGAGGGTTCCTTCTCCTCCCAACGCCCGCAGAACAAAGTTGGCGCTATCTCAACCCTTCCCATCATCCTTGTTCCCCATCGAGGACACTTCTTACGGACCTACGGGGCTGAATGGTTAAAGCACCGCACCGCCAATCGCTTTCGAGCGTAGGAGGTTGTGGGTTCGATTCCCACTGGCCCCATTGCACGCATTCATTTTGTGGAGCTCCTGGTTGTATATCTCTTGTGTTGTAAAATTTTCCTTGTGCTATCTCGTCCCTGTATATTGACGATGACTTACAAGCGGCCTTCATGTCGAGCACACAAGTCAGATGTATGTTGTTCAATAAATAAATAAAACACTGCTTACTGTTTCTGGTCTCCTTTCGCACTTAAGTGAACGGTTCATAATTGGAACCACAGGATCCTCGTCATCTTCTCCACTTAATGGGCAGAGTGACGTCCGTCAGTAGGACAAGTTATGGAATAAAAATGTCTAACTTTGCCATAATTTAGATATACACGTTTGTCTGAGCGCAATCTGAGCATACTTCTTCGTCAATGTTACATAAAGACAAGCTACCTAGCAAAAGTGGTTCGATTACAGACATAAAGGGGTTGGCAAATATTTATAAGGATTACTTTCAATTCCTTTACGTTATTGCTAGTACAGTGGCGATTGAGCGCGTTCAGTTGAGTTAATCGGAATCAGCGACATACAAGGCTACTTGATAACTTTTAAAAGGTTACGCAGAGTGGATCATCTTTACATGGTAATTGGAACAAAGCAGCTCGGCCATCGTTTTGTTCCGATCACTGTCCAAAGAGGATCCATTCTGTATGACATTTAAAATTCATGAAGGCCGGAATCCAGACAGACTTTCCGCTGTTAGCGAAATGAGATTGACAAATCAGAAGCCTGTATTTTTGCAGGAGTTTCACTGCTCTGTAAAGTTCAGGCTTCCGATTTTTCGGCCGAAATAGCCTTGTATTTCGTTGATCGTGTTACGATGGATAATTTAAATAAATAAAAATTTCCGTAACTAGACGATTAAGGTTTCTTTCTTTTTTAAAAGTGCTATTACACGAGGGGTCAAAGTCGCTTCAAATTTCAGGCTTCTCCATGTTATCCAGTGGTTCCTGAGGAGTCGATTCTCTTGTGTCAAGCGTCTTTCATGCCTGGAACGAAGCATGTCGCATGTAACAGCCAATCAAATGCTTGGAAATCTGAAGATGGAAAAGCCGTTTCTCGAACAACCAATGAAATCCTTGTTGAATTCAGATACTTTTTTCCGGGAGGGACTTCAATGGCTCCAGTTGGGACATTATAGAGTTCCTGGGGAAATTGTACTTTTTGACCATTAAAAATGCAAAATTTAAAATTTTCCGGGGGGGGGGGATGTCCTCCTGGGCCACTTCCTGAATTCAACACTGAATGAAATGGTTAAAAAACGATAAAAAGCAGGCGGTTTTTGCTGCTTGAAACTTTTACGTGTAATAGCACTGTAACAGTTTCCCATATATTTCAGTCGCTGTCCCGAGCGCGACTTTCCCGTTCCTACCGCGGAAGATCGCTCTGTGCGTATGCTCGGACAAAAGCTTTTGTCCATAATATGGCTAATCTATATTCCAGATTTCGCTATTCTCGCCTGGAAAAATTTGATATAGCGAATGAGACAAATTAAGCAGGTTCGCAAGATAAAGGAAAGCTCGCTAAAATTGCTAATACACGTAAAAATTACAAGCGACAAAAACCGTTTTGTAAGCAGATTTCCAAGCATTTCATTGGTTGTTACGGGCGACTCGCTTCTTTCCAGGCGTTAAAGATGGTCCGGCATAAGAGAGTAGCTCTCTGTCCGAGTGACTTCCCTGAAGCCATAGGATAACATAGAGATTCCTAGAATTTGAAGCGACTTTGACTTCTCGTATAATAGATCTTTTCGATGCTTTGCTATTCGCTTTAATTAGAGTGTCAGGTCAGGTCACTCTAGCGATCTAAACTGAAAGGTAGTGCGGGAGCCTGCCCTTTTTCATTAGTCTCGGAGAGAATAATCTTTACACGGCGACTGGTGCAAAAAAGCGTGCCCATCGTTTTGTGCCAATCACTGTGCAAAAATTATCCGCTTTGTGCATGTTAAAGGTCAAGAACTGGCCTTGTATGTCGTTGATCGCGAGCCAAGTCAAGCATCTTGGTGAATCTGCCATTATCGCCAAGCTAATAGTCGTTAATTTATATAATTCATCTAATGATTAGATTTAATTGATATCACATTCTATCAACAAGTTTGCAATTGGGTGATCATTCTGTTTGTCTACCAGTTTTATTGTTTTTGATTGGTTGTATTCAAATTGGAGGAATTATAATTATGTGATTGAAGTTAACATAACGCGATCGTTCAGGCAACACTGTTAAAAAATCAGCAGCTTTCGCAATATTGTCGATCCACCGCTGTTATAGAAAACAGTTTCTTGACTATGTTATGCAGCATTCTCATTGGTCAGAATACAGGTATTCTTTAAAAGCAATGGAGTGATTATGGAGCAAAAGTTGCAAATTTTTAACAGTGAAGCATCACCGACTCTGAAATGTGTGTTTTTCATATTATAGACAAAAAATCCAGTCGAAAGCTTGTATCGCGAGCGTATATCATTATCTTCTTACAAAGGCACCTTATCCCGTATGTACCAGGTTTATACGTACAGTTTAATTCTAAAACATCTATATTTATTTCTCGTATACGCATCGCCATTAAATAATTTTGCCGGCACTTTGTTATTTATAAAGGCAGATAGTATTTATCGACCATTGCGTTATCAGATATTTGGAAGTTACACTGTGAAACTAAAGGTTATGAAATATAAGTCTAAATAAAAAAAATTGCATGTAAATGAAGACTACTCCGAGATTAAAAGTTTTCAAATGCTTTAGGTGTTCCACATACCAGGTAGACATGCGACGAAAATCGTGAGACAGGAGACGAATTCTGCTATTTAAACCGGTGTTTTCTTTGTTAACAGAGTGGAATTATCTTCTGTCTCACGCTTTTTAGCTCACAGGCTATCATAGCCTGAGAGCTTATGTGCCCGTCCGTTCTGTATGTACGTTCGTATGTTAGTGCGCAACGCCATAACTCATGATAAAAATATCGGATCCACTTGAAATTTTGTATATAGATATATCCTGATAAGGCGCTTCCCTGATTAGTTTTTGGAGTTCTTTCGATATGTATAAGAGGGGGAACGGGGGGCTCATGCCCCTCCCCTTAATTGATATAAACGAGATTTTCATGCAGAGTTAACAGGTTTCGTTCAAAATTTAGATATAGGATCATTTTGATGAGGTGATTGACTGTTATTAGGTGTTCATTGAATAAGTATAAACAGGGGGAACGGGGGGGCTCATGCCCCCCCCCCTTAATTGATATATACGGGATTTTCATGCAGAATTAACAGTTTTCGTTCAAAATTTAGATATAGGATCATTCTGAGGAGGCGAGTCCGTGGCTGTTATTAGGTGTTCATTGAATAAGTATAAACAGGGGGAACGGGGGCTCTAATGCCCCTCCCTTTAACTTGTATAAATAAATTTTTCAATCAGAATTGTCAGATTTCGTTCAAATCTCTGAATAGTTTTGGAAATTTAATGGTTAAGTATAAAAGAGGGAAATAACTCCTCTTAAATTATATAAATGCTAAATGGGTTTTTATTAAGAATTATCCGATTTGCTCTGAATTTTGGATATAGATTTTTTAATATGATAAAGCATGTACTTGGTAGTTTAGGAGGTTCAATGATTAAGTATAAAAAAGGAGAAAGGTGAGAGCTGTTTTCCCTTCTTAATTTTTTTTTTCGAACGGAATTAACGAAAATACAAGGCTTGTAATGTACAATTAGTATGAGTAGCCTGTGAGCTCAATGCCATCAGTTTAACTGGGCAATATTCTTTTTATTTATTGCATGTCTTCCTGATGCGCATCTTAGAAATGTAATGTAAGCAGTTAAATTCAGTTCTTCGTTCAGTGGTTGCTAGAGATTGCGGCCATACATGCATAATAACTGGGATGGAAAAAAACAAATCGCCAAGACAGTTAGTCCAAGAGTCGACCGCACAAAACCATATGTCATCGAGCACAAGAAAAAAACCTCCATTTTTCGAAAGAATAGTAATTGGGAAATCTAGTGATCTATGTCTGCCGGAAGCGAAGTGGTGTATAAGCCAAAAATTGATACCACTAGTGGTTCATTCGTAGGATTACATTGTTAAAAATTTGACCCATTTGCTGCATCGCCACTCCACCGTTTTTATAGAAAACGGTTATTTTACTGTGTTATGGAGCATTCTCATTGGTCATAAAAGAGGTATTCTATAAAAGCTGTGGAGTGACGCTGCGACAAAAGGGTCAAATGTTTAACAGTGTAGCATTGTGTTTTCCTGCACCCAGTTTTCCATGTTTTCATACTTTCGATTGTACTGCAAACACAATGCCAAACCTATTACTACTCTTCTATAAAACAAAGCATTTTTTCTTGTCCTCGATGACATTGGGTTTTGTGCGGTCAACTCTTGGACTAAGTGTTTGTTAATGTGTATCTCTCTTCCAGACAAGTATTGTCGAATTCTTGAATGTAGTAATTTGTCTATGAGTAGAAGTGTTTTGGAAGATATACGAAGGTATATGCCGTATAATTTTTGATATTTTTAAGAAGCTCCGTATACACTCTGTTTCTCAAAAATAGGAGCATATATTTTAGCTACACTCTTAAAAATTTGCAGCTTTTGTTCCATAACCACTCCATTGCTTTTACAGAATATCTATATCCTGATCAATGAGAATGCTGCATAACATAGTCAAGTAGCTGTTTTTCATAATAGCGGTGGGCGAGACAATGTTAACAGTGTATGAATGTTGATGACTCTAGCGTATAACCTTTGCCTGTGCGTATATATAAAATTCTTTAATGAGTATAATATTGATTATGCGAGATTATTGGTTATAAACTCGATTTTGAATGCTGTCGTTATTAGTTTTGATATAGATCACATCATTGCTTCTACGGACACAGCACTTTTTTCTATTACTGATTTCCATACTAACGGTACTGAAATTATACGACATCGCAGAGAATCCGGTCCTGCTGCTACGAAGTGAATATGCGCAATTTGGCAAAGGCGCATAGTTGACATAAGAGAAATAAAATTTTTAATTGTTAAAGTTATTTTAAACAAAATCTTGATATGTCTACCACAGACACCGCTGCTCCCCCTGCCCCCCCCCCTCAAAAAAAAAGGAAAAAATCAAGATAGTAAGGAAAAATAATAGGAATATATAGGAATTAAAAAAATAGAATACTTATACTGAAAAAAAAAATTATATTTAAGATAATTTATTGAAATATAATATGTGAAATCACTCGAGAAACAAAATATTTCTTTAATATTTAAGTCAATTATAAGAAAAGAAGCGTGTATGCTAGTTTTTTTTTCCTCAACTAGGGGGGCCTCCGCCCCCTCCTCGCCAACCCCCCGCGTAGTCGCTTTGCGATTCCAAGTTGTAGGCTACCCCTGCTTGCTGCGCTCGCCAAAATCCCATGGTATGAATAAGCAGTTGCAGACCTTTCAAATGATGTGTCACATGACTGGTGTTATAAAGAAATTAAAAATGTACCCCCTGGGGGGGCAGAGTGATGGTGACACACAAGACATCCATAATATGAATAAGCAGTTGCAGACCTTTTAAATGATGTGTCACATGACTGGTGTTGTAAAGAAATTAAAAATGTGCCCCCCTGGGGGGTGACACACAAGACATCCATAATATGAATAAGCAGTTGCAGACCTTTCAAATGATGAGTCACACGACTGGTGTTGTAAAGAAATTAAAAATGTGCCCCCCTGGGGGGCAGAGTGGTGGTACCACACAAGACATCCGTAATATGAATAAGCAGTTGCAGACCTTTTAAATGATGTATCACATGATTGGCGTTATAAAGAAATTAAATATGTACCCCCCTGGGGGGGCAGAGTGGGGGTGACACACAATACATCCATAATATGAATAAGCAGTTGCAGACCTTTCAAATGATGTGTCACATGACTGGTGTTGTAAAGAAATTAAAAATGTGCCCCCCCGGGGGGGACACACAAGACATCCATAATATGAATAAGCAGTTGGAGACTTTTCAAATGATGTGTCACACAACTGGTGTTGAAAAAGAAATAAAAAATGTACCCCCCTGGGGGAGCAGAGTGGGGGGTGACACACAAGACATTCATAATATGAATAAGCAGTTGCATACCTTTCAAATGATGTGTCACACGACTGGTGTTGTAAAAAAATCAAAAATGTGCCCCCCTGGGAGGGGGTGACACACAAGACATCCATAATATGAATAAGCAGTTGCAGACCTTTCAAATGATGTGTCACACGACTGGTGTTGTAAAGAAATTAAAAATATGCCCCCCTGGGAGGGGGTGACACACAAGACATCCATAATATGAATAAGCAGTTGCAGACCTTTCAAATGATGTGTCACACAACTGGTGTTGTAAAGAAATTAAAAATGTGCCCCCCTGGGGGAGCAGACTGGGGGGTGACACACAACACATCCATAATATGAATAAACAGTTGCAGACCTTTCAAATGATGTGTCACATGACTGGTGTTGTAAAGAAATTAAAAAAGTGCCACCCTGGGGGGGTGACACACAAGACATCCATAATATGAATAAGCAGTTGCAGACCTTTCAAATGATGTGTCACACGACTGGTGTTGTAAAGAAATTAAAAAAGTGCCCCCCTGGGGGGGTGACACACAAGACATCCATAATATGAATAAGCAGTTGCAGACCTTTCAAATGATGTGTCACACGACTGGTGTTATAAAGAAATTAAAAATGTGCCCCCCTGGGGGGGGCAGAGTGGTGGTGACACACAAGATATCCATAATATGAATAAGCAGTTGCAGACCTTTCAAATGATGTGTCACATGACTGGTGTTATAAAGAAATTAAAAATGTGCCCCCCTGGGGGGGCAGAGTGGTGGTGACACACAAGACATCCATAATATGAATAAGCAGTTGCAGACCTTTTAAATGATGTGTCACATGACTGGTGTTGTAAAGAAATTAAAAATGTGCCCCCCTGGGGGGTGACACACAAGACATCCATAATATGAATAAGCAGTTGCAGACCTTTCAAATGATGAGTCACACGACTGGTGTTGTAAAGAAATTAAAAATGTGCCCCCCGGGGGGGACACACAAGACATCCATAATATGAATAAGCAGTTGGAGACTTTTCAAATGATGTGTCACACAACTGGTGTTGTAAAGAAATAAAAAATGTACCGCCCTGGGGGAGCAGAGTGGGGGGTGACACACAAGACATTCATAATATGAATAAGCAGTTGCAGACCTTTCAAATGATGTGTCACATGACTGGTGTTGTAAAGAAATCAAAAATGTGCCCCCCTGGGAGGGGGTGACACACAAAACATCCATAATATGAATAAGCTGTTGCAGCCTTTCAAATGATGTGTCACACGACTGGTGTTGTAAAGAAATTAAAAATGTGCCCCCCTGGGAGGGGGTGACACACAAGACATCCATAATATGAATAAGCAGTTGCAGACCTTTCAAATGATGTGTCACACAACTGGTGTTGTAAAGAAATTAAAAATGTGCCCCCCTGGGGGAGCAGACTGGGGGGTGACACACAACACATCCATAATATGAATAAACAGTTTCAGACCTTTCAAATGATGTGTCACATGACTGGTGTTGTAAAGAAATTAAAAAAGTGCCCCCCTGGGGGGGTGACACACAAGACATCCATAATATGAATAAGCAGTTGCAGACCTTTCAAATGATGTGTCACACGACTGGTGTTATAAAGAAATTAAAAATGTGCCCCCCTGGGGGGGCAGAGTGGTGGTGACCCACAAGATATCCATAATATGAATAAGCAGTTGCAGACCTTTCAAATGATGTGTCACATGACTGGTGTTGTAAAGAAATTAAAAAAGTGCCCCCCCTGGGAGGGGGTGACACACAAGACATCCATAATATGAATAAGCAGTTGCAGACCTTTCAAATGATGTGTCACATGACTGGTGTTGTAAAGAAATAAAAATGTGCCCCCCTGGGGGGGTGACACAGAAGACATCCATAATATGAATAAGCAGTTGCAGCCTTTCAAATGATGTGTCACACGACTGGTGTTGTAAAGAAATTAAAAATGTGCCCCCCTGGGATGGGGTGACACACAAGACATCCATAATATGAATAAGCAGTTGCAGACCTCTCAAATGATGTGTCACACGACTGGTACTGTAAAGAAATTACACAAGTGCCCCCTCTGGGGGGCAGAGCGGAGGGGTACTCACAAGACATCCATAATAGGAAAAGGCAGTTTCAGACCTTTCTAAAGATATGCAACACGAGTGCTGTGGATAAAATTTTAAAAAGTTCTCATTTGGGGGGGGGGGGGTGCAAAGTGGGATGCGGCTCCCCAACATTGTATAATTGGAATGAGCAGTTACAGTCCTTTTAAACTATAGGAGGGCTCCGCCCCCCTGCTCGCTACGTTTGCCAACCCCCCCCCCCCCGAAATTGCACGGAATGTAGCAAATGAGGTGCGTTCGTCCGATAACGAAGTTTTAAAAATATTCAGGTCTTGCTGATATAGTAGAGCGTACTTCGGATACAGTATAGTAGTCGAAATCTTTGTGTTTCTGTAAATACGCAGGAAGTAATTTTTATTACACCTCAGAAATGTATATTTTATTCATAAAATGTGAAAAAATTGAATATAATTAAAACAAGCCCCAAACAATGTTTTCCCGTATAGCATTATGTAGTGGAATAGTTTTGTGTGGCCCTGTAACTTAATAATAAAAATTCTTTGCATCACAGATTGTACAGAATGCATATTTTAGTAAATATTTCATAGATTCATGCCAATTCTATTATGTTCGAATGAGTGTAACATCATAAAAATGCATTTGAAACTGTTTTCCATTGACCGTAATATAATGGAATAACTTTGATTATCCCTGTAATTGATCTATGCATCCGATTTTCATAACATTTGAAATGACTCAACAAAATTACGCAATAATTATATGTTTTAAATTTCAAACGACTAAAATGCATTTGAAACTTTTTCCCCATTGGCCGTAATGTAACGGAATCCTTTTGATTGTTCCTGTAATTGATCTATTCATCCGATTTTCATAAAATTTGAAATGACTCGACAAAATTATGTTATAATTATGTATTTTAAATTTCAAACGATTCGGCTGGGTAGTTTTTGCGTTGTTATTTGCGGACAGACAGACGGACGGACTAAGCGACAACAATAGGTGCTACGTATTTATATAATTACAAACGCACCTAAAAAGGCTTGAATCAGAAATTTGAATTAATAAGAGAAAACTAAGAAATATCACACAAAAAATAAGACACACCAGATAATTATATTAAACACATTTTATGGTTCAATACATGTTTTTTTCTCCTTTTTTTAAAACTTAAACGAAAGTTGGCAGCTATGCATTATGATTTCATTTATTAAAAAGATTAATAGCTTTAACTAGTGGTTCAAATAATTACCAACTACTAGATTATTATCAACACCACCTTCCAGGGCCGTAGCGACCGCCCCCCATACCCCCCATTTGGGGGGGGCCGACGAAGTCAGGGGGCCCCCTAATCGATTCTATCGAACTTTTTACCGAAGTTTATTTGTTTTGAAAATGTAAGAAAACACTTCTTTTAATGTTTTTATTTTTTTTTTAATTCTCCTTTTCTTATTCAGGGGCCCGCCAGGAAATTTCCTCAGGTGCACCTTTTTAAAGTCCCCTCCCCCCCAATAATGAGGATTTTCCTTAAAGGGTGCCAAATGCTTAAAATGTGCCAAAACTGACCGAAATTCATACGTTTTCAAACATTTAGGAAGGGAATGTTGTTCTCCTTTTCCTCTCTGCTTCCAGTGTTCCCTCCACATACGCAGAAAACAAACCATATCATTAGAAAACAAATTATTAAAATTTTATTACAACCAGGGCCCGACTTAGATTGTAGGGGGCCCCTTTCTAACTTTTGGATTTTTTCTTGAATTATGCTAAAGTGTCTAAAACTATAACCTTAATACTACTTGTCTATTCGCATTTGTATGCAGAATAGCACAAAAAAGATAACTTTAAGAAATTATCGAATACATTTTTTTCTTCTGTTATAGAAATATGAGACTAAATATGAGCCATTAAAATGTAAATACAACTGTGATGTAATTGTTAGATCCAGGGGAGGGGGGGAAAGGGCATGGGGTTCCAAAACAGAGGAGAGATGAGAAAAGAGCCCCAATAAAGTTAAAAATAAATAAAGAAAGAAAGAAGGAATTTTCGTCATTTTTTATTAGCCTTAACAAAAAAATTATATTTGCCCTTGAGGGTTCCCGATTGAGGGGGCCCCACGTCCGATGCAGTTGTCCTGCATGCCCGTGACTTAGCCAGGCCCTGATTACAACAGCATAGTATTCTATAGCTCAGAGCATATTTTAAGAAATTTTCACTGGGCGACATTGGGCTTGATCTTTTGTCCCAAATTAATATTGATAAAATCTGTGGTAATAGGAAACTAATTTACAAGAATATTGAATGGTTGACAAATTTCTGCACCTTATTTGTTACGTATATTGTACTTCTGTTACTGGTTAATAAACTACCTAACTTTTACTGAATCATGTAAATATGTAAAATCCCACAATTTATAGGTAGGTAACACAGAAAAGGCTGCATTTTCAGTTCAAACAAATTGTCAATCATTACGTTAGTAATGGACCAAATATAAGATCCAATCTACCGAATTTACATGCCTAATTAAAATATTAAGCGACAAATTATCATCTAAATTCATGTTAAAATGTTAGTTTTTATTAATTGAACATTTGCTTGTTTTTCATAACCATTATAAGTCAGACTATTAGGTAATAAATAGAAACTGCAATAAATTCTGAAAAATAAATTTAACCTGAATCATTAAATATTTTTTTAATGAAACATTACTAGAGCTATAGTTTTAGACCTAAATTGGAAAACTAATCATGAAAACACATATTTTTTCTTAATGCTTCATAAAACCATGAAATAAAAAAATACCATGTTAACATTTTTAACGGTTCCAAAATAGCAAATGAATTATGTTTATAGCGGTTAAATATCTTTTGACTTTTGCAAGTTACTGCACTTTTCAACGAGTAGAACTAAAGCAGAAAACATATTTTGTACTTAATCTGTCTATTCTTAAAAAAGTAAAAAAAAAAAAAAAAAAAGCAACTAACTTTGTCTCCGCCATTGACAACGAGTTTTTTTTTTGACAGGAGGTCTTTCTTAGTTGATATTAAAGGAGCTGTTGCATGCAAAAATATGAAATTGGCGGTATCATCGAGAAATGTTTGATATATACGCTGGGACAGACAGTTTGAAAATTGAATAATTATTTTAAGATATATTTAATGTTAAAGGTTGTCAAAATCACTGCGCCGAAAAAGTTTTATAGGATCAAAAACTATACATAAGAATTTAATCATTTTTAGATCATTTTATACCTTAAAAGTTCCCAGTGTGCACACTCATTTTTTTTATTTTGATTCATTTTATGAAAATTTATTTCAATTTTAAATTCAAATTTCCAGCATTTCGAGAGTTATGCTTTACATATTTTTAAAAAGAAAATTGTTTTAAACTGTTGCCAACTATTAAAATAGTGCAAAGAATAAAAGTTCCTTTAAATTAAACATTTATTGACACGTGATTGTTATAAGTAAAAAAAAAAAACTTCCAATTAAAATTAAATGAATATTACGTATTAAAAGCAGAAAAATATTGAACATTACAGCATAAAAAGTCTATTTACACGTGAATTTTAAAAGAAAAGAAAATTGAACAATATTAAATTCATTAATATGTGTTAAAAGTCGTAAATAGATAAAAATTACATCAGATTTAAAAAAACAAAATAAGAATATTTCTTTTCTAATGGCGAAAATATTTTTGCGTAAATATTATAAAAAGGAAAAAATGTTTGGTGACAATTACGTCAGATTTAAAGCTTTAGATTTAAGAATCACTTATTTAAACCCATTCCTTTATTGCATTGTTAAAAAATACCGAGAAGACCCTATTGACTAAGTTCATTTTATATTAGCTGATTCTGAAATGTTTAAATACTCTTATTTAATCAAACATGAAAACAGCCATTAATAGCAGCTTATTTGGTCTTAAACTTTCTCCGGGAAACCGAATTCTTAAAAAGGAATTTTAAATACCCTTTTATAAGGCAATTGCCACTGTTTTTATTTTAAATTATAACTTAAACTTCCGTTTTTCTTCTTTTTCTTGTTAAGTTTAACAGTCGATTAAATCAACTGATTTTTAGAGGTGGGATAGGGGTTGACGAGCATAGTTCATAGGGGACAGAGCCCCCTAATGTTTTAAAAAATCCAACTATCTCTATAAAATATATTCAAAATCATACAACAATAATAATAATGGATCAAAATTTTTATACAAAGAGCTATCTTATACTATTAGTGGAATTATGCAGGCTAGGAAAACAATTTTGTTCTTTGCGTCTAAAATATTTTAACATTATTAATTCTTTATGTTTTCAAAATGTTAAATGTTTGTTATGTTTTCAAAATTCTACAAAAATAGTTGCAATCGATAAGGAGTTTTTTACAAGTTACTGTCTTCGCTAAATATTCTTAACCAACTCAGTATTCTCATTGATTATTTTTTTTTTGTTGTTGTTGTTATATGGAGGCTTTCTTTTTTAACTTTAGGGAAAATAGTTGTTGTCGGTAGAGAAATGGGAAATCTGAAATATATCTGAATCTTTTTATTGGTTGAATTCCGCAACTTATTTTATTTATTCGTTTTCTGGTTGGTTTATGTTTATCGTCCAAAAATGGAATACTTCTGTTTTTTATTTTATTCGTTTTCTGATTGATCCATCTTTAATGTTCAAAAATGGAATACTGCCAAAATGGCAAAAAGAGTAATAAAATTTTTTTTAAAAGATTAATAATTTCAAAATAAATATAATTGTGATAAATATTTTAAATAAATTTCATTAAAAAGTGCTTTTTTTTAATTTAAAAAAAGCGGTGTTTAGAAATTAAAAAATTTACAGTTCTGAAAATTGTAAACCGAAATTTCATTTAAAATTTGTTTGTGGTGGGTCCAGAAATATGAATGTTTAATGAATGTCGTACGTAATAGGAGGCTTTCTGAAGTCAGTCTGAGTAACTGCATCCAATAAAAATGCACAATTTAAACAGTTAAAGTTTTCTATCTATAAATTGACTTTTTTTTATCATTAGTCTAGGAATATTAATGTTTAATGCATGGCGTATGTAATATGGGACTCGTTATGATCATCATAAAAATGATTCTTATCATTATTAATAATTGAAATGTAGACTTCATTTATAAGTCTTTGAAAATTTTAGTCTTTGAAAATATCATTTTCCAAATAGTCGTTGTAATTTGTTAAATTACATTTTTGTTATTTTGTTGTTGTTGTTCAGTACGATAATTTACTAATACAATAAAAACTATTTTGTATTCTATGAAAGGTAAATGCAATAAGCAAGCAACAATATATTAAATCGATTTTGCTTTTCTTCGATACCACAACCCCTGCATGTCTCTGTGTAAATTTGATAGATTAATAATGCAGTTTATCGTCAACTATTTTCTTATGTAAAACATGTTAAACTATCTTAAAACCTTACTTAAGCAAAAACGGTGGGGGGGGGGGGGGGGGGAGGGAATTCGGCATGTGCTGATTTTTCCTTACAAGGAGTAGGAAAGAATACAAAATGACTAAAAATATGCTTACTTAATACTTGAAAAGTCGCTAATCTCCCGTATAAGTTAAAAAATTATAATTTTAAGGAGTTCAAAATGAAATAACTTCATTCAAAATATCAGCTAAATAAAAATATAAAACTGCACCTGGTTTAAATGAAAGATTACTCAAAATTAACTACTTTTCGTGATTTTTATTGTAGGTTAAAAAAACAACATTATCACGTTTTCTATCACTGCGAGTAGTATAATTCACTTATTTTAAATAAATATTTACGCAATTTCCACTTTTGCAAATACACGTAGAACCGTTGTGTCACCTTGAACTAAGATGTCAAAACGAGTGGATCTTAAGTCAATAATGGTGTGCAAACTTAAAATTATTTAAAACAAATAAATCATATCGATGTTTGTGCAACTGCATCTGATAGAATAATATGCGAATGTGAGTTATTCGGTGTGTGGGAGGTCTTTAAGCTGCACATCACCCACCATAATTTTTTAAGATGTTTATGTACGAAGAAGACCTTCGAAATATTTTTGTCCTAAATCAGTCTTTCAGTAAAGCTCTTTATGATTGTTTTTCAGTTTTTTTTCTTTTTTGTACCTTAAAAAAAACTTTTATTGTGGTATACACAGTGTGATTCTAAATTTATGGTACAAACTGTAAGGGTTGGTTCAGGGGACTGTAACAATCATTTATTATATAGCAATGTATAGGTTCAATGGCGCGTTCAGGTACAACCAAGGGGCCAACTTGGTCCTTTCTATTGTTCCAAAATTTCTTATTCACACCAGAAAATTTGTATGTTATTTTTTCCTTTATTAAAGACAGACATTTCTTGATTAGACAAAGGAAAAATTCCTTTTTGAAAATTTCCGGTATGGAATCGAATTTCTTAAATAATAATAATAAACAATAATAATAATAAAAAACTTTTTTTCTATTTCTTTTCATGTGTATCCTACGTTTTAAAGATTTGACAGTTTTGTCTGTTTTTAAAATTTAAAATTTTGATTTCACACCCGAAAATTATCAAAGAAAATTTTTTCTTTGTGTAATCGTGAAACACCTGTTTACAATAAAGAAAAAAGTATATACTTTAACAAATTACAATGATTATTTGGAAAAATAATATTTTCAAGGATTATAATTTTAGACTTATAAATGATTTCTATATTTAAAAAGACAATAATAACATAATTTTTATGATGATCAAAACGTAACTTATATAATAACCAGAGTCATATTAATATGCCTGGACACTTAAAGTCACGTTAATATTGCTGGACCAATCATAAACAAATATTAAATGAAATTTCAGCTTAACAATTTTCGGTATTATAAATTTTTATTAAACTTCTAAACATCGCAATCAGTATTTTCAGTTTTCTTTTTTCTTTTTCCATCTTTATTTTTTAGAAATCTTGCAACAACAGTCCTTGGATCAAAAATTCTGGTCTTGTCCATTATGAGCAATGGTCATCCTTAATTTTAAGGTTTTCCTTGATCGTTTGTTGTCAGTCTCTTTGTTGGAATTAAGTCCTGTATGTATGGACGCAACTCTTTCTTTCTTTGAGGAGTCATATAAACATATGACTGCACGAATTCTTAAAAATTGAGTGAGTTGAGGTCTTTAAAATAGTAATACAGTCTTGCTGTCAATGAGAAGGATGCAGTTTTTCAGTTGCATACAAAGCCATCAGTAAATTCAGTGACCATCCCAAGTCCCGCATCCACCCAAATTAATTAAATAAAAACATTAAGATAACATAATAACAAGTTAAATTATTCTTAAAATACATAATTATAACTTGTATATTAATTATATATTACTAATAATAATGAATTAATAATAAATAAATAAAACAAACAAAAACAAGTAATTTTAGTTAAATAATACATTACTTTTAATAATAAATACTATACTTTACTGTAAAGTTTGCTTTTGCTTTATACAAGGTAGAAAACAACTGCGCCCTCTAACGGTGAAGAACCGCACCTGTCTCCATTGGTTTAACATGTGGGGTATGGGGCAATCGCGCAGAAGGTAAATACTAAATTGCGCGCCTGTTATCCTGGGGCAATCAGTATCACTGTCAACACTCGCTGATTACAACTTAGCAAATTTCTTTAAACATTGTAATATTTTATTACATATTAAGTTATTTTTCTTTTATAAGTTTTAAAATTATAATAGTTCAGTGATTGCCCCAGTTCTAAACATCAAAACGGGCCGCACTAACAACTTCTGTTTTCAAACATTTAAAAAAAAACATCTCGACCGTTGGAGATGTTCATTTGAACCTTTTTCAATATTTTAAAACATCCCTTACAACTTAATACAGTTTTATTTTTCTCTACAGACCAGCATCCCTTGATAGAAACTAGTGAGTTGTTAAATTTGTGTCTGTGAGAATTATCTTCAATATTCGAATCACCCTCTTCTTTAAAGCTGCATTATTTCCGCCTACTGCTCTTCGTATCCACCGGGATGACATCCATTTTTGATAAGAATCAAAGCATTCATAAAAATGTTTCTTTAACACTAGAACCGCGGCGACGGGTCATTTTGACCCGTATCATATGCAGACATGTTGATTCGAACCAGAAATTTTTTTTTATAAAATTAGCTAAAGATAAGCTGGGCAAAAATAATTTCAATATATAATTTAAACAGTTTTAAATGAAAATTCCGGTGAGAAATATTTTTATAAAACTTTAATGAATTTTCCCGCGGTTCTAGTGTTAAATATTCTATATGAATTCTATATCAGGCAATATAAGAAAAGATCTCTGATTGTATTTTTGAAATTTTTCAAAATGCTTCATAAGATTCAGGCATTAGGCAAGTCAGACGTTCTTGTTCATTATCTTCAATCTATAACCGAAGGAACACAGGTTGAGATGCTTGTTCAGGTTTGATAAGTCGGGTTGATGATTCCTAATGCTTTGAGTGAGAGAATGTTTGTGTCATAAGACTTTTAAATATTCAATGAATTAAAAAAAAAAAAAAAAAAAAAAAAAAAAAACAGGGAAACGGAAGGTACTTTAGTTTCCGTTCCTTTTATTTTTGATTATTTTTCAAAGTGTGGGTCAGAAACTCCAGAAAGTGTTGCTATTCAATATCCAATGCTGAAGTTTAATAACTGATAATTACAAATGAGACATATCTAAGTCGGACTTGTAACGCAAGACATCCAAAACAAGTCTCTATCCAAATATTGTTTTATACGAATCTAGAAGCCGCTGTTCTTGCCTTTATTTGCAGTTCTTCCATTTCCAATTAAGTCTGCCAATTTATTTTTTGCATCATTCTCAAGAACCAAAGTTATCAAATACAATCGAGGTGGAACCCATGAAGACTTCTCTTCTTCGCTTACTTAATTAAATTTTCCTAGAAAATTCGATTTTATTTCTTTTCTTGTACTTCTGCAAACAAATTGTGTCGTAACAAACTTCTTATAAACTCCGAAAGGTTCAGTGAAACCATATACTTGATAGCAAAACAATCAGCTTTTTGTAACCGTGCTATTGTGTTTTATTTTACAGCTATGACGAATGTTGCTATTCTTATCATATCCGAGTTACAGAATAAACTTATGCTATTCCCTAGTTTTATATTAAAAAAATGCCGGCACTATCACCTGTCACTGGGCGACAATATCTTGGTACTGGGCGACACTAGTGTCGCCTACTTTCTATGTTATTTTATGCCCTGCTACAGCTTTTAAAAGAAATTTTTTATCAATGTTTCCTCGTAACGTGATAAGTTAAAACTGTTATGTCCAATTTTGAGCCTTCTTTTTTAGACATCTTGTAATGTACGTAGGTAAGCAAAGTAAAAATTTGCAAAGAAATACTTATCTCAATCAATCTATCATTTTTTTTATAATTATCAAATTAATATTTTTACTTTCTTCTATCTTTACAAGAAGAAAGTATTGGATTCATGAAAATTTTCGACTTCCGGTTTTCGACGGATTTATACGTTTTAGAAGGTCCTGAACACGTTTTGACTATTTATAGAAAATGTCTGTCTGTGAGTCTGTCAGTCTGTCTGTGAGTCTCAGTCTGTCTGTGAGTCTGTCAGTCTGTCTGTGAGTCTGTCTGTATGTGACAAAAAATTTGTGGGCGCTCTATCTCAAGAACTAATACTCAAAATTTTATAAAATTTTATATTCAGTTAGACCTTGATATGAATTAGTGCCTATTGGTTTTTGGTGAAAATTGGCCTGCAGGTGGCGCTGCTATACTACGTTTTTCATGATTTTCAAGATTGCTATATCTCAAGAACTAATATACAGAATTTCACCAAACTTTAGATTCTGTGACCCCTTGATATACATAGACGCTGATTAAGTTTTGGTGTAAATTGGCCAGCAGGTGGCGCTGCTATGCCACGTTTTCCATGATTTTCATGATAGCTATATCTCAACAACTAATGCACAGAATTTCACCAAACTTCAGATTCCGCGATACCTTGAGATACATAACCGCTGATAAGGTTTTGGTGTGAACTGCCCTATAGGTGGCGCTTCTATGCTACATTTTGCACGATTTTTGCGATAGCTATATCTCAAGAACCAATGCAGAGAACTTCATCAAATTTTAGATTCTGTTACACTAGAATATATAACATAATTAGACGCTGAATACATTTTGGTATTAACCTTGCAACAGGTGGTGCAGCTATGCTGCATTTTGCACGATTTTTCTGATAGCTATATCTCAACAACCAACGCACAGAATTTCATCAAACTTCAGATTTTGTTACAAAATGACATATAACATAATTACACGATGATTACGTTTTGTTATAAATCCTTCAACTGATGGTGCTGCTGTGCTATATTTTACATGATTTTTTTTTTAACTAGCTATATCTCAAGAACTAATGCACAGAATTTCATCAAACTTCAGATTCTTTTACACCATAACATAATTAGACGCTTTTTTACGTTTTGGCATAAATTGTCCAAGATATGGTGTTGCTGTGCTGCGTTTTGCAAATTTTTTGTTATAACTATATCTCAAGAACTAATGGACGAAATTCCATCAAATTTCAGATTCTGTTAGGTCTTGACATAAATAGATGCTTATTAGGTTTTAGTATAAATTACCCAACATGAGGCACTACTAAGCTCATTTTCTCTGAATATTAATTAAATTTTGCGTTTTAGGCTTTTCGGGTACCAGAATCTCATTAGGCTAGGTCAAATGTTCGAGGAAATTCGATAGTGGGTAACTTTGGGGGCACCAGGTTTTTTTAAAAAATATTAAAATGTACTTATGAGATAGAAGAAAGTTTTGGGATTGACACATCCAACTAGTTAAATAAAGTTGTGACCAATTTTTTGGGATATCTTGTATATAAATGTGAGTACAAAATTTATGCATGTGTGCAATATGTTTTTTTATTTTTAGTGTTTGCCACTTCTACATTATTTTAAATAAAAAAGAAAAAAGAAAAAAAATTACAGATAGATAGAGGGGGGGGGTGTCCAGAATGATGATTGTTCCGAGGTCCCCCTTAGCCTTAACGGGCCCTGTTTTTATCAAAAACCTTATTTAGATTTCAAAAACGCAGAAACCAAGAAACTGAAAATCCTTATTTTTTTTACTCGTTTCCCCCCCCCCCCTCGCTTTTTGACCATGGGTTTTTGCATGGAACTTACTTGCCCATTCTTACCAACTAAAATACAAAGGGTCTCCGCAAATTTACTTTTCAAAGCTAATTTTCAATTCAATAAATTCAATCAGAGTAAAACATATATAGTTTTTTTTATTATGAAATATTTTTTCTTACTATGCTGCAATTTGTAAAACATAAGAAATATTTTGAAGTTCAAATATTCTCAACTGTAATTCCATATATGTCTTTTACAAAATTAATTGGTTACGTATAATTATGTATTTAATAAAATATTTTTTAATGCGTATAATATGTAGATAGTCAGTTTTAATTTAATAGTAAAAACGTTATTTAATCGAAATTTGCATGGTAAAATTTCGAATAATTTAAACATACGAAAAATGGATTTAGTAAATGAAAAAACAGCTGATAGGATAATAGGGACCCCCCCCCCCCCTATCTGTAATGTCGGGCTTCCTCTACTTCTAATTCTTAATGGGCTCTGAAACTGACAAGAAATGGTACAGTCCTCGAGCATGTTAAAGTGTTGCGGGGCCTATGTCTTTACGCACAATTCGAAATCTTTTGCCTCTTTTCAAAATAATAACAATTTTGCTTTCACTTTATCATTTAAGTTCTTATTTTAAAAATATTTTTGTTTATTTATTTTAAGAAAAAGTCGGCGTGAACTAGAGTTTATAATTGTCTTGAAACCTGTAGTTACTAGCATTTCATATTTTAAAAGGGGGGAAAATGTATATAAACTGTTACTTGAAAAAAAAAAAAATTAATATTAAAAAGAAACTTGTAAAATTTTTATAAGTCAGTTTCTGTAAATTCTTTGTCATTCAATACTTGGTTATGCAATGAATTTGGTTAATCGGTGCTCTTTGAGGATAGCTGAGATCGATCTGTATAAGGGCTGTTTTTTGCTTTTTCAATTTTGTTTACAGATAATTTTTATGAGGTCACTTTCATTTTTAAAACCGGTTTCGAAAATTAAAGCATCCTCTTAAAAAAAAAAAAAAAAAAAAAAAAAAAAAAAAAAAAATCTGCATACATCTGATCTTAGCTATCCAGTGAAAAAAAATCATTTAAAAATATTGGAATGCAACTGAGATATAAATTTCTTTCATAGTATTCCATTCCATTCTTCCATGCATTAGAGAATGGGTCTTTTCGCGTAACTGAAGTAGCCTCTTAAGTAGGGAACTGTTAAAATTATGTGTTTATACAGTGTAACCTCTGAATAAGGGACAAGTGTGGGACCGTAACTTTTGTTCCTTAAATAGAGGTGTCCCTTATTCAGAGTTTTGATTGTTATTTTTGATTAATCGTTCAGAAGGATATAAAAATAACAAATCATTAAAGGTGAAGTTTAAATGTACCCAAAGTGTATGAATTTCATTAGTGAGATAAAAGGAATTTAGGGAATTAAAAAATTAAAATTTTTAATTGATTACTAAATCATTAAATTATTTGTAGAATTATTGATTTTTATTTTATCTGTAGATGCTAAAGGATTAAAGCATTTAAAAAAATTATCTCGAAGTAATAAAAAATAATTGTTTTGCAAATTTCTATTTTTCATTACAAATCTTTCAAGTGTTCATTTACTATACTCATAAATTTTAGTTCTTCATTACCAGGAGCATTTACAAAAAAAGTATTCAACTGCTGTGCGCAGCTAGTGGGAAACGTTGACATATTTACAAATTCATTTTTTAACGGAAAGGTATAAAACTGGAATGCCTGACTGTGGAAGCGATTTGTAATCGAACTGAGTTTTCACTTTTTTGGTAAATAAATTACCTATTGAGTTATAAGCGATTTTGGTCATGTGACAAATACGTTTATCACCCTTCCTGGGTAGTTATTCTTCTTTCGTGTAGAAATTCGGTTCAAAACGCCCACTTTGACAATATTTTCTGTAAAGTCTATTGCATATGCCCTCAAAAAATGAAAAAAAAACAGTTCGATTACATATTTCTGAACAACAACGCCTGGTAGCTTCGTGCATTTCCGAATAAAAGTAAATGAAAACTTATATCATAAAAGTTGCCCTTTTGGATTTGAGAACAGCCGAATGGCATCTATTAAGTTCTATGTTTCGTACTTTACTTTTATTCTCCAGTTTCAGAACTATTCTGAAAATTTCCAACATTACTTTCAATGGGGAAAAACGCACTAATGTCAAATCAGAATTGTGCGTAAATAAATAATCGTCAATTGTGTCATATGCCGCTAATGACTGTCTGTCTGTTTGATAAATTCACAAAAATCTGTATTTTCATTTTCACAGACATATTTCATTAACTGAAATGCAAAAACCAGTCCCTTTGATCTCATTTTCAACTGTCCCTTAAATCGAGTGTCCCTTATTCAGAGGTAAGTACATTACATGTCCTATACCAAGGGACTGGGACCAGAAGTTTTGTCCCTTAAATAGAGGTGTCCCTTATTCGGAGTGTCCCTTATTTAGAGGTTTCACTGTATAATTTATTTATTTACTATACTTTATAATAAAATCTTAGCATTATGTGCTTATTTGTAAAATTGTTTTAGACAAATTTTATTTTAACATTGTTAATTTATCTTTAAGCCCGGTGGCAGAACTATCTTCAAATGCCTGCAACGCTAATATTTTCAAAAATAGTCTGCAAAATGCAACGTATTACATAAATATATTTTTTCTGCTATTGTAGTGCTAATTAATTATGGTAACATGCATGTGTATGTGAAAATTATTTCCATCACTTACAAAATAATAATAAAAAAAAAAAAAAAACAGAAAAATCCACTTCCAGCAATATCTTTCTTTTTTTCCCTTGTGCCTTTGGCGAAATTTTCGTTTTCGCGATCTTTTGACGAAATCCGTCTTTATTTTCGAGATTTTTTGAAAAAATTTGTCGTTTTTTCGCTATTTTTTAACGTTATCTTTTTTTTTTTTTTTTTGGAAAATTTTTTGATGAAATTTGCCGTTTTTGGGGTATTTTTTGTTAACAAAATTTGCCCTTTTTTTCGCAAGTTTTTGATGAAATCTGCTTTTGAGGGATTTTCTGACGAAATTTGCCGTTTTTTCGCGATGCTTTGATAATATTTGCGTTTATTCTCGCGATCTTTGGATGAAATCTCTCTTATTTTGCGACGAAATTTTGACGAAATTACGCGTCTCACAGGAAAGAGCTATTTTTTGTGCACCATGACCGATTTTTTGCATAATTTAAGCGCAATAGCGCGTCCGTGGCATTGCTGAGTCTGCAGGTGTCTTTAAAAGTCTGCGACGCCCGTCACAGTGTCGCATTTTGCCACGGGTTCTTTAAGCAATGCATATTTATTTCGTATTTGTGCAGAGTTATGAATGTTATAATAATTTTAATAATGATTTAAAATACTTATGATAATTATTAAATTTGTTTATTACATTAATATAATTTGAAACTCATTGGAAACTTCAATATAAATATTTTTTTAAAAAAATTCAGTTGAAAGTGGGGGGGGGGGGGCCCAAAGTTATATTTTTGGGGGGGGGGCCTCAAAACACCTTGCTACGGCCCTGCCACCTTCTCCCTACAAGATGAATTTTAAATGTGTGGATCAATTGCATATTCACAGTATCCGCAAAGAAACTCTTCGGGAGGGTTGAATTCTGATAGGGATTGGCCGACGCGTTTTCACATAACTTGGCGTAGCGATAGACGCTTCCGTCGAGTTTGATTTCCTTCGGAGCTGAATACAAAGTAAAAATTTATGTTTAAAAACTTTTAAAGAGTACAGCTTTCAGTAAGACACGTTGCATCCAATGCAATGCTGCAAGAGAAAAGTTACTTTGTACTCGGTTTGGAAGGAAATCAAACTCCTCGATGGAAGCATCTATCGCTCGCCAAGTATAATTATCGCCAAGTTACGTGAAAACGTGTCGGCCAATCCCTATCAGAATTCAACCCTCTCGAAGAGTTTCTTTGCGGATACTGTGAATATGCGGATCCAATTTGATTTATCTCCATATTAGAAGTATAAAGATTAATATTAAATTACACTTAATACATTAATTTGTTCATAAATAAGAAACCTTTTTCCTTTACAAAGTATTGTACAATTTATTATATGATATATTTATATAATTATGTGTTTTTAAATATTTATATAAAATTATATTTCTATATTATGAATAAATAATTTTAGACGTGGTAGTATCAATTTACATTAAACAATTTCTATATTTATTATTTATATTTACCATACAATACTGAAAGTAATAACATAGAAAACCCAACAGACAAGAAATTTTAGCAATTTTAAGATATGCTTATAATTAGAGCTTTCGTGAAATAGACAGATAAAATTAGGAGCGTAAAGGGATATATTTGGAATTTATAAATTTCCCAGGATTTATAGTTTGCAAAATATATGAAGGAGAGAAAGATTCATGTTTGGAAAGGATCTTACTTTCAGTACTTTACAGTCATGCATTTTAAAATAATTTTGGATTGGACTTACAATAATGTCTATTATTTATTATATACTTTGTATTTTAAAATCATTCTTAGTTGCACATTCTTGTTTAATAATTTTTCTATATATCATTATTCCCAATTTCATGCCAGAGTGCGTACATATAACATATTACGGGCATAAATACCTGCATATTTAAAAAAAAAAAATTTAATGGAAAACATCTTTTCTATATTATTTTGCCCAGAAAGAAATATAAAAGAAATAAGAAATATACATACATACATGACAGCGTTCGAAATCCTTGGTGGTCCGCTGGTCCGAGACCACCGATAATTCAATCGGACCACTAATCTAAAAATTTAGTGGTCTGCAGGACCAGTGCCTTTGCAGGCCCTAAGAAAACAGCAACCGATCGCACATAAGAATTTTTTTTTTTTTAGCGATGCCACGGACGCGCTACAGCGCGTAAAATACGCAAAAAATCGGCGATGGGACGCAAAAAAAAAATAGTTCTTACGCGTCCCACGAGACGCGTAATTTCGTTAAAGGATCGCGAAAAAACGGCAATTTTCGAAATAACGACTAATTTCCGGCAAATTTTGTTAAACAATTCTCGAAAAAAATGGCTAATTTCATTTCAAACTCGAAACATAAAGCAGATTTCTTAGAAAAACGGCAAATTTCGCCCCAAAAAATTGCGAAAAACGGCAGATTTTTTTCAAAAAATAGCGAAATAAGGGCAGATTCCTTCAAAAAATTTAAAAAAAAGGCAGATTTCTTCAAAAAATTATGAAAACACGACAAATTTTGCCCGAAAATCGCGATAAAACGGCAAATATCGTCAAAAAAACGACTAATTTCATCCTAAAACCCAAAAAACGGTAGATTTCTTCAAAAGATCGCGAAAAAACGGCAAATTTCGTCAAAAAATCGCGATAAAACGGGAAATTTTGAAACAAAATATCGCGATAAACGGTATATTTCGTCAATAAATCCCGAATAAAGCAAAAGATTTCGTCAAAATAACGCGAAAAGACGGAAATTTCAACAAAAAAGAATGGAAAGAAAAAAAGTGAATGCCCGGAGAGAATTTTTCTGTTTTAAAAACTAATTTTCCTGCTTAAAAATTGTTGTTGCTGCTCCAAAAACTGATTTTCCTGCTTCCCAATCAGATTTTTATTGCTCCAAATCTTTCTGAGTGAATGTGACTCCTGAAAGCACCATTTCATTCAGCAAAGTACCCATTTACTCAACAAAGATATCCCTTTTTTTCAGCAAAAATGTCTTTTTCAATAAACCTATCTTGCCCCATTTTAAAAGAAATGCAAACAATAGTGGTACTTGTCATCTTCTACACTTAAATAAGCATTATTTTATAATTAAATTTGTATCTTGCACATTTATTCTTTAAAAAATACAGAAAATTTCTCTTTTTAATTTTTAGCAAATTATAATTTTACATTGCTGAAAACATTACATTGCTGAAACATTACATATGCTGAAAAATTTGGATTAATGCAAAGTAAGATTGGTTTATTTTCCAAGAAGGGGGGGGGGGAGGACACTCTAAGTTTTAAAATTATTTAATAGAATTTTATATAGCGGACCAGTGATGATGTCTGCGGACCAGTAAATTATCATGCTTACTGGTCCTTAGGACCAGTGACTTTTTTTTAGGAATTCTAACGCTGCATGATAGTGTTAAATACAAAAGAAATCTTTTATTTCTGAAAATGAATGAGAGATTTGGGAGAGTTGATCCCTAGGTCTAAAACCAGAGAAAAAAGGCAAGTCTCTGCAATTGGAAACATTAAATAAAGTGATTCCTTATCAATAGTTCTGCCAACAGAATTTCATTCGGCAGTTATTATTTTTGTTGTAAGAAAGAAATTTGTTTTCTTACAATCAAACTTCTTTTTTAGTATGTAGTTTGTGTTTCATATTTTTTGCTAAATATAAATAAATTACTTAACTTTATTGATATAATTTACTAACTTCCTTACAGCTTAAATTCTGTTATTTTAATCCAATAGTTTCTTTACTTTTGTTTTAGGAACTCTTTTTCCCCACAAATGCACATTGGGGACATATGATTCCTGCCGTATGGGGAGATTTGATCCTGGGGATCAAGTGTCCCCAAAGTTAAGCTTAAGGCCCATGTCCTCGCTCAAGGAAATGCTTACGAGCTAATGCTATTCCTATGGGGAAGCATTTTTCTAATAACTCTTTCGCATTTTGACATTTTTGAATAATTTTTTTTGCATTGGATAGCTGGGGTTCATGCTGATAGTGCACCTTTTTTACTTTTTCAATTTTGGTTGCAGATATTTTTTACAAAGTTAGTTTCACTTTTAAAACCGGTTTCGAAACTGAAAGTGCTTTTTAAAAAATACATCTGCAACCAAAATCGAAAAAGTAAAAAAGGAACGCAATCGGCATGCACCTCAGCTATCCAATGCAAAAAAAATTATTCAAAAATGTCAAAATGCGAAAGAGTCATTAGAAAAATGCTTCCCCATAGGAATAGCATTAGCTCGCGAGCGTTTCCTCAAGCGAGGACAGGGGCCTTAATGCAATATTTTTTTAACCTCCTATCTTCATTGCTACATTTAGATAATATCAGTATGGGTTAGAATTTGGTTACCTTGATTATAGGTGATTGACGAAGATATAAAGTTAATATATGACTGCATATGGTATTTTGTAAGCACATGGTAGATGAATGCTCCCAACTTTTTAAAATTTTTACAGCACTTCATAAATAATGTAAAATATAATCAAAACAGTAAAGTGTTAGTCAATAAAGGATAATAAAGCCATATAAACATTGACAGTTTGAATTATACCAAAGATAACTGAATAATTTTGTTAACAATACACAGCACATTTCACATATATTGCAGTCTCTTGTAAAACATAGTATATGGACCACTTAAAAGTTATTTTAATATAGCTACTCAAGACTGGATCATCCTGTTTAAAGAACAATAATTCATCAAATTGCTGAATTAATTGGAATTATTTATCATAAAGTCACACTGCCAACTAACACAATAAATTTATTTAAAATCACTCGCATATATCCTTTAAACAAGAATATTTTTTTCTGAAGAGAATTTTTTTATATCTTTCATCACAGATCAACCTATAACTCCAACAAGAAATAATACAATAACAATTAACCAAACATAGTGACACCGGTAAAAATACAAGCCTTTTATAAAGTTTCATTACTCAAAATAAGAGAATTTATAGAAAAGAAAATAGGATCTTCAAAAATTTTGACTAGCACACAGACTGAAAGACAGATTAAAGAAGAAATACAAGATTGCTAACTGAATAAAAACAGGGAATCAAGAAAAACTCATTTCATCTCAAGAAAGAAAAGTAAAAACACTAAAAATGAAAATCCCAAACCTTAAGAAAATGAAAAAAAGCCCATGTCCAGGGGTGGGGAAATACATCATTTTGCTCACCAGAGGCGAGTGGATTTTCTCACAAGGCGAGTGCATTTTTAGTTTTTGAAAAACAGCAAGGCAATAGGCACATTATCAGACATTTTTAATCTAGATATTTTAACTTTCCAAATTATTACAGTGTAAATATGGTACTAAGTTCTATCTAATATTAATCTTACGTCTATTATGCATATTTCTTAATATTATAGAAAAAAGAATTATGAAAATGTATTGTAGTAATAGGAATTTTCTCTGTTAATTGCGTGCGATTTTGTCATAACTATCTTCAACTGTGTGTGTGTTACATCTTGCAGGCTGGTGAAATAAATCCTCGGCTGGTAAGAATTTGGAAAAGTTCCCCACCACTGCCCATGTCCATTATCCATTTCAGTCAGATTCACTTGAAATTTCTGTTCAAGTGAGTCTGATTCAAGTGAATGAAGATTCACTTGAATCTTCATTCTGATGAAATAATTGAAGATTCACAAAATTTGTAGATTGATGAAAATGACTTTGTCAATAAGAGATTTCGAGAAATGAAATAAATAAGTCTTTTCATGGAAAAAAATGAAAAGAAAATTTCCTCATCTAAATGCAAAATCAATTTTCTAAGAAAAGAAGAACTTAGTTCAGATCAATTTATTTAGGTTGTGGACACTGATGACACGTTGTCAAAAGATAACTTAATCCATCCACTTGGTGGCATTTTTCAAGCTGCAACAATTTTAATATTTACATTTGATTTTTCAAGCACTAATAACGTTTCTTATCATTTATTTCTGCAATAACAATAATTCATATCGAAAACAGGAATTTTCATCAAATGTAGTTTTTTCTGTTAGTCAACAATAAATTTAATTTCTGTTACTTAATTTATTCAATTTAATGCTTCTGCTTTAAGGATCCAGTCACTCTTGGAAGAGGATTAAGTCTCCCTACAATTGGGGACACCAGATCCTTTTTTCATTTTTTAGAGAATAATTTATCTTTATTTCAAAAATGTTTTTTTTAAAAAAAAAAAAAAAAAAAAAAAAAAAATGCAATACGAAAGACACACAAGTCTTTAATAATAACTGAAAACATTTTAAAAAGTATTTAGTTTTTTCCAAGATAAAAATTAAAAAACTGAAAAAGAGATTATGTCTCCTGAGTCTCCCCTATATATAACAATATTATACTTTAACAAAATATAATTTGTTGCAACCTTGTATTCCATGAGGACCATTTGACAATATATTTTGTTTCAATGATTGATTTCAGTTATTTATAAAATTACATTATTTAACTAGCTTACGATTACTCACTAGCTCAAGAATATTAAAATATAGATATCGTTGTGGATCAGAGCACTTTATATTATGACATTACATTCTGCTGTTTATACAAGATATGCAATAAAATAGAAAATAATTATTTTTTAAAAGTTATACATTGAATTCTAAAATTAGTCTACATATTAATGCTAGTAAAATTATTTTAATCAATGAATGACTAAGTGTTGACTTATTTAAATATTTTTTAAGGACTATACATTAATGAACAATGAATTGAAAATGTGTTTTGGAGGTTTAAAATTCCTTTTTTAAATTTCGGTTAAATAATCCTTTTTGCATAAATTAAGGAAAATTGTAAAATCGAAAAACATACATAAATAAACAAAATAAAATACATAAAATTTAACATGCTCCATTCAGCAAAATCATAGCACAGCGGGGAAAAAAAAACGAAAGAGAATAAATTAAACATAAAAAACATATACTTTCAAATAGAATATTAAAAGTAATTTTTATAAAGGTATAAAGAAATACTAATATTTGAAACCCTTTCATTTAGTTCGTGACATATATATTTTTATTTTTAAAGCATTTATAAAATAATATATGACCAATTTTGAATAAAATAATCAGTCAGAAACATAAAGAGCAAAATATAACATATAAAAAAAAGTTGTATTTCATTTTATGATTTTACTTTATTAAATATTAATTAAAATTTAGAGGGAAAAGTTATAAATTTATACAATGAAAATATAAACGAAGATAGTTAGTTTCAAAACAAAATTCATATCTTATTCTCATTTAGAAAACATACAGCTCCATAGCGTAACTATTTGTAAACAAGGCCCCCTTATCATAATATCAAGGCCTCGCATTCAGGAGAAAATCCATTGTTGAAATTGTCCCTATAATTGCCAACTTATTATATGACTTTGTCTCGTATGAAATGCCACCTGGTGCATACTACTGCTAATAATCTCATAGGAAATAATGGAAAACATTTCAGTTCCTAACATTAGATGGCGCTACCAACGTGAAAATCATGTAGTTCAGCGCCCCCTGTACTGCAGTCAAAGGAAACTTGGCGAATGACAAGCCTTGATATTATGATAAGTTAGCCTTGTTTGTAAATATAAATAATAATGTCATGTGATCAAATCCTATAACCCTAAATACATCGCCAACAACTGGCGAAGAATTTGGCGATATACAGAGTCTACCATATAGTTTTTATCAAGACGTAAACTAAACAGTCGTACAAAACAAGCAAATAACAATTAATAGTTCGTTTTTCTATGGAATAAAAGAATAAATTATCGCTCGCACTCAGGCACCTGTGATTTTATATAAAGTTTGACGTTTATTAAATTTTTCATTACATTGACCATTTTAAAATAATTTTATTCGAGAATTTAACATGTCCAATTTAGGGTCATATGATAAAATGTTCAAGCCTCGCATACCTAAAGTTGATGAATTTGAAGAAGATGAAATTATTAAAAGACTTTCAGATTTGAAATTAGAAATGTCCTCTCTGGAGAACTCTGAAATTCTCGAAAATACTTTCAGCTTCGATGACGTAGTTGAGATTCTGAAAAAAGAAAATGCAAGCCTTTCAAAACTCTTGGACTATGAGGAAAGTATAATAACAAGGAAACTTGAAGAAGAAAAATTGATTTTATCAAGAGAAAAGGATGAAGAAAGACATGTTATTTCGATCTGTAGTGGTTATGTTGTTAATGAATCATTTGTGAAAGGTGAAGCTGTTGATAGCGCTCAAGAAATGTTGTTGAAACTGGAAGTTCTTCATAGAAAATTAGTAACTCTCCTTAAGAAATTTGCACATAGCAATTTTCCTGTGAAAGGAGAAGAATCTTTTACATCCACTAGGAATAGAAGAAATCCAAACTCAAGTAAACCAAAAAAAAGCCTTCTTCATATTCTTAAACTGTTATTGCCTGAGTTAAATTCCAGAGATGCCAATAATGTGGAACAGCAAATTCTGGAAATTGATGAAAATATGCCAAAAGAGATCATAGAATTTTTGCTTTCAGCTGATATCATTGAAAAGTGCCCAGATAACCTTAATTGTATAAAGTTGCTTGATTGATATATTCAACTTGTGATTTTATACATACTCTATGTGTAATAGTTTTCATTAATTTGTTAAACATGTCCATTTTAGATTAGAACATACTTTTAAAGCGTGATCCATGATAATATACTGATTTAAGCTGTCACAAAACAAAAAAGTAATTTTTGTTAACATTTTAACATTATTTTAATTGGTATCTATATTATTAAGCATGTTTTAACTACTGAATCAATGTAACAGAGTGAGATAATTTAATAAAAATGGTAAAGTTTTAAACCATAACAGGGGAGGTGAAAAAGTAGATGATTTGTGGTATGTAAGAAACACACATCCCCTGTTACAGGTTAAAATTCTTTTCGAACCTTTAATCCATTTTATCTCTTATTAATAATAAGTTATACTCTAAAAGGTGAAGAGCTCAGATGTTAGAGGTGGTCAGTTATACATTCATTTCTTTATGAAAATGAACTGTAAAGTTCCGGGCAGGGGTGTGGGAATTAGGGGAGGAAGGGGGGTATGAGCCAAATTTATGCTATCATCGTCATTTGTTTCTTCTTTCTTTATAAAAAAATTATACATATAAACATATTGAGATTTCTTTTTTTCTGAAAAAACATAAATTTTAAAAATAACATGTTTCTTTCTTGGAATCCAAAAGAAGTTATACTGTACTGTTAGATACATTTTTTCCACATGTGTTTTCCCGATCCACTTTGCCAAAATATAAGTGCAAAATTCTTTTAGTTAAAATTAAACTTTTTTAACTGAATTCAGGGGGGACATCCCCCCCCCCCCCTCCCAGAAAATTTGAGATTTTGTGTGTTCAATGGTAAAAAAGTGTAATTTCATCCCTGGAACTGTATTGTATCCCTCTTGGAGAAAAATGTCTGAATTCAACTCTGCTTTTTAAAGTTCTGAAATAAATTCCAAACATGAATTAAAATAGCAATTTATTTGTGTTTTTTACACTTTTCAATTTTGTTATACCTGTCACAAAGAGAAATGGGGAGAAGGAAAATTTTTCATTTTGTGGGGTGCCAAATTGAAACTTTGTCCCTGGCACAATTTTCCCCTTCGCATGTGTCTGGTAGAGATGAGTTCGGGCTCGTTTTTCGGGGCCCGAGCCCGACGATTTTAAGTCCGAGCCCACCAGAGCCCGAAATTTTTTTTTGTCACCAGAGCCCGAGCCCGATACCAAAAATATACAAAATAAAATTGTATTGTATTTAAAAATTGTTTCAAAAGTAATATCTCATTTTTAAAAACTTCTTACATATATATGATTTTTAAATGAAAATTTAAATTCATTCTTATCAAAATTCGTATAAAATAAAAATATACTTCATATGTAAAAGTATTCTCATATTCTTTCCTCCTTTAACAAGCAAATTTGATGGAAACGTTTTTGTTTAATGAATAAATGCATGAAATTTGCAGAAATTACTATTTGTAAGCTAGCGAATCAAACAACGTTTTTCAATTTTCTGTAAAAAGTGTACATATTTCATTATAATGGATTCTTTTCTCATAATAATCTGCTATGATTGACAGATACCTGAAAATCAACTTAAATTAAAAAAAGTGACATTGTTATTTTAAAGGTCCTATGTTTTTATAGAAAAAGAGGAAACACTAGTCGATTGCTCTCTGTTGGAGGAATAACATGGTAATGAAATTTACTTACGGAGAAAAGTGACTTTGAGAAGGAACAGCGTCCTCAGCATTAGCAGAATTCATATTCATGATGACAAATGCATATAATAATCACTAAAGTTATTTTCATAAAAAAAAGACAATGTTTCATGCACAATCGAGTATTAAATAAATTTGGAAACCTCCAGCTAATTCTTTTCTACCAAAACAGAAGAAAATATTATATTCGTGTTATGTAACTAAATAATAAATAAATAAACGATCCCATTAAAAATTATGTTCTGCAAACGAAAAGCCAACAAAGATTAAATTTATTGTTGTGTTTGTTATGATTGGCGCCATATAAATAGATCATTGGAAGAAGTTCCGCAGACATAAATCTGTAATTATCACAAATTTTCATTTGAAACTGCAATGAAATACTAAAATAAATAAACAAGCATTCAGTTCTCCCGTCATTTTGATAAAAAAGAAATAAAATGACTTGAAAAGGAATAAGTAAGCAATTTTAAGTGGAAAAAGTTATTTCAATCTTTTCTACACATGAGTAAATAAAATTTTCCGGCTTTAGAAAAAATGAGCCCGGGCCCGCCCGAGCCCGAAGTCTAAAATAAAAAAAGAGCCCCAGCCCGTGTCGGGCTCGGGCTGAGCCCGTCTCATCTCTAGTGTCTGGTACCAGGTATATGAGTGAAAGTTGCATGTCACATCAATGCACCTTTTTTCCTTTGACCCCTCAGATTTTAATGAAACAATTTATCAACTGTCCTTATATAGTTATGAAAAAATTCACAAAATTATTATTACATTTTTTTTTTTTTTAATTAGACCATTTTTTACTAAAATTTGCTATATCTTGAATTAGTCAATTACCATTTTTTCTTTAACTGAATCTGATACAAACTTGGTTTACACATACTTTTAAAGCTCTTTTTATGACCTTTAATTTGATATGTAACATGATCACATTTATTTAAAAAAAAATTTCATTTAAATTTTGAAAAATGCCACATTTTAAAAAATTTTAAGGAATTCTTAAATTGACTTCATATTGCCCTTGTATATTTTTCCAAGTTCACAATGAGATCTCTATGGAATTAGATGATACATGAAATTGAAGTTCATATGCATAGCAAAAGATTTAACTTTTCAATATCTTTATTTTCAGTTATTGTCAAAGAAATGAAAAAAAAAAAAAAAATGTAAATACTATTGACTAATATTTTTCACATTTTAAATAAATCTTTCGATTTTCTATACATTAGAATATAAACATGCAAAATGAAAAGTTGGCTATTATTATTTGATAATTCAGACATATACCTTATAAACACTATGGATCTTTTTATATTCCAAGATCAATTCTAATTAATTTTTCTACAGGGCTGCACTGCCATCTGAAAATTATGATAAAACTATAATGCTTAATTTCATTTTCTTCTTTAAAATCTACTACAAATGGGTGTATAGTGGCCTGAAATTTGTTCTAGAAGTCGAATGTGCTTCCTTAATACTTATTATTTTAATTTTTTCAAATCTTAGATTATTTTCTGTATTTCTCTGAATATCTGTTAGATAAAATATTCCCACAAAAGTATTTCATTATTACTTATTTAAAACTTAAATTAGTCTTTTGCTAACTTTTTTTTTTTTTTTTTTTTTTTTTTAATTATTATTATTAATCAATGAAAAGTTGTTATTTTTACAAATAAGTACACATATGTAAAGTTTTTAACCCATTAATATTAATAAATAGTTTTTATAATTAAACTTTTTCACTTTTTCTGCCATAACTTGAAATTTAGGAATTTGAGTACATGATTAATTTAAAAACATTTTTAAAGTTATTTTTTGACTTTCATATAGGCAAATTTTCTTGTCAATTGGAAGTACTGTCCCCATAAATTTTTTTGAGAGAAATAGACTGTTGGGATAGTTAAATATTTAGTTAAAAAAATTAAGAGAAAATAAGCTGTGTTTGGATAATTGGATTTCTGATAATCGTCGCTCTACTGTATAATTTCTTTAGGAATTTAATTTTGAATTTAAGTGTTTTGTATATCATAAATCAATAATGTTTAATGAACTGCATAAAAACATAATATTCCAAAAATATAAATGTTAAAAAAAAAATCCTGCTGGCTTGCCCTAAAGCAGAGATAGATTTCAAAATTAGGTACTAATTTACACTACAAAAACTAAATCAAGATGAGAGATAAACCCATTTTCATCACTAAGAAGGGCTCTAGGGACTTAAACCTTTTGTATAAATTATAATGTACCCACACTGCACATATATATATAATAGATTTAAAAATGGCAAAAACAAAATCATAGAAACACAAAAAAGGTTAAAATATGCCAATATTTCCATAATCTAGGTTTTATTATATTTCAATGTTTTTTCACACTCATATATGACGTTACATATTCAGCTGTGTTTCATCCATTATATTTCAAATATGATGTAATATTTGCTTAAAAAAAAAAATCCATATTTTATTTTTATTTTTCACATTGAAACTTTGCAATAGTTAAGTCATTTTTGTGGTGCGAATTTTATTACAGTTTTTTTTTAAATTGTTGGCAACTTCTATAACAAAAAATGTCATTGCTATGTAAAAGTTGGTTTTATCAGACTCAGCGTTCGAAATCCTTGGTGGTCCGCTGGTCCGAGACCACCGATAATTCAATCGGACCACTTATTTGAAAAATTTAGTGGTCTGCAGGACCAGTGCCTTTTTTCAGGCCCTGAGAGAACCGAGACCGATCGCACATAAGATTTTTTTTTTTATTTACAGCGATGCCGCAGACGCACTATAGCACGTAAATTATGCAAAAAATCAGCAATGGGACGCAAAAAAATAGCTCTTACGCGACCCACGGGAGGCGTAATTTCGTTAAAGGATCACGAAAAAACGGTAAATTTCGTTAAAAAATCGCGAAATAACGGCTAATTTTCGGCAAATTTTGTCAAACAGTACTAAAAAAAAAATGGCTAATTTCATTCCAAAACCCGAAAAAAGGCAGATTTCTTCAAAAGATCGCGAAAAAACGGCAAATATCGATAAAACTGCAAATTTTCTCAAAAAAAATCGTGAAAAACGGCAGATTTTTTCAAAAAATTGCAGAAAACGGCAGATTTCTTCAAAAAAATCACGGAAAAAAACGACAAATTTTGTTAAAAAATCGCTAAATAACGACTAATTTCCAGCAAATATCGTCATAAAATTCGCGAAAAAAATGGCTAATTTCATCCTGAAACCTGAAAAAACGGCAGATTTCTTCAAAAGATCGCGAGAAAACGGCAAATTTCGGCCAGAAATCGCGATAAAACGACGAATTTTGTCAAAAAAAATCGCGAAAAACGGTATATTTCGTCAATAAATCCTAAAAAAAAAACAAAAGATTTCGTCAAAATAATGTAAAAAACAGAAATTTCGACAAAAAAGCATGAAAAATAAATAAATAAATAGAAAAATAAGTGAATGCCGGAAGAGAATTTTTCTGTTTTAAAAACAAATTTTCCTGCTTCAAAATTGTTCCTGCTCCAAAAACTGATTTTCCTGCTTCCCAATCGGTTTTTTATTGCTGCAAATGTGAATCCTGAAAATACTATTTCATTAAGCAAAGTACCCATTTACTCAAAAAAAAAAAAATAATAATATCCCTTTTTTCAGCAAAAGTGTCTTTTTCAATAAACCTGTTTTGCCCCATTTAAAAAGAAATGCAAACAATAGTGATACTTATTATCTTCTACACTTAAATGAGCATTATTTTATAATTAAATTTGTATCTTGCATATTTATTCTTTAAAAAATACAGAAATTTTTTCATAAGTTAATATTGGTTTTAATTATTTATTATTAAAACAATTATTGCATTTTATTTTTCTTGCGGAAATGAACAAGTTCAATTTTTGCATTGAAAAATGACTTATTATTAGTGGGGAACCACTTTTGTAGAAAAGGGACCCAGAATTTTAGAAGTCCTGGGTCCTGGCGACCCAGGATTTTTCAAGTCCAGCTGCATCACTGACACTTGCTACAATCTGGAGAAAAATCGAAAAAAATTTGCATTAAACCTTACAGTCAGTTGAAATAAGTAATGGCAAATAAAATATCTAATTAATGATTTGATAGTTTTTCTTTACGTACTGTTTATTTAATTTTTAGCAAGTTATAATTTTACATTTTACTATGCTGAAAATTTTGGATAAATGCAAAGTAAGATTGGTTATTTACCAGGGAGGGGGGGGAGGCCACCCTAAGTGTTAAAATTATTTAATAGAATTTTATGTAGTGGACTAGCGATGATGTCTGCGGACCAGTAAATTCTCATGCGCACTGGTCCTTGGGACCAGTGACTTTTTTTTTTAGGAATTCTAACGCTGAGACTCATGTTAAGACAGTATTAAAATTTTTTAATCCTCCCTATTTCCATGCCCTTGGAACGATTTTGACCATTCACAACACCCACCAAGATGTTAGCCATCTCGGTGTTTTTGGCGAGTTTGAAGAGGATCCGTGCGTAATTGCAACTTTTATCATGCGGACAAAATTTAGTGACATAATATGTATATATCTACCCTATATATATTTATAAAATTACAATGAAATGAATTTGTGGAATGATTTTATGAAATGGCAGATTAAATGACTGATTACTTTTTATGACAATTTCTTTTAATCACTTAACCGTCTGCCCTGAGATAAGTCAGGGGTAAAAGCACTGTTTCCCCATACATGTCGCCGGTTAAGTGGTTAACATCTAAAATCTCTATTGATCCTCAGATCTCAAAATTGGTATTAGAATTTTAAAATTTGCATTAGTTTTCAAATTATTATTTTCTTTCTAATTTGAATTAAATTTCTCTATTAATGGCAACGAAAATGCTCCAATTTTGTGAAAAAGATATAACGATAGGGATTATTAAATTCCTTTATCTTCTGTCATTTTCAAATACAGATCGAAATTATCTTTTATTTCAATAAATAATGAAGGCAATTTTATGATTAAATTGTGTTTTTCAAAAATATCTGACAATAAAATCTTATTTTTACATATTCGATTTCCAGGTACAGATTTATGTTAGAAAACAAAAAATCATCTGTCATTTTAATCGTTAACATAATAATCCACCATAGCTTCTTCTTCTTCTTCTTCTTCTTCTTTTTTTTTTTTTTTTCCAAGGTTGACATAGGCGTTTAAACCCAAAATGGTTTAGAGAGAAAAATACAATTTTCTAAGGATTTATTTCAATTCCTATATTGGAAATATTCTAAATAATCTTCCAAATGATGTCTTTTATGCAAAGGGAAATAAACAGGGATTATAACTTAATATAATTTTACAACCGTACCAATAAATCTTACAACCGTATTCTCACAAAATATGTAAAGAATTTGCAGCTAATTGTGAAATTATGTAACGTGAAATTGCTTTTTCGTATCCTATGCCATTTCGCATCTGATGTAAAAATTTATAAAAACTTTAATTTGAATATGTGAAATGAATGTATGAAATAGTAATTGTTCAACTTTGTAAGGAGGATAAAATTTACTGTTTGGTTTTCTTTTCAGTTTTAAAGAGAAAATAGCAAATGCGAAGATTACATTATTAGCAATATATATTTTTTTAATTATAAGGAAAGGGCAGCTGATTGAAATTCTCGTTGTTCATTATAATATCATTCAATCTTCCGTAATTTGATAATATTTGTCAAGAAAAAACACATCATGTTTTTAAAGTTCGAACGGGGGTTGGTGAGCATAGCTCGTAGGGGGCAGATTCCCCTAGTATATTTGTATGTAAACTTTAGATGGGAGTGGTTTTGTGTTTCTGGGGTCATATAATGAAAAGTTATGAAAGAATTTTTCAAAAATCGTTCCACATTAACAACTGCAATAGGTAGTATCTCTTATGAAATCTACCTAAAAAACAGCTATTATTCTTGTTTAATGGCAGTTCAGTGGACATAATTATTAATTTCTACAAATGTTCTTGCTGAATTGGTAATAGAGCTGTTGCGAACCGTACGTATTCGTTACTAAGAAACGGGTATTCTCTAAGATACGAAATACCGAATCGTTATTTTTAGAAATACGACTTGTTAGTCGTTATACCGGAGCCCATATGCAACCGAACAAAGTGGAACTAACTTCAAATGCTGCTTACGTTTGTATCATTCATATTTTCTCGCGAGTCTGCCTCAACAAGCATATTAAGGTACATATTAAAGAGAAAAATATTAATTGCGTATTTGAATAGAAATGTCCACTACTTAGAAAAACCAGTGAAACTTGCGATAAGAAAACCTGTCGATAACGGAAAGTAGCAGAAGCCAGTTCTCAAAAACGTTTTCCCCGCTTAACATCACAAAAAATTTCTAACATATTCATAGACTCAATCTAATGCTTGAAATCATAAGATTGGCACTGATGGCAATAACAGTGAGTGATATCAAATAGAATAGCATTTTGTATTGAAGATCAAGTTATAATCTAATACTTTTATATGGTGACCAAGGGGGGGGCGAAGAGAAAATTGCGCACGGAGCTAACTTAGAATTTGGCGCCCCTTCCCAAATTGATCTTGTAATGGCCAAAAATCACGTTAATATTATAAATTTTGCGCCCCCAAAATATCCGCGCCCAGGCAGCTGCCCCCTTCGCTCCCCCCTCCGATTTTGCACGGCGCTGATGGTGACCCTTCAAACATAAATCTTTCCAGAAATACTTCATCATTCCTTAAATACAGCTATAACGAATATTTTATTCAACTATAAGCTTCCATTCTTTTTACAGTGAAATTATAAGGAAATTTTAATAGATTAAATGCATAATCAGTGGCGCAGCCAGAATTCGGCTCTGGGGGGGGATAGAGTTGCTTCAGGGGTGATTCTGGTAGAATTTTTTTTTCGGAAATCGGCGGGGGGGGGGGGGAATTCCGCGAGTTACTCCCCCCCCCCTGCGAAGAGGGTTTACCCGCGATCTTCAGACGAAATAAGCGTTTTCCCGCGACCTTCAGACGAAATCAGCGATATTTTAGCAAAATCGGCGATTTATTGCGATCTTTCGTCAAAATCGGCGGTTTTCCGCGATTTTTTTACGAAATCGGCATTTTTCCGCGACCTCTAGACGAAATCAGCGATTTATCTGCGATATTTTAGCAAAATCGGCGATTTATTGCGATCTTTCGTCAAAATCGGCGGTTTTCCGCGATTTTTTTACGAAATCGGCGTTTTTCCGCGACCTCTAGACGAAATCAGCGATTTATCTGCGATATTTTAGCAATATCGGCGATTTCTTGCGATATTTTGACGAAATCGGCGGTTTTTCCGCGATCTTATGACGAAATCGGTGTTTCTCAGTGGTTTTTTTTATGAAATCGGCGTTTTTTCGACGATCTTTAGATAAAATTTGCAATTTTACGCATTCTTTTCTAGAAAACGGCGTTTTATCCCCGCGGTCTTTCGACGAAATCGGCGTTTTTTCCGTGATCTTTTGATGAAAGCGGCCTTTTTTTTTTTTCAATGATCTTTTGACAAAATATTTCTAAGCAATCTTTTATCGAAAAAGGCGTTTCCCCCCCCAATTTTTTAACGAAATCGGCATTATATCAGAAATCTTTAGACGAAATCGACGTTTTCCCACGCGGTCTTCAGACGAAATCAGCGTTTTACCTGCGATATTTGGTGAAATTGCCGTTTTTTCCACGATCCGCACAGGAAATTCGCGTTTTTCGGCAATCTTTTGACAAAGTTCGTTGACAAAAACATTGATGAAATTGTCATTTTTTCACGAAATATTGACGAAATGTGTGCTTTTTCGGCGATCATTTCACGAAATTTGCATTTTTCCGCGATTGTTTTATCCGCGCACAAAACCATACAAGTTGGCAAGTGTGAGAATCATCTTCTGAAAGATCTTATCAAAGAATGAAGAACATTTCTCAGTTACATAGATTTTCAATCATGATATCTACTTGCCTGGATCTAGGAAAAAAGTGTTATCGGGAAAAAAGTTACCGGAAAAAAAGGATAAGATAAAAATGTTACCGGAAAAAAGTATCAAGGAAATGATTTTGGGGATTTATTGGCTAAGTATGAAGGGGGGGGGGAGGAAGGTCGGCTTTTAATTTAAGTGAATGGTTTTTTCATGCTGAATTAATTGCTTTGATTTAATTTTTGGATGTACATTCATACTGAAAAAATGCTTGCCTGATTAGTTTTGGGAACGGACGATCCCCCTCCCTCTCCGCCCTAAATAAGAGGAATGGTTTTTAAGCAGAATTATCCAACGTGTGTCAAATTTTGGATATAGGTTATTTCTGATAAGGCTTATATATAGTATTATGGCTTTGCTCACTGAGTTTCTCTTTACTAAGTTGGTTTATTTGTTAAGTTCATCAATAACCCATTTTTAATTCCTCAAGTTCTTTATTAGAACCATACATCAATAAATTAAAAAAATAAATAAAACGACATTACAACTACATAGGAGCCACACTCCACTATTACAATTCGCTTAGCACGTACAAGCCATCTTACATCAATGTACTTTCTTGTACATTACCAGCACATGGCTCTCTTCCAACTACTTTCCTTCCCTCTCGATGCTCAAGAATCCCAGTGTCCCCCTCAGCTCATTGCCACTAGACCAGTGCAATTATTTTCTAGGCATGTCCCTTGAGATCAATAGCACATGTTCTTAACATCTTTTGAATGAAGATACTTTCAACTCTGCATACCTTTTCAGAATAAGACTTCGCTATCTATCTTCTGTCACGATTAAAGTTGTCAGTACGTCGTCACAGTATATAATGCCTGAAGAATTTTGGGAGTTTAATGGTTAAGTATAGATAATGCATGAGGGATAACCTCTCTTAAATAAAATAATTGGCTTTTTACGCAGAATTATCCGATTTGCTTCAAAATTGAATATAGGATTTATTATGGGGTTCTTTTGCTAATTGAAAAGGGATGCCTCGATTATTCCCCTCCCCCTTAAATTAGATAAATTGTTTTTTATGCACAATTATCTGATGTATTTCAAATTTTGACTATAGGTACTTTCTCATAAAGTGAATCCCTGAATAGTTTTAAGTGTTTGTTTATGTATCCTCAATGGCTGTTTGCATTTAAAATTGTGATTTATGTTGGTGCATAGCATTTTTCAGTACTCTATAAATATCGTAACAAAGAAAAAAATATCCTGTTTTTCTTAAAATCGTTTTTTTTTTTTTTTTTTTTTTTTGTAATTTTTTAAGCGTTTAAAGTTGAAGATCTATCAAGAACTACAGGTTTTGAAACAATTAATTTTCTAATTACTAACGTAGCTAGTAATAAAAAAAAAATATTTTTATTACTACAAATTAATGAATTCACTAGTTCATTCGTTCGTGACATACAATATAGTTTGTACATTAAAATTTTCTAACATATATTTTTTTAATGTTTTATATCATATTTTGTAATGTGTAATATGGAACATTAATTAGTAAAAATCCAGTTTTAAATGATAAATATTTGATGTAAATTAAAATGACAATTACAACAGATGATTTAGTATATTACTTTTTTCACAAATAAAAAAAAAATAAATAAATAAACCATAAAAGTTAAAAATGCAAAATTAATGGAAATTAATCATTATAAGAAAAAAGGTAAAATATGTTATAATGTTTTCTGACATAATAGTTTTCAATCATTAAATTAAGACATAAAGAAGAAATTTTTTCAATTTTTATTTGCGCTTAGTTGCATTCAACTCGCTTTTTTATGTTACTTGAATATTTTTGAGGCAAACCTTTGCCGGGAAATCCCCTGATCAACAAATTTCCTAAGAGACTAGTCGACCGCGATATCTACTGGACATCCCTCTCCGTCGAATGGGGAAAGCAAGCTTCTTTCCCCGAAAGAGTTTCCTGAATGGACTGCTGCATTCCTCCCTATTTTAACTATATCTATTAGCTTATACGACTTACCATAATGAAACTACATCCAAAATTTGAAGCAAATCTGATAATTCTACGTAAAAAGCCATTTATGTAATTTAAGTGGGGTTATCCCCAGTTCCCCCCTCTATACTTAGCCATTAAGCCCTTAAAACTATTTAGGGATCCACTTTATGAGAGAAAACCTATATCAAAAATTTGAAATACATCGGATAATTATGCATAAAAAACAATTTATCTAATTTAAAAGGGGGAAAATCGTCCGTTTCCCTATTTATAATAAGCAAAAGAACCTCATGACTAATCGGGAATACGCCTTATCATAAAGAAGCTACATCCAAAATTTGAAGCAAATCGGATAATTTTGCATAAAAGCTATTTATTTAATTTAAGGGGAGTTATCCTCTGTTTTTGCCTTTATACTTAGCCATTAAACCCCGGATTCACCTTATCAGAAAGAACCTATATTTAAAATTTGAATTACACCGGATAATTCTGCATAAAAACCGATTGATCTAATTTGAGGGGGAAATAATTGCTTGCCTCCCCCCTTTATATTAAGGAAAAGAACCCCCTAACTAATCAGAGATATATTTTATCATAATGAACCTATGTCCAAAATTCGAAGCAAATCGGATAATTCTGCGTGAAAAGCCATTTATTTAATTTAAGAGGGATTATCCCCCATCCCCCTCCCCTTTATACTTAGCCATTAAACTCTTAAAACTATTCATTGATTCACCTTATCAGAAAGAATCTATATCTAAAATTTGAAATACATTGGATAATTTTGCATAAAAACCAATCTAATTTGTGGGGAGAGGGGGTAATTGACCATCCTCCCTTTATAATAAGCAAAAGAACCGTATAACTAATCAGAGATATGTCTTATCATAATGAATCTATGTCCGAAATTCCAAGCGAATTGGATAAATCTGCATCAAAAAACTGTTAATTTAATTTGAGAGGTTACGGATTGGGGGGGGGGGGGGTATATCATATGTCCAAAAACTGAACCAAAACAGTTAATTCAGCACGACCCATTTACCTAAATTAAGAGCCTCCCCCTGATCCTCCCCCTAAATATTTAACCAATGAATCCTCAAAATCAATAACGAATTCCCAAAATCAATAATAAATTCCCAAAATTCTATGTCCTTTTTTTTCCGCTTTTGTAGTTTATGTCACTTTTTTTCCGGTTACTGTTTTTCCGGTAACCTTTTTTTCCGTTTATCCACTTGCCTATTTCGGGCGTTTTTTAAATAAGAATTAATATTAATTAAAAAATTTGTCTGAGAGTAGTCCCTTTAAGGGTGTATTTCGATTCTAACTGCTTATTTTCCGATTTATTTTTAAATTCATTTTTGCTCGCATATGCATCAAACTGGCAAATTGTTTTATTTAGAAAGTACACAAGGTGCCGTGATGGTCGATTCTTTGATAAATGCAGAAAATACTGCAAAAAATGCAATCAAAAACGGCATTTTGAACAGATTTTTCCGAAGCGGGAGATTTGGGAACGAATAAAAGTGTAATACTGAGAAGATAATTGTTCATAAATCAAATTCTAATGAATGGAGTGTAAAATGACATCACACGGCCCCTTGTATGTCTCTTCGAAAATCCTCTCATCAAGTTTCATGTTTCTACTTTTAAAAATGTGTCTGAAATTGTATCGGAAAATTTTGAGGTGTCGAAGGTGAAAAAGCGTTTTTTCAGATACACCCTTAAAGTAGTAGTAAGTAGAAAGTAGTTAGAAATTTGGCGCCCCCTAAATCTCTGCGCCCGGGGCGACCTCTCTCCCCCCCCCCCCCTTTCGCACGGTGCTGTTAATATCTTTCCAGAAACATAAATATAAACCAATTATATATTTTCCAAACATACCTGGATTTCAAAAATGCTTGAAGGAATTCCAAAGATTAAAAAAAAATTATCTCTTATATCCATCTTTTTCATAATTTTCTTCTCTGAAGAAGATTTAATATCCATAGCGAAACGCACGATAAAGGAAACCTTAGAACCACAGCAACTAACAACATTATGTTTGTGGAATTAAATCCTTCAAAGCATGCGAACATGTGTTTTTATTTTTCCTGGAATTTGCGAGTCCAGTGCCGTTTCCAAAAAGAGAGCAAGGAACAGATGCAACTGATTAAGACCCCCCCCCCCCCCAGTGGTGCAGTATTGAAAAACCCGAGACGGTTTTGGCAGCGACAGGAAATGACCATTCTTTTTAGCCTTCGGCTAATTTCCAATAGTATAAATGAATACCGGCCTTTTCCGAAATGAGTGACCAGTTTTCGATACTGATACTGTTACTATGCGCTTTCCCCATTTTTCAAAGTAAATACATTACTGCCGCTTAAACGAGTCAAGTTTTTAAATAAAATTTGATTCAATAAAGCGGCAGATTTCGAGAACAAAACAAATAAAATTGTAACTTTAGTTTTTTTTTTATGATTCGGTTCATAAAAATGGAAATTTTTTTATTTTTGTCATGGCTCTGGGGGGGGGTTTAACCCCCAAAACCCCCCCTCGCTGCGCCACTGGCATAATTAACACAAAATTAGTCTAATTAAACTCTTAAATGATAAACACGCGTTTTCATTTTATTGCTTAGATCGATGGCTCTTTTTTTAAATCGAAATATTAATACATAATATGTAATCTCAAAAAAAGTGCGCAATCATTTTGTCTATATTTTAAAAATGCATATAAAACTTCATATCTGTATGGTAAATAGTACAATCCCTAAACCTTCTCAAAACAATCGTTCTTCTAAAAGCATTTTTTTTTGCTTCAAAAACTCCCTCCAAATTCACACTTACATATTCGGCAAAAGAATGGATGCTGAAATAACTAAACACATTTCTATCTTTCTTCTTCTGAATATCCAAACAGCTAAATGAAACACCCGTATGTGATAATAACTTATACCGGGTCTAAAGTCCGTATACAAACTCTCATCTTGCAGACATCCTGACTCTGTATGAATCCCGAAATGAAAGTAGTGTTTGAAATTCGAATCTCATTCAGTTTTTCAGCAATGAGTATTCAAAAGAAACGATTCGGTATTTTGTATAGGAGGTAGTATTAGTATATCAGTCGTGTTATTTCAATTATTTATTAACGAATACATGCGGTTTGCAGCAGCTCTAATATGTATCATTCTATTTGTATTAATTATTCTCGAATCTCGAATGATTTGGATTCCATATGGCTTGTTAATTCATTTACTTATTTTATTATGACAAGAAAAAGAAATAACAAGTGGATATATTTTTGATAAAGCAAATGATAAATCAAAATGTGATTCATAATTGTGCCAAGCGAAGAATTCAGCTAAAAGAAGTTCAACAAAGAATTGAAATAAATAAATAAAATAAAATATTGGAAAATTTGCATTGGTATTTCTAAAAATATATAAGTTACACAGATTTCATTCAGATATGAAAAGTTGAAATGTTTCACATTTTCTTATAAATGCATAAAATGATTTAAAAATGTTAAGTTAGTATTTTACGATAATTTTTAAGACTTGACAGACACAGAAATGACATCATGAGGGAGCAACTAGCAGTCGCATACAGAAATTTAGTTTAAAATGCTGAATTTCATGGAATGTTTTAAAGTTCTTCCTTTTTTTTTTTTTTTTTTTTTTTTTTTTTTTAATCTATTTTTATTTAAAAATGGAAAACACTTTTCAATCTCATAGTTTCCGAACGAGTACACTTGCAAATTTCTCGAGATTAAAATTGCTTTCACAAATGTATCAGATGTTACCTAATTTTGATTTGAGTAGACCTTTTACAGAATCAGAAAGATTTGCATTATTGAACAAGGGAGGGGGGGTAAGGATTTAAGGTATGTTTAATTTTTAAAGTAATTTTTAGAATATTTCTGCAGTACAGCGCGTGGGGGGGGGGGGGGCGTCATGAATCCGTGGCCTCACCGTTAAACCCGCTACTGATCATATGAAAATACGAGCTCCACCCTACATTTTCTTGAGTGCCCCCCTCCCCCATATTACTCATTTCTAATTACAGCCCTGTGTACAATTATGCATTGCATTTTAATCAGGGTTGTAGCTAAGGTGTGTTATGGGCGGCTCAGCCCCCCCCCCCCTAAAACAGTTTGATCCCCCCCCCCCCCCCGAAAAGATTCCAAAGTCACTAAATGAATTTAGGTTCCAAAAATCCAAATGAAGTTCTATTGAAAAATCTAATTTAGTTTTAAGGACCTTTCACAGTTTTGCAAAAATACTAAATTGTAATTAAAATAAGTTTTCAACACTCCCTCATCCTATATGTTCATATGAAGCCAACATGATGTTTAATAATGCACTCGATATGTGCACTAATTATGCATAATTTAATCTGCTCTAATTATGCACTCGATTATTCCATAACCCTATTCTTAGCATAAAATGAAGTTATTACAATCAGAAATATAGTAACTAATAACTACAGTGTAAATATGCAGTAATTTATCTTTCTGCGTCACAGATAGAGAAAGAAAAAATATATGAGTCACCTTCCTACATTTTATTGAGCCCCCTCCCCCCCCCTAATTATTGACTTCTCGCTATGGCCCTGGTTTTAATTTTCTATTTGCATTTAAAAAAAAATCTTGGAAACTTCAATAAATGTAACTTTTACGGATAGATGGCAGCACTATAACTAATACGAATTCTTCCAAAGATTTTTCTGTACGATATATGGCGTATATTCGATGACTGCGAATACCCAATTTCTGAACAGTAACGAGTAACGAAACGAATACTTTTTAACGGGTAGAGAATTCAAAATCAACGTTATCATACGGGTATTCTTTTGTCGTTATTTTTACAGCACTAATTGGTAATCTCAAATAAGTTTTTATTTTGGGGGGAAAAAATCCTTTCTGAAAGTATCACAGACACTTAAAGTGACAATCTATTGTTGCAAGCAAAGAATTCAAGCATTTGCATGTAATTTTAAATTTTTGATGAATGGCTGTTTCCATTTCTTCACAAAACGTGTATCCATCTGCATCAGACAATTTGTTATCCTTTTAGGTCAGCTTTACTATGTAAATCCCACTTTCAGATCTGCTGTATATTTTCTTATTTTTTTCTTGAATAAAGCTTGAATGGGCGTGTGATGTATTCCTATATATTTAAAATATTTCCCCACGAAATCAATATTTTAAACTCATTTTTTCTATGTATTCTGCCTACTTTTTTTTCCTCAAAATTTTTTTTAATGTACGCTTAATATGACATTTTTGTATTAAAAGCGGGCGAACTGTGAGTAGGATTTTAAAACTTCACATAAAATTAAATAAATATTTTAGAAGTACTTTGACAATTAAGGAAAAATGAGTTCACAGGGAAAAAAAAAAAAGTTAAAAATACAGTCGAACCCCGTTATAGCAAACCCGGTTTATAACGAACGAAAATTTTCGACTCTGCTAGTAAAATATGGTGCAAATTAACGATAAATAGTAGTAAGACCTGCATTCTTTCTGTTTTATAGTAGCCATTCTGCAGGTGTGATCACGCCCACCCATCAGTTATTTCCATTACTCCTGTCATAGCAATTCAGTAACGCATTTAAGCTAGTTTATTTAACTACTGTATTTAAGAATAATTCGAGGTATGGCAGTTTTGAAAAGACACTCTCAAGCAACACTCTAAAACTGGGAGGAGTGAAAAACTCACTTTTTGTAAGAGTGATTTGCATTGTCACTCTTTTTAGAGTGAATTTTATACAAATACACTCTTCAAAGAGTGGAATTTCCGACTCCCTAAAAAGGAGTGAAATATCTGACTCCGTTGTCGAGAGTGAAATATCTTACTCCGTTAACGAGAGTGAAAGCCCGGCATTTATACACTTGAAAAAAATACCCGTTAAATTTTCAACCAATATATGGAGTAAAACAATGAAAAGTACCAAAATATGCCAATTCCAAAAACTACATTTAATAATATAACCTATAAAATTACGCTTATTTGCTATTAAAACACACTCTTTTTCAAAAATGAGTGTCACTCCTTCGAAAGAGTGAACAGTCACTCCGCTTAAAAAGTGACTTAGATATATATCACGCATCAGCCAATCAGAAACCGTCTTCTCGGTTGTGATGATAAAAATGAATCCGCCATTTTATCGTGTCCGTTATGTGTCCGACTTTGTTTCCTTCGTCTGCATATGTGGATCTTTAATTTGTATTATTAATACTGAAACGCAGTTTAAATTTCGATCTTGGAATGATATATTCCGATATCTTATGATTCAAAATAATCCACATAGATTAAATTTCTTGTTCTGGAGTCAAAATGGAGAACAAATAATTCAGTAAAAAGCAATAATACTCAGTGCACTGCACACATCTTATTTATCAAACAAAGGATTATTATTCATCAAACAAGGATGTGCTCGGAGAAAAGAAAAGAAAAATCGCTGACGCAAAGATTGGTATTTTATGCGTAATATTTTCAGATAAAGCGGCTTTGGTAATTTTAAAAGTTTGCAGTACAGGGTTGGCAAGGTTTTGGACACAATGGTTTAAACCACGGTAAAATCCATGGTTTAAACTGTGCTGTCCAAAACTGTCTTAAACTGTCCAAAACTATATTTTATAGTAAAATTGTATTTTTTAGAACAATGCTTAAAGTTTGTGCAATTGGCAAAATGATTACAATACAAAAATATTAACAACATAATTACCCTATGTAACAATGTAATTGCATAAAAACGATACTAAATTTAATTATATGTAATAATTTCTGTTATTGAAATTCCCAAGAGTTATTACTGAAAATAACTGTTAAATAAAAAATCACGTTCAGCATACTGATTAAATCAGCTCATTGCTGACAATATGTGCATGTTAAGAAATAAATAGTATAAATAAAAATAATTGATTTAGTTTGATTATGAGATATTTAGATATTGACTATTATTATGACACTATATGATATAACAATATTATTTAACTTTTTATGCTGCAGAGATATTAGAAAAGTTTGAACTTTTTTTCATTTACCAAAGAATTAAATAGAATGTTAGTAAAATATATTGTGAGATATTTATTCATATGTTTAATAAGTGTGCAGTGGTGAAATGTGGATTTTTTTTTTTTTTTTTTTTTTTTTTTTTTTTTTAAGGTTTTGGACACTTTAATACAGTTTTGTACTAAAGTGTTTAAAAAAGAAAGTAAAGAGTACCGTTTTGGACAGTAAAACCCACGTGTCCTGTCCAAAACCGGTTTTAGGCGTCCAAAACCCCAACCCTGTTGCAGTATGACTTATATTAGATGAAATTTGTTTATTAGAGATAAATAACTCATTAAAAATGTTTTTCCAACAGTAAGAATAATACATACATGTAGTCATTTCTTTTATTCTATATTTTCTTCATTTTTTTCCCTACATGAATACATTTTTATAAAACTTTAACTCACATTCATAGAATACTATAGGGTAGATGTAGTAGTAATGTACAGAGTACAGTACACACCTGAATGTTTTTGGTTTATATAAAAAAATAAATAACTAATAAAAATGTAGCTTTTATCATTATTTTTTTCGTAACTCGCCTTTGCATATTTTACAATTTAGCACTATTGTTGACACTCTTAAATAAACCAATCAGGAAGCAGAAAATAATGTTTTTAAGTTCCACTGTTTTTCATTGAAAATCATATTATCTGACAAGGAAGGTCTCCATACGGGCATACTCAGAAAAATCTGAAAAAATTACAGAATGTTCTTCTCATATAGTTATATATGTTTAAAAAAAAATTTCGGCGGAACTTCCTTATAACGTCCGTAAAAAAATTATAAAAATTTCGTTTATTTGGCGATTTATCTCCGGTTGGCGAAAAAACGAAATTTTGAAAAATACGCTTTTACGCTTCGAATACTTTTTAAAGAAAAAACTTTCTATGTTCAATTTATTTAAATAAGTTTAGTTTAAGTAATTTTAGTTTTGCATTTTTACTTCACTTTAAGTGTAATTTTGTCATATACGTTTATATGTACTTATAACAAAATGAAATTAATATATTTTATCATTTAAAACACAATTTAAATTGATTAAAATTGTTCCAAATTGAAAAATACACTGTTAAAAATCTGCTGCATTTTGTTGCAACGCACTCCCTTGCTTGTATAGAAAACGGTTACTTGGCCGTGAAATGGAGCTTTCTCATTGGTTGGAATAGAGATATTATATACAAGCGGTGGAGTGCGTTGCAACAAAATGCAGCAGATTTTTAACAGTGTATGACACGGTCAATTCACCGTGCTATGGAGCATTCTCATTGGTCAGAAGAGAGATATTCTATAAAAGTAGTGGAGTGACGTCGCAGTAAATGCTGCAGATTTTTAACAGTGAAGCCAATTAAAATCAATTTTCAGATTCGTTAAAATCGTCTGTTTTTGGCGAGGAAATGCACTGATCGCCAAATCCCGCGTCGCTTTCAGCCTTTCACGCCAATTATTCCAAACTATTTTATTTTTTTTACATATCTAATAATGTAATTCCGCCGCTAATTTTCACTGATCCTTTATTACCTACATGAGTAGTTTAATTCGTATTTTTTTTCAAAAAATTCTGAGTATGCCCCCAATGGAGACCTTCCTTGTGAGTTATAAAATAAATCTCTTTCTACATTCATGAAAAGAAGATTAGACATAAGATCTTGGCTTAAACGAGATCTAAGTCGATTCTTAACAATTTTAAGTTTAGAAAATACCCCCTTTCACAGGTGTCTTGTGTACAAGATATGGTTAATATAAATTTGTAAGCTACAAACAGGTTGATAAACATTCTAGATTGTGAGAGTTCAAAAACAACAGAAAAGGCGCATGGTAAACACCGAAGACATTTTTTCTTGTCAGAGCAATAACCATACAGATTTAACTCGTCTTCAAATTCAGATTCTACATCGTCACATGTTTAACACCTTCGGGGCAGGCGCCTTTTACTCAAATTTTATTCGGTTGGCAGCACTTTTTAAAAAGAGGTTACATTTACTTAAAGAATAACGAAAATACTCTAATTTAAAAAAAAAACATTACTTTTCTTTTTTTTCTAGTGAAAAAAAAAATGTTTATATGTTCTTTTGGAGGGTGCATACGCACACCCATGGTACCGAACATGTTTCCACAAAAATAGTTTTAATTTTATTCTCATTTACAGGATAAATGCATTTTTTTAAAACAAGATTCCTTCGAAATATCAAAGAGCACATAAGAATTATTAGTACTTTGAAACTTTTTTTGAGATTTTCAGCTGTATTATCAATCCTGGTTAGTGGTCAGCAGAACACCATAAATATTCGTATAGCCTTTGATGTTTTGAGCCGCTTGTTAATCGCTTAAGACAGCACAGAGATCCATGGGCCAGCAGCAGAATTTTTTCTGAGTCTGCAACGCAAGTAAAAACTTAAAAAACAGTCTGCAGACCAATCCCTCGTATTACATTATTTGCACTCAAACCTCCCAAGTATTTGTGATAGACATAAAAGGAAAGTATACTTTTAAAAAGAAGTTGCCTTTATTCTCAGAACTTTTAACACCTCATACATTGTCCGAAAGAGGGGAGGGGGCTCCCCTTTGACAAAATTTGCGGGGTTTTCACGATCTTCTGACGAGATGCCATTTTCGCGATCTTTTGATGAGACGTCATTTTTCGCGCTTCTTTGACAAGATTTGACGTTACTTACCGATCTGTTGACGAAAACTGCTGTTTTTTATTCGCGATGTCTTGAATAAATTTGCCGTTTTTTCGCGATCTCTTAATGAAATTTGCCGATTTGTCGTGATCTTTTGACAAAAACTGCCGTTTTGTCGCGATCTCTTGAAAAAATTTATCATTTTTTTTTTCCGCTACCTTTTGAAGAAATTTGCCGTTTTTTTTTTTTTTTTTTTTTTTGTCATCTTTTGAAGGAATATTCCGTTTTTTCGGGATTTTTTGATTAAATGTTCCGTTTTTTTTGTGATTTTTAAATGAAACTTGCCGTTTTTTCGCGTCTTTTTGAAGAAATTCTTTGCTGTTTCGTTATCTTTTTGCGAAAACTGCCTTTTTTCGCGATCTTTTGAAGAAATTTGTCATTTTTTTCGTGTTTTTTTTTGTTTGACGAAAACTGCCGTTTATACGTGATTTTCTGACGAAAACTGCCGTTTTTTTCGTAACCTTTTAAAGAAATTTTCCGGGTTTTTTTTTTTTTTTTTGCAATTTTTTGAAGAAATTTGCCGATTTTTGCGATCTTTTGAAGAAATTTGTCTTTTTTTCGTGATTTTTTGACGAAATTTGCCGTTATTTCGCAATTTATTGAGAAAATTTGCCGTTTTTCGAGATTTTTTGGCGTAAACTGCCGTTTTTTCCCGATCTGTGGACGAGATCGCATGGTTTTTCGCGATCCATGACGAAATTCATTTCTTTTCGAAGACAATTTGTCGAAATTCGCGATACATTTTATGTCCGAATTTTTGGATTTAGGACCGAAATTTTTTAATTTCTGCTAAATTTTTAAAAATTGAAAATAGTCTGTAGACCTTCCCAAGAGTCTGAGACGTACATCGCAGCGTTGCGCCGATTCTGCTCTCGGGGAGCCAGCCAGCAACCCTATTCCGTCTGGCTAACGACAAAATACGGCATCATTAAGTAGACTATCTTAAACAAAAAACAATCGGCAACCGCTTAGCATGTATTGTAAAATCGGTTGGAAAAAAAAAGATTATTGGGAAATAGTTAAATTACTAATTTCGTATAAAGTAATACATCCACTATTTTGGGGGGCCCTCGGCGATCGCCGACCTGCCGACCTGGCCAGTCCGGGCCTGAAATCATGATAAACATACTATAAGCTGGCTTCATTTAGTAAATTTATATATGTTGGAATGTTATTCTCTCTTAAAGCGAAAGAGTGGATTTGGCTGCTCAAGAAAGAGTTCTAATTTACTGGATCATGAATGAGCTGATTTTTAAGTGGTCCACTCTTCTTGACTTGCTTTCTTCTATTTCTAATGCACTCATTGAGATCGGAAACTAAGCAAGTCAACTGGAGAAGAAAACAGATCATTCCCGCGCTATTTTCATCCACCGTTGGCGCTGCTGTCTACCTGACCTTGCAAAATACAAGATGGAGGATTTCCGAATACACTGCACGCTGATTTTCGATGCATCGTAAAAGTTCGTGGTTTCCTCAAGATTATTTTCTAAAGAAGCCGATATTTTACGAAGTAAGTACTATGAAAGTATTTTATTTACATTATGCTATCCTTTTAATATATTTCTCTCCTCTTTTTTTAATAAACAATTAATGTTAATACTCATACGTACCCAGTAGCGTAGCTAAGTTTTTTGGCACCCGGGGCCAGCAATAAATTTTGCGCCCCCACCCCAATATAGATGTATAACAATCTCTCTCAATTTGGCGCCCCTAGGCCTCGGCGCCTGGGGAGGACGCCCCCTTGCCCCCCCCCTCAGCTACGCCACTGTACGTACCGTACATAACAACTTTGAAATAAAATGGTGTATCAAGCGAAGTAAAAATTGTCTTATAATGTAAATACTTAGTTCATTTAACAGTCTTGTAGTATAAAAGTTTTGAAGAATTAAGTTATGCAATTATTACATCTGTCTTTATAGAAATTTATCAAAATACTGAATTTACATTATTCAGTGTCTTAGTGAAAACACACTGGTTTATAGATGTTCAGGCTGGTTAGAAGTGCTTATTTTTTAGTGTACTCCTATTTCTCAATTTTGCTAATATTGTTAAGGGATGGAAAACCCTATATAAACACGAAAAACAAAGTCCTCTTGTATTTTGATCTACATGTTGTTGCATATAAGGAAAAAAATTATAGTGTGTATATAAACACATTTCTAAGACTTGCATTCTTAACGTTTGAACATGTGTGTACTTTGTTACTGTTTTGTTTGGCAATGCTTTACATTGCTATTGAGCAAAATTATTGCATGCATGGTCTGTATTATTATAATTTGTTTAATATTTAAAAGTATTTAGCTACATTGTTACATAAAAATTGCTTTAAAAGTAATATTGTTTTCTTGCACTTGCTTTCAGGTAGGTTTAAATGAGAATTTATTAACAAAACGTAGACAAATATGTTTTTTTTTCTTTCTATACTGGTAAATACAAGTATCATTTCCCAACTATTATGTTCCTGATTTCTTTAACAATGAATTATATGGCAGGTGAATGTGAAACGGTGGGAGAATTTCAAATTTTGGAATGAAATGATTTTATAAACTTTTAATGACTTCAATAATAGTATTTTCACAAAAAATATAATCGTAATAAATGTAAGACTATTTAGATATTATAAAATGCTACTGAAAAAAAGAAAAGTTTGGTAATCTAAAATAACTATCGAAGCAAATCCCTTTCCTTTCAAAAATGTCTTCTGATACCATTGTCTTCCCCTAAATTGGTAATGTTAAGATGCACTGCCCCTTAGCAATATCATGATCTCTTTTGATAATTTGCATAGCATATAAATATAGGAAGTATTTAAGTTGATGTGTGATCACGAGGCACTGAATTTAGTTTTAAGCTTTCTTTACGTTTACATTCTAAATTTATCTTAAGTGAGGCACTGTAATCCCAGCCCAAATGCTTTAATAACTTGAGTAAAAAAAAAAAAAATTCAAATTGCGCTTTTTAGCTTCTCATAGGTGGACCTTTAAACCAGCATTTTGTACTTTTTAAAAGTAACTTTAAAAACTATTTGAAAGAAAAAATTGAAGTTTTGGATTTACATAAGGCAGGACATAATAAATAAAAATTAATCAATAAAATTGTAGGTTGTGCAATTCATATCATATTTTTTTTCAATAATACATTTATGTTTTGATATTAGCATTAGTACTATAACCACACAAAAAATATTCACAATTATAACTTCAGTAGATAATTATAGCAATATGAAAATATAAATTAACATCAGAAGCTCAAAGTTTTAAGTGTTTGATTCAAAAACTTATTATCCAAATGACATTTCCTTTTTAGGCATAGTTTGAACCAAGATTATATCTTGTGAAAATTGGGTGTTGCCATTAAAAGACAAATTTTAGACTGGTTTTGATTTGCAGGTTGGCCTACTAAAAAATTTATGTACATTATTTAAAAATAGTAAATTTCCTATTGTTTAGTACTAGTAACTTTCTTTTACGATTCTTACTGTAGAGTTAGGAGTGTTTACTTTTTTTCCCCTGCAACTGTATACAGCGCTCAAAATTCTTAGTGGACTGCTGGTATAAGACCACCAAAAACTCAATCAAACCACCAACATTGTTGTTTTGCAAGACTGGTAACTTTTTTTTCCTCTGTCTGTTATGTAAATTTTCCTGTTTCTGAGAAAAAAAGAATTATTTGAAAAAATATGTATAAAAAAGGAAAGGAAAAGTATATGCCAATTATTAGTAAATAGTATATATATTTTTTGAAACACCCTGTATGTATAATACTGCAATTTTTACAGAATAATCAAGTAAGCCTGGCTGATAACAAGTTCTACTGATTACTTATTGTGTAGATTTGAAAAAAAAGTGTTCCAGAATCTGACTGAGGTGCTCCTATAAGTGATACATTGCCGTCAACAAGGTCGGTTTAAAAATACAAGAGTGAAAACCTAAGAAATGTAAGTGGTTTTACTTTTATTTATTTAATTAATAATTATGTTTGTATGTGACAGTCATCTTATTTTTTCATTCACTTCCTGTTCACGTATATTTAAAACCACCCTCTTTAAAGAAATCCACTTTACTCAATTTTTATCTTGTGTATCATTAAGAACTTTTTGGTTTTTTTTTTTTTTTTTTTTTTTTTTTTTTTTATTTTGTTCATATGTTATTTCCTCTTTTTTGCATTTTCCTTACTCTGATCCTTGAATATTGCAAAAATTTTTAATTTCAAATTTGAAGGTTTAACTAATATCTATAAGATTTTTAAAAAGTCCTTCCGGCAATGCCGGGAGGAAGAGGTAGCTTTCATATACTTATATATTTATTTATTTATTTTAAAGTAAGTTACATTGTTCAAAAATACTAAGCTCAAATTAGTGGAAATAATCTTATAAAATTAGTGATTTTATAAGATTGAATACTAGTTTTTGTCAAGAATGAATATTAATAGGAATTTTTAGAAATTAGTCATCTTTTATTCATCCTGGTTTTATTTTAAGCGATTTAGAGAGTCACCAAATTCCACGATATCATAAAGTGTATGCCATTTTAAAGCAACATTGTGGATCGTTCAGATCAGACCGTTTTAAAATGTCAGCCATAAGCAAAATTCAAAGTGCTATAACTCAATCATTTTTTAAGATATAGACAAAATAAAAAGTGTTCAGGAATCGTTGTTTTAAGTTCTAACACGTAAAAAAAAATATTTTTCAACTTTTAATTTTTCGCATTTAATTTTAAATTTTTTAAAATGGCCACCATTTTGAAACAAAATGGTTGATGATGCTGGCCAACGAACTCGATCGAGACATTTGTATGTACTATGTACATACCAAGTTTCATTGAAATCGGTTGATAAATACGCGTGTTATCACGTGACAAAAATCAGATTGTTTCAAAATGTCAGCTATAAGAAAAATTCAAAGTGCTATAACTCAGACATTTTGTAAGATATAGACAAAATAAAAAGTGTTCTGGAATCGTTGTTTTAATTTCTAACACGTAAAAGAAAAATATTTTTCAAATTTTGATTTTTTCACATTTAATTTTAAATTTTAAATTTTTTAAAAATTTTTAAATGGTTACCATTTTGAAATGAAATGGCGGATGATGCTGGCCAACGAACTCGGTCGAGACATTTGTATGCACTATGTACATACCAAGTTTCATTGAAATCGGTTCATCATAAATACGCGTGTTATCATGTGACAAAAATCAGATCGTTTCAAAATGTCAGCCATAAGAAAAATTCAAAGTGCTATAACTCAATCATTTTTTAAGATATAGACAAAATAAAAAGTGTTCTGGAATCTTTGTTTTAAGTTCTAACACGTAAAAGAAAAATATTTTTCAACTTTTAATTTTTTCGCATTTAATTTTAAATTAAAAAAAAAAATAAAATGGCCCCCATTTTGAAACAAAATGGCGGATGATGCTGACCAACGAACTCGGTCGAGACATTTGTATGTACTACGTGCTTTCCAAGTTTCATTTAAATCGGTTCATAAATACGTCAGTTATCGTATGACAAAAATCAGATATATATATATATATATATATATATGGTTATATATATATATATATATATATATATATATATATATATATATATGTCAACATTTGAACGGAGGGTGATTTTGGGGTCTGGGGGTCATGATCGGTGAAAATATACCAAAATTTTCCGGAAGTGCTTTCCTCCGGACGGCTGCACTAGGTAGCTTTTTACTTTTTGTAATGAAAGCTACCTAAAAATCTATGGTGCAACACGCTTTGTTGTATTCATGTAGAGTGATCTTTGTATTGAATTTATTTGAAAATTAAGTTGCAATTTAGTGACATTCAATTTATAGAACATTAATTTAATATCGTATTAAATTGATTGAAATATATTTTGATTTAGATTATGATAGGAATATTGCATTATGAATCTATTGAGTAGTATGTATTTTATAACAAGAATAATATCCCCTTTTATGGAAATAGGGTAGCTATCAAATTATAGAAAGGGAGTGAGGAACTCATGCAAATAAATTAAGTTGAAAGTATTAAAATCTGGTTTCATCTGCAAACTGCCATAATACTGAAAACCATTTTCCCCATTTTACATAAAAATTAGCTTAACAATAGATGTGTTTCAGAAAAAAGGAATTTGAAAGAAAGAATATTAATGAGGACATTTTAAAACTTCTTTTTTTAGTCTAATTGCACAGTTGGAGAAAAAACCAGTTTTTGTTTTCATAAAAAACTAAAAAAGTTTTATTTTTTTTGGTTTAAACCGTTTTTTTTTTTTTTTTTTTTTAACATCCTTTCTTATTACATATACATGCATATATATTGATAAAAATAGACATTGGATTATAAACTGTAACTTCATTTTAAAATGATTTTAATTAAATATTTACAATGAATTTATGTAAAAAATAAAAGAAATTAAAATTTAATTTAAACTGTATTATCAAACTGTCTTATGTTCTAAGAATAAAGTGCTATATACAGTGAAGCATTGATACTCTGAAAATCTTTATAACTAATCTTTTAATTACTAATAATAAACATTTGAAAGTAGTCTGATAAATAAAATATTCTTTTCCATAGCTATCCAAATAATAAATTTCAAATACTTCTTGACATTTTGTTTCTTGAATGACAATTTTAAGTCAACATTTTTGGTCATAGATTCAGCAGATAACTAACAGAGGGGGGAGGGGGGGGAGAATCACTATTATTAAAATGCTATAAGTAGCATCCAATCTTTGAAAACTCTCTTATTCGACTTCATATTTTTATTTTAATGCTTAAGATAACCTCCCCAATTAAGATTGGGGATTTCTTTTACAGCTTGAAATCTTATAGATTGTATTATGTTTGGTCGAATAGAATGGACTGTATTCTTGATAGTCTTTTTAAAGTTTTTTAATGTCACTTGCACAAATACACACACATATAAAAACACAAAACGACAAATGATGAACTAATATGCAATTATAAAATTCAAATTGATTTCCATAGCTTAAAGGATGTATGGGTGATTATCAATTCCCAGTATACGTGCTGATGCTTTGATGATCAACAGCTCAACTGTCCATTTTTTACAAGCGCTCGCCAGGTGGAGCCAAAAACACTTCCGGAACGGAACATGCCGCCCGGGGATGAAATATGCAATATTTCATCAATCAATAAACATAATACAATAATTAATTAAGAATAAAAATGACATTAAATACAAACACTTAATACATAAACAATGAGTATAATTGCTTTAAAATAATATAATAATAATCCAAAGATACATCAATTCAGTCGCTAGTGGGCAATAGGCATATTTTAGAAATGCCTCGTGAAAAAATACCAGTAGCAGTTTTTACCTTCACTGCTCGAACCTTGTGGTCCTTGCCTGGAATTATTTCAATAATTCGGGCAAGAGCCCATTTACATGGTGGTAGATTTTCCTCCTTTAGTAATACTAGGGAGCCTAGCTTAATGTTTTCCTTTTTAAATTGCCATTTACCTCGCTGCTGCAAGTGATTTAGGTAGTCAACCGACCAACGTTTCCAAATGCATTGAACATATTTGGAAATTAACTGCCAATGGGTTAATCTATTATCAGAAATATTCATAACATTAGGCTCTGGAATACTGCTGATAGGCCTGCCAATTAAAAAATGGCCTGGTGTAAGTACCTCAAACTCATTTATGTCATCAGAAAGAGGAAATAAAGGCCGAGAGTTTAAGATCCCTTCGATTTGGACCACTAGAGTTTCAAAGTCCTCTAAAGTGATTTTATTATTACCTACTACTCTGAGCAAGTGATGTTTGAAGGACTTAACACCAGCTTCCCAAAGACCACCAAAATTAGGGGATCGAGGAGGGATAAATTTCCAGGTTATGAATTCTTCGGCAAAGAAATTTGATAATTCCTCGTTAGGTTTTTCCAATAATTTTTTAAAATTATTTAATTCAGTTGACGCACCTTTAAAATTAGTGGCATTATCCGAAGTTAGAGTATTTACTTTGCCTCGCCTGGCACAAAATCTTTTAAGCGCAGCAATGAATGCAGCAGCGGACAAATCGCTTACTATTTCTAAATGAACGGCTTTGGTAGCCATACATATAAATATAGCCACATAACTTTTGGAATAATTACCTTTCCTCTGATTTTTGTATTTGATTTGAAAGGGACCGCAAAAATCTACGCCTGAATTGAAAAATGTGCAATTAGGTGTTACGCGTTGCGAAGGGAGGTCTCCCATCAATTGATCTAACGTCTTGGGATTGTGCCTGAAACATGTGACACAATTGTGCACTGTTTTCCGGGCAATGCTTTTAGCCTTTATGGGCCAATATTTCATGCGTACTTGATGAACTAGTCCCTGAGCACCTATATGGAAGTACTTTTTATGAAAGTACTCAAAAATTAATTTAGTGATCTTGTGGTCACTGGGTAAAATTACTTGGTGATTTGCATCAAAGGGCAAGAGAGAGTTGATTAATCTACCACCAACGCGAAGGACTCCACTTTCATCAATGAATGGGTCCAAACTTTTTAACTTACTGCAGGAAGGAACAGGTTGCCCCTTTCTTAATGCTGACAATTCAGGAGAGAACTTACTTTCCTGGTCTTTCCTTATTAAAAAAAAAGTACTGCATTTCAGTTCTTCCGATGTTAGGAAGCCTTTGGTTTTCTCCTTTCTCTTACAATTGTTGATGAACCTGAAAATAAAACTACATATTTTAATTAGTTTTAAAAAATTGTTCAATTTCAATAAATCATTTAAAATGTTCGGATCCTTTTCCACAGTTAGTAAGGATAGGGAAAAGTCTGCTTTCATTTCTTGTTCACATTCAAAGGCAGTGGGAGTGGGAAGTTGGCTGGGAACTGTAATTTCTCTTTGAAGAAATGTTGGTCCAAACCACCACAAATCATTGTCAATGAGATCCTTTGCTGTTGCATCTTTGGAGATGATGTCTGCCGGATTAGATTTTGAGGCAACATGGTTCCACTGATGAGTTTCGGAAAGAGATTGGATCGCGGAAACCCTGTTTGCGACGAAGGTTTTCAGCTTTTGGGGTGATGCATTAATCCAAAATAGGACAATTGTAGAATCTGTCCAGAACCATACTCTTTCAAGATTTAATTTTAGAGTGGCAATCACTTTCTGAACTAGCCTTGTCAAAAGTAGAGCTGCAGACAGTTCAAGTCTTGGGATTGTCATTGGCTTTAGTGGGGCTACCCGGGACTTGCTGCATAGAAGATTAGATCTGAATTGCCCACTTGAGGAGAAAGATCTCAAGTAGATAGCTGCTCCATAGGCCTTTCCAGAGGCGTCTGAGAATGCATGTAAATCTAGACTTGCAATGTTGTCTGACAAAACATACCGTGGAATTGTAAGATTATTTATTTTACTTAGCTTGTCAAGAAAATTCTTCCATTCTCGAAGTGAGCTAGAAGGCAATTGTTCATGCCAATTAATTTTTAATTGCCATAAATGTTGCATAAATATCTTAGCTTTGGTTATAATTGGGCCAATTAGGCCAAGGGGATCATATATTTTAGCTATTTGAGCCAAAACATCTCTCTTGGTATAAACATCTTTAGGCTCTATATTAATCTCAAAAATGAAATGGTCCATCTGAGGTTTCCAAAGCATTCCCAAAGTTTTTACCGAAATCTGCTGAGAGTGTTCCTCAAATGCGTATTCTGATATGGCGGCATCTTGTAGTAATTCAGGATGGTTAGCGACCCATTTGTGAAGGTCCATCCCTCCCCTTTTCAAGATCTGAATTAACTCTGATTGTAGTTCCTTTGCAGCTTGTAAGGAACTGGCACCAGATAAACAATCATCGACATACATGTCGTTAAGTATGACTTCGGAGGCTTTAGGGAAATCTGTCTTTTCCTCATCAGCAAGAGCCTTTAACGTTCGCGTGGCTAAAAAAGGGGCTGAAACTGTCCCATAGGTAATCGTGTTTAGCTCAAACACTTTTATCGGAGCGTCCTTACTGACCTTCCAAAGAATTCTTTGTAAATTTCTCTGCAACGGTTCTATCATTATCTGTCTGTACATTTTCTTAATGTCTGCGCAGAATGCATACTTGTGCGTACGAAATCTAGTTATAATAGAAAATAAATCTTGCTGAACCGTTCCCCCATTTAACAATATTGAATTAAGTGAATAACCGCTAGATGTATTTGAACTAGCGTTGAATACCACTCTCAGGGGAGTGGATAATTTTTCTGGTTTATAAATCGCATGGTGAGGAATATAGTAAGACACCCCCTTTCCGCTTTCAGATTCAATTTGAGTCATATGACCCAAAGCTTCATACTCGTTCATAAATTCTATATATAGATCAGACATCATTTTATTTCTATCTAATTTATTTCATAAATTAGTTAATCTTTTCGCTGCAATTTCTTTAGAAAATCCCAACAATGCTTCAGCATTTTCCTTTATGGGTAATTGTACGGTAAATCTACCCGTTTGATCTCGTTTATAAGTGCTTTTAAAGTGTTCCTCACAAAACCTTTCTTCATCGCTTCTAATGGAATTACTGTCATCACCCGGTAAGGATTCTATTTCAAAAAATCTTTGTAAAGTGTTGTCTAGACTATTTTCAGTTAAAAGATAACAATGGGACTGAATTTTACTTTGTGGGAGCGACCCTGTCACTAAATATCCAAATTCAGTGTTTTGTAAAATACAGTTAGCATCTGCTAAACGAATTTGTTCACTCTTTAAAATTGAAAAAAACAATTGACTACCGATCAGTGCGTCGATTGGTCCAGGTGTATAAAAATTGTCATCTGCTAGATTAATTTGTTGTGGAATACATAAATTAGAAATATCTAATTTTGAAACTGGAATGTCGTTTGTAATTTTTGGCAAAACAGCGAATTCTATTTCTTTGGAAAATGTTCCTTGTTCATTTGATATTTCTGCATTGATTATTTTCCTTATTTCTTGATGTGTTTCATTAATACCCGAAATCATTCCCTTGAATGGTTTTGGTCGTAAATTTAATCTCTTGCATGCACTATTACTTAAAATGTTAATCGACGATCCGCTGTCAATCACCGCACGCAATCTAACTTTATTTCCAAACACATCACTTACTAAAATTATAGCCGTATTTAATAATGCACAATTTTTTCTGTTATCTGTAAACAAATTTGTACCGATTATTGCTGCTTCCCTTTTTTCGGAATCGAAATCACTTATTTGTTTATCTCTCAGCATGTCATTATTTTTGTTTTTATTTATTTCCACCCCCTTTAACATCTCATGTTCTTCACATAATAAGCTATTATGTAATTGCGAGCAGAATTTGCAAGCGAATTTAGAATTACATTTTCCTTGGTGAAATCTTAAGCAATTCAAACATAATTTGTTCTTATTTACAATACTTTTTCTTTCTTGAACATTTTTGTTTAAAAAAACATTGCATTTATAAAGTGGGTGAAACGCAAATTTGCAACAAAAGCAGGTCTTTAAATTATTTCTATTTTTATTGTCATTGATGAGAAATGATTTTGATTTATTTATTGCGTAATTCGCCTTCGAGAATTTGGATTTCGAAGTCTGGTTGGCGCCAGATGCATTCGTTATGGCTTCTAAAGTAACACAACGTTTTTCTAAAAAAGAAATTAAATAATCAAAACTTGGAACATTTGTTGTTTCCAATGACAATTCGAATTGTTTTTGATATTCGGTGTCTAATTTCTTCAAAATGATATTTATAAATACACTTTCTGACAATTTATTTTGTGTATATTCCAAGACCTTTAGAGCTCTGATGTTTTTATTAATAATATCAATAAAATTACGCAACTCTTTCGGAGATTCATTTTGCATTTTTTCATAATTTAAAATTGCAGAAATATGCGAATCGATTAATAATCTCTTGTTTTCGTATCTATGTATTAAAGCTTGAAACAATGAATTAAAATCGTCATCAGGTGACTCTAATTGCTTAGCTTCGTTTTTTAAAGAAGCCTTTAAATAAAATAATTTCTGATTGTCATCAAGTTGTTCATTATTAACAATTAAGTTAGTGAATTGCGTTTTAAAATTAGCAAAATCACAATAAGCACCTCCGAAAGAAGGTAAAGGTATTTCTGGGAGGCGAACTTTTGTTTTGGTTTCACATACATAATCATTGACAGTATGAGATTTATTTTCGAATGAAGCTAATAAAAGTTTTAAGCTTACCTCCACTTGTTCTAATCTCTCGAGAGCACTATTAATATCTTGATCAATTTCTTGGACTTGTTGCGATGTGATATCCTGAATTTCGAAATACTGCTCTCTGAGCTCTTCGAGCTTGTTTTGTAGACATTCCGTCTTTTTTAACTTCACTTCTAAAATACTTATATTAGTCGTTTTAATATCAGTAGTTTCCGATATAAACTGCTCTAGTCTTGTTATGGCAGCCTTTGACGTGCCTTTTAATCTATTTAGTTTTTCCATGGTTCACTCCGGCTCGACGGACCACAATTGGTCGAATAGAATGGATTGTATTCTTGATAGTCTTTTTAAAGTTTTTTAATGTCACTTGCACAAATACACACACATATAAAAACACAAAACGACAAATGATGAACTAATATGCAATTATAAAATTCAAATTGATTTCCATAGCTTAAAAGATGTATGGGTGATTATCAATTCCCAGTATACGTGCTGATGCTTTGATGATCAACAGCTCAACTGTCCATTTTTTACAAGCGCTCGCCAGGTGGAGCCAAAAACACTTCCGGAACGGAACAATGTTATTGCGTTAAATAATCTGCAGTTTTCAAAAAATTAAGATATTTTCTATTAAATATTGAATATTTTTAATCTACTTTATATTAGATCAATTCACATGTTCGAAGCTTTTTCTAAAGAGAAATAAATATATTCACCAATGCAGACTGATTTTAATCCTATACCCAAAAAATTATCTAAACCTGCTACATCCAATGCTTATTGCTGATATAAAGTGTTAAAAATAGAAGTTATTTATATTCAATAATCTGACATACATAAATTATTAAGAAAAAGAGAAAATGTCATTAAATTTCTTCTAATAAAAAACAATTTTTTTTTTTTAGAAAAAAACCAGTTGGTTTAAACTAAACCATTGTTTAAACCAAAAGGAGTAAACAGTTGTTTAAACAACAGTTAAACCAATTGGTTTAAACCGTGCCAACCCTGGTCTGATTGTTGTAGGTTCTATCTTGTATTATATAAATATGCAAATATATAGAAAAACAACTAAAAATCCACAAAAACCTGTATTGGTTGGGTATTTGCCAGCGCTGATACATTTTGAAAGTAGCAACAAAGGTGAATTTTCAACAATATTTTATAATGTTGCTTTAAGAACTTTCATTTTAAATTTGTTTTTAAAATGGTGATTTATTTTAAGATTGTATCAGAAGTAACACCATGATTTAAACAAGCGGATAAGTGTAATCGCACAGGATTTATTTATTCTATTTCCATTTTATTCATGATTGGCAGAATTTTCAGTAGTGTAATATTTATAAAGCTAAAATTTTTAGTGTATGGTTCATTTTTGTTTAGACTATGGGTGGGAAATTTTATAAAACATTTAATCTGAAAGCTGCAAAATATTTTAATATGTTCATAATCATTCCTTAACATTATATTTATTGCTATTTAACTTAATTTCAATATTTTCTTTTAACACAGGAAGATGGTGATTTCATGGAGGAGTAAAATTCTACAGTGAGGAGTCAAATTCAACAATCTTATTTAATCTCAAGGATCCTCAACAAAGTGTCTATTTTGCCTAAGATTTTAAAAGTTTGACAAACCAGTGGACAGATTACAATATGTTCTTTATGTATTTAATGTTTAATGCAAATGGACTGTTATATTTATAAAGGTCCTGTTAAAGATGTTATTGAAACTTGTTTATCTGATGTTGGAAAGAATTGTTATCAATTAATGTTAGGTTTATTTTGTTCTTGCTAAATAAAATGTTTTTGTTGTTAAATAAAATTAGTTTTTTTCCTTTCTTGCAACATTCTAAATTGCACATTTGGATCTAATTTTTGACATAAAATGCTGCAGTCTTATGCTTTTATATTTATTTAAAATTTAGTTGATTTAAGAAACATTGAATAAAATCAAAAATTAAAACATTAATTAAGAAGAAATAAGTTATTCTTTAATATAAATTCAAGTTTTAACAAATGTTTTAAATGATAAAGAATAATTGCACATGGTCAATAAATCCAGCAATAAATTCTCAGTTATTTCTGCATTTAACTTTTGTACTACAATATTTAGTGGAAGGTTCTTCATACTATAAAATAATTGTCCATAATCAAAATTTTAGCTATACAAGTATTTTAATGGCATTCCTCCACATTTCCCAATTGCAATTTGCTTATATAAATGCTATGGGTAACAAATATTTTATCTAAGATTTCAAAGCCATTTCAGATTTCAAACTAAACAATTAAAATATTTTTTAAAAATTTAGTCAGTTTAAGAAATATAAGATTTTGATTGAGATTTAAATCTAGGAATAATTACAACAAGGTATCATGGGTTGATGTTTATTCATTTAAAATATTTTCAATTTCATTTATTTAAACCCTGCGCTGGCCATGTGTGTGTGTGTGGGGGGGGGGAATACTTTTTTAAACAAAGGTTTTATGTTTTTTAATACTTTCTTTTTCAAAACTGGTTCTGAAACTCGTATTAATATTTAAAAAAAAACTAACCAAAATTGCAAAAGTAAAAACTAACCCACTTACAGATCATCCTCAAATATTCTATGCCCCCCCCCCAAAAAAAAAGGTAAACATTTTAAAATCCAAACAAGGTATTTGAAAATAACTTCTCTGAACTCTTAAGGGGAACAATCAGCTTCTGACATTGTGGTGCTGAAGTTGAGTCGTTGGGCTGATAACAAGTTTATTTTTTCAATATTTTTTTTAGTAAGATGCCTAATATTGGTTTATTTGATTGAAATCATAAATTTTTAATAAAAAATAATTGTTATTTACAATTAAATCAGAAGCTAATGAAAAAATAAAATTGTATATAAGCATATCTGAAGCTATAAGTATCATTGGAAAATATGTAAACTTGAAATTGCCCAAGAAAAGAAAGGAAAAATCCCATTAGCACCACAGCATCAGAAGCTGATATTCTGTTTAATGTTGTTCGGGTGCTGTTGTACAGTTATGCAAATTTAGGCAGTTTGCATGAATAAGTGTTTTCAAATTTACAATTTTGAGATCACCAGTATTTTTAATTTAATGAATATATGTACTTTTAAATTTAACAAAAGAAAATACTGATGTTAAAAATTTCTGATTTGACAGAATAATAAAAAATTCATGTAAGCTCTATTTAATTTTGTATAACGATTCAATTGCCTTTTCCCGTAAATTGACATAGGAAACAGTTTCATTGAATTAGAAAGAAAAAAAAATGTTTTTATGATTCATTAGAGAACTTTCACTCATGTAAATTAGAATGTTTTAAGTCTTGTTAATTAAAGACTTGGAAGAAATATTGGAAAATCCATGTTACAGTTTTCCAATATATCTCTCTCTCTATTTCTCTCTCTCTATATATATATATATATGTGTAGCTAAACCCTTGTAATTTCAATAAACACAAATTTAAATCCGAAATGAGAATTTAATTGCAACACTTGAAAATGTGGCAATAATTCAATGTTATATTGAATTTCATTATAAAAATTAATCAAGGATTACTGAATTTAGTTTTAAATGATGTGATTTTATTTAAACGATTTAGAAATAACTTGAAGATTTTTGTAATTTTAAGCAATTTTGCTTTTCTTAAGAGTGAATTTATTCAATTCTACAAATTCAAGGAGTTTTGGATTAACTCTTAAATGAGTTGATTTCATTCATGTAAGAATTGGTTACAAATCGCCTAAGTGCTACTGGATTAAATCAAAAATGACAACATTTCACTCCAACTTGAATTAATAACAAATCGCTCAAGTGCTACTGGATTTGCCTTAAATTATTTCACTTCACTCAAATACGAGTTGGCTGCAGCTAACTCAAGTGCTACTCGATTTAATCCTAAAGACTTCATTTCACTCAAGTATGATTTGGTTACAAATCGCTCAAGTACTGCAAGATTCAGTCTTAAATGCCTTCATTTCACTCAAGTATGGCTTGATTACAAATCAATCAAGTACTACTGGATTTGACCTTTATTGATTTGATTTCACTCAAGTATGAGTAAAATAGAGATCACTCAATCATGAGTTGATTAAAAACAACTCATTCACTTGAGTTGTTTCAGCTCTTCTTGAGAAGGTTCCTTTCAACATGGGAAAAGAGTGGATTTCAGCTCAACTTGAGTTATTTCAGCTTTTTCGTTTTAAGAGAGTTCCATAAGGCGTGAATAAGTGAGTTCCTCAATAATAAAAAGAGTTAAAAGCTTTGCCTTTTAGTTGACACACATTTTTTTGAAGAAATAAAGTAGAATAATAATGAACAAATACTTGGAATATTTCACAAAACAAAAGAACAAATGCACAGTCTTCACAATATTTACAGAAACACAACAAATAAAGAAAAATAACTTTGAAACATATATTAGCTTCAGTTTGAAGCAGTTCTTGATGAACAGTAATTATTCCTTTGGAATCATAATGTATAATAATGGATTCTTAATCCCTGACAGCATTTTCCTGCCTACAGTCACCTGAGTCACATCTGAAACTAAACTGTTCTAAAGTTCTGTACCAATGAAAACAGAAAAATGTCTGGTGCTGCCATCTGGCGGCAGATTTTGGTACAAAAGAAGCAATTGTCTAACATCTCTTCCGTTTTGTGATAGAATCTGACACCAGATGGATAAGGTTTCTGCAATGTTCAAATTTGGCTTTTGGCAATGGCTTTGTCATTATGTCTGCTATCATTTCATTTGTTGACAGATATTTCACATCTATAACATTTTTCATTTTCATATCTCGTATATAATGATACTTTGTATCGATGTGTTTAGTTCGTGACTTGAACTTTTCACTTTCAACTAATTTAATTGTTGATTGATTATCTTCAAAAATTTTAATTGCGTAATGTTGTTGTAATTTGAGATCAGGGTCGGACTGGGTCATTGTAAAGGGAGCAGACCTTGAATTTTTGGAGGGCGCAACTTTTTTAACGAAACTCATTATTTTATCATCTTATAGGAAGCCAATAATATTCATTAATAACAAACAGACTGTAAGAATATGTAATAGAGCTTCGCTAATCTGAATTGGGACCGGTGCCTATTTTGATTACAAAAATTGGGAAAATCCGAAATTTCGATTTAAAAAAATGTTAGTTATAAGTACTCAGTAGCACAGTAAAGATCCTTTAGTCCGTCATCCGATGGTTCGGCTTGTTACCGGCACAACTCTCGGGAAAAAAAAAATAGTATTCCTTCACTGAAAAAGAAAAAAAAAAAAAAAAAAAAAAGACCCAAACTGGGTTGTAAGATCTCTGCTTAGAGTACTGTTCTCAAAATAATACAGTACTACAGTAAAACCCCGATAATTCGGATTAATTGGGACCAGATCCGATCCGGATTATCCGAAGAATTAGACAAAAATGAAATACAATAAAACATACAGAAAATCACCTTCATATTAAACTGAAAAGTGTCTGAGATGAATGCTGCATCTTAATAAATATAAATAATTTTCTGCAAGTGATATTGTAGAAAAGATTTGTCACAATAACAAGGAAACAGACCTATGGGCTGACAAAGATAGGAAAGATCCTTATCAGACAAAGGGTTTTATAGGAATTATTTTACCTTGCTTCCTTCCAATGCTTTAAGTAAAAAAATATTGTGCAGTGATTTTTTATAACATTTCTAAGTAGTTTAAATAGAAAATTGCAATTGCCCAATTTAATAATATATTGTTGTTTCTTTGAAAGAAAACATCAAACAATTTAAATAAGAAAGCTTAAGATATTCTTCCGAAAAGATTTCAGATTTTTTTTTTATTATTCAGAATACGACGATGAAACAAGTTAATGTTATGGAAATTAACCAAACGTTTCTCAAACTTGAAAAAAAAAGACCAAATCGATTCGGATTATCCGGAGATCCGGATTAACGGGGTTCTACTGTATTCCCAAATTAGTCAATCAAAAATGGTACAAAACAGTGCAGATCCTTAATAACATTAAAACAATCGTTTTGATATAATGTATACATTAGCTAAGATGTTTTGATTGTTAATGTTATTAAGGAGCTGCCATTTTTTTATAAAACCATTTCAGGCTACAAAGTGAACTTTCCAATTTGGAACACTTTGCTGTACCAAATCTTGCAAACCAATTTCGGTCTTCTCTTTTTTTTTTTTTTTTTTTTTTTTTTTTTTTTTACAGTTTTGTTTAATTATTTGATGTTTATAACAATATAATGGAATTGAGAATGAGAAATTATGTAACAATCCATTACAAATTAAAAAATCGGGAATCTATAAATAGCTCATTCACCGCGTCTACCAGGAGGGTAGGGAAGAGGGAACGAGAAACCATTTATAATTTGTGAAATCAAACTGCTGAAAGGAAATTAAAATTTTTATCATCTGAATTAAATATTTTTTGCGTTAAAGAAAAGAGTTTTTTAGCGACTGACAGACAAAATGATATGAGATTTTTTTTAAAAAAAGATGGCTTCTACGAGCAGGCCAACAGTGCATGTTTTTATTTTATATTCGTGTACATAAGTTGTACTTTTCCATAATTGAGTATATTTTTACTCTTTTCAAGCTGTTTAAAAAATAAAAAAGTTGCTTTACTGCAATTTTTTTGTTTAATTCTTACTTCTACACGACTTTCTCGACATTCATCTTGTAATCTGAAAATTTTCATAAGTTAATCTTATCAATTTGTTCAAATATAAAATCCGTCCGGATTAACCGGAATTTCGGATTAGCGAGTTCTACTTTAATCCGAAATGTCTTTTATCGGTATGTCGGTGCGTTTATTTTCTTTATCTTATTATAAATAGCTTAATCATTTAATAGCTTAATCAAATAAATAGCTTAATCATTTTATAAATTAGGATCGATTCGAAAATCTATTAATTTAGTTTGATCAAATGAAAGAATAAATTTCTGATTAGAAGGGAAAAGCATGTAAATTAAATAAAAACAATAATCGGAGTAGCAAAGTAAATTATATATCGAATTCCGATGTAACGAACAAAATAACTTTTAAAACCTTTGGAATAGATTTTTATACGTAAAAACTATTCGGACAAAATCAAATATTCCGCTTTAGACAATATTCCGCCGTATACAGAGTTTATTGTATAATAAAAATCATAACGGGGTTACTTGAAAATCATTTTTATGTTAGATTTATATCCGTCTTATGTAGAGTAGGAAAAAAAAACGATTTAGAAGAAAAATTATAAACGGGATAGAATAGAACATGGAAGGGATATAAAGAGAACATTAAAAGATCGCCGTAGCACCCTGGGTGCGGTGCGGTGTTGATCAGCCTTACTTTACCATATCCCCCTGACTGCCCGGCAAAAGGGTAAGATTGTAATGTTGTTTCTCTGTAATTTATTTAAAATATTAAAGAAAGATTTTTTTTCCAATCTGATACAAAATATGTCATTATGTATAGGTGTATAATCTTTGAGAGTATTAATCCTAACTTAATTTTTCAAAACTGGGTTTTATTTGTAGAATTATATTAATTTGAATATTGCTTATGCTGCAGTGAAACCTGCAGGTTAGTGAGCGAAAAAATCAGTCAGCGGACAGCACCGAGCAAAACTGCATATATTTCAAGCGTTCCAACTCCTATGGAAGAGGTGTCCGCAAGATTAAAGGCGGGGCCAAGGTATACGCTACCTAGCGGCAGGGGTGCATAACCAGAGGATTATTAAGTAGATTGCAGTTTCTTTTGTGTGAATGGCAACACAACTTTTTTGTTTCAATTAAATGTTACTTTAAAATATTACGTAGAATAAGTTTTAGGTTTGAAATATTGTAAATAAATATAGAATAAATAAGTGTAGTACGACTAAATATTAACATAAAATATACTAAGATGAAATATGCTTTAACTATGCGATACAAACATCGCTGATTAAAATATGTTCGATTTTAATTATGTTTTTAATGTAATGAAAGATGACTCATATAATTTAGTAAGTAGATTATATAAATGCAGAATTCTGAAGTAGTGTCACATTTTACCAAATTCTTGATAAGCTAAGTTATACAAAATTGTATACATCTTAGTATTTCCTATGATAATATAATGTTTAGCAATGTTTAGAAATGTATAGAATTTAATACTAAATAAAATATTTAACTTTAGCTCCATTTTTAATTATCAATTGCAGACGATAAAAATCCAATGTTTTCTTGGTCGTATCAACTTTTATTATTTAACTTGCAAACATTTCATTCTTTTAATTTAAAAACCTATTTCATTATACGTATATTCGGAATAACTCTAATTTTAAATGTATGCATTAAATGTTGTTTTGTTAAACAAAGAAATATTGTTAATTTATTTGTTTAAATATTTAACGTTCTAGACAATAATTTTCTTAAAATCGTAGATTACACACTCTCTCTTTCTCTCTTTTTTTTCTTTTTTTTTAACAGACAAAGCTATTTCGAGACTTCATATTAAAAATTCAATCACAAATTTCAAGTTATTCTCTCAATCATGACAGATTAATCAAGTCTACGAGATATATTGCAAAATATTTTTGTTACAGTTTGTATCGATAAAATCATGTACATTTAAAAAAATAGTCACAATATCATTTTAATTTCGGGAGAAAAAGTACTAATTAGTACTCATAAGTACCATATAATGCTACGAAAAATATTGACTTTTACCCTAAAATTAAAATAACAATGCGACTTTTTTTAAATACATATATGTTTAATTAAAAAAAATCTGGGTATTTAAAAAAAAAGTCGCATTGTCATTTTAACTTTAGGGTAAAAGTCAATATTTTTCGTAGCATTATATGGTACTTATGAGTACTAATTAGTGCTTTTTCTCCCGAAATTAAAATGATATTGTGACTATTTTTTTAAATGTACATGATTTTATCGATACAAACTGTAACAAAAATATTTTGCAATATATCTCGTAGACTTGATTAATCTGTCATGATTGAGTGAAAATTCAGAAAATATGCGCAAGAGATGCGGAGATAATAAATATCTGCGCATATATGACGTCAAACCCGCGCATTCATTTGCACCCCTGCCACCAGCTGGCGCAGCTTGTTAACTTACGACAGATTCCAGCATTAAGTTGGTACGCTCTAGCAGCTCTGGCACCGAGCGAAAGGGGCGATCGCCCCGGGCGCGGTTATTCAATAGGGCGCCAAATTTATACTAACGACTTCATTTTTTGGCCTGCTACAAGAAAAAGTTGGCAGGATGGGGGACGCCAAATTGACCCGGGCGCAGTTTTCTCTTCGCACGCCTATGACCATGAAAATCCGTGACAGACGCAACGTTTTGATTGTTACATTTAATATACAATATTGAAACAGTTTTGTTTTCATATTAAAATAAAATTTTTAGCAAAAAAAAAAAAAAAAAAGTTTGAATTACCTTTTTTTGAAGAGAATATTCTTTCTAAAATTGTTTAGATGTATATTTAATAACAAAAATACTTTTAATAAGAACACTTATGTTTTATAAATTAAAATCAAAACATTAAACTTTACGGAAACACAAAGCTCAAGTTTTTGAAATGAATGATTTTACTACAAACTAAATAATAATAAATGAAATCGAAGCGAAAGGGATGATCTTTGGTGCCAGACAGTCGGCATGTTCGTTGCCGCTATTGGTAACATATAAAATATACTTTAGATTTTAAAAGATTTTGATTGGATGTTGCCCTGGACAAAGAAAGTGTCAAGAATAAACAATACAATTATTTTCCTTTGCAAAGGGAATAAATTCTTTTTATTGGTTTTTTAATGCTTACAAAATTACTGTTTTTTAAAAAGATATATAAAGAATATTTTTAACCATGTTGTAGTTATTCTAGTATTTGTCATATTTTTATTTTTTTGTTTCATTTTATTTATTTATTTTTTATTTTTTGTCTTTTTTAAATTATTAACTTCACTTACATGAGGGCGCATATTTTCTTGATCGAGTGCGCACCGGCCCACGGGCCGGTGGGCCAGTCCAAGCCTGTTTGAGATCTTTACATAGTTTTAAAATCCACAACACTTCTTGAGTTCCTTGTGACAGTGCCACATATTCCGACTTGGCTGACGATAATGTAACACATGTTTGTTTTCTTGAGAACCAAGAAATGCAGCTATTGCCTAAGAAGATTACATTTCCTGAGGTAGATTTTCTATCTGTAGTATCTTGACCCCAGTCAGCATCTGAGTATGCAATTATATTAGGATAATCTTCTGAAGAAATATGAAGTGCAAGATCTTTTGTGGTTTTTAGGTACCTTATTACCCTTTTAACAGCATTCCAGTCTTTTTGTCTTGGATTATTGCATCTTCGACTTAGTATATGCGTAGGAGCTGTAATGTCTGGTGTTGTGCATGAAGAAATATATAAAAGACTTCCGATAGCTTGTCTATCGTTATCATTTGATGATAAAATATTTTCTTCTTTTTCTAAACTATAATAGTTTGTTTCCATTGGTGTGTAAGTTGGTTTGGCTTCTTCAAGCTGAAAATCTTTAACTAGTTGATTTATTTTACTTCTTTGTGACAGCAGATAACTTCTATCTTCTTTTCTGTGAATTTCTATACCTAAGAAATATTTTGCTTCTCCTAATGATGTTATGGGATAAGACTTCTGTAAATAGTTTATTACTTCATTGACTTCATTTTCATATTCTGAGCTTATCAACATGCCAACATGACAATTCATCTCATACTATATGTAGATACATCTACATATAGTATGAGATGAATTGTCTTCTTTGATTTTTCTTTCGTAAACAAACATGGATCTGCTTCACTTTCTTTAAATCCATATGCCTTTAGAGTACTTTCTATTTCTTCATTCCAGCACTTGGCGGCTTGCTTGAGACCATATATGGCCTTTTTTAATTTATAGACTTTGTCTTTATTTTCTTTATCTTGAAAGCCTTCTGGTTGAAGCATGTATAATTCTTCATTATCTAATTTACCATGTAGAAAGGCTGCTTTAACATCTACTTGGAATACTTTGGCTTTACGATAAGCTGCACAAGTCAGAAAAGCTCTAATAGTTGTATGTTTGACGACAGGAGAGAAGGTTTCATCATAATCAGTGCCTAGTTGTTGAGTGAAACCTTTGGCAACTAATCGTGCTTTGCATTTTATTTCTTCACCATTTTCATCACATTTTGTTTTATAAACCCATTTACAGCCAATTGCGCGCTTACCTTTTGGTAAAGTAACAAGCTCAAATACTTCATTTTCCTTTAAAGAGTTAAATTCTTCTTTCATAGCTTGAAACCATTTCTGTTGATCTTTTACAGGTAATTTTAGAAAATCTTTAAAAGTTTCGGGATCTTGATTTTTGGAACAACAGTCTTCAGTTTCGTAAGAAAAACTTTCGGGTGGAATTCCTTTTGTCTCTCTGCTAGAAATTCTTCTCTATGAATTAGCTTCACTTTCTTCTGTTGTTGGGCTATCTACTGATTTTTCATCAGTTTCTGTTTCTTCTGCAGTATTTTCTATTGGAATAGATTCACAATCATTTTCAAGATTTTCTTCTGAAAAATTGAAATGAATTAAATCAGAAGTTCGCTCTTTAAGATTTTCTGGGAAAAAATTTTCACTGTTCATATTTTCAAAAAACTTTACTGTTCTACTTATCACAATTTTTCTTCCGCCTGTATAAATTCGATATCCCTTGCTTCTTAAATCGTAACCAACAAAAACTCCTTCAGTGGCTTTTTCATCAAATTTTTGCCTCCTCTCTTTATGAACATATACATATGCTTTGCATTCAAATACTTTAAGGTGACTCAAATTTGGCTTATGCCCATTCCACAGTTCATATGGTGTCTTTTCAGTTGATTTTGTGGGTAATCGATTTTGCAAGTAAGCTGCTGTAGCTACGGCTTCTGCCCAGAATGTTTTTGGTAATTTAGCGTTTTTAAGCATGGCTTTACACATTTCAATTAGAGAGCGATTCTTTCTTTCCGCAACTCCATTTTGAGACGGCGAATATGGCGTTGTTGTTTCATGATGTATTCCTAAGCTCTTTAGGTATTTACTAACATATTCATTGCAATATTCTGCTCCATTGTCAGTATGCAAGGATTTAATCTTCAATCTAAATTTGTTTGTTGTCGATGCAACATATTCCTTTAATTTATCAAATACTTCATCTTTAGAGGAAATAAAATATACCTGTGTATAACGAGAATAATCATCGATAAATGTAACGAAAAATCTTTTTGATCCCATACTATTTGTTTCAGCAGGACCGCAAACGTCGCTATATATCACATCAAGTGGTTTTCTACTTCTGTATTGCGTTTCTTTTGGAAATGATTTTTCTGTTAGTTTAGCTTTTATACAACTTGAACATTGAGTATTATGAGAACAATTATTCACAGTAATATAATACTTAAAGCTAAATCATCCTTTTGAATTTTCTTGATGGATTCCAAATTTCTATGACCCAGCCTTTGATGCCATTTTAGAATGCAATTGACATTAGAGCATACAGGTAATATTTCTGAAGCACTGTATACTTTTTCATTTGCGGGTATTATTTTTATTCTGTATAACCCCTCATCAGCTTTTGCATCTGCAACTAATATGTTACCCTTTTTAATTGAACACATATCATCTTTAAATGTTACAACATAACCTTTCTCAGTGCAAGATTGTACAGACAATAAATTACTGTCTAACTCGGGAACATAAAGCACATGATCTAGTGTAATTTTATTTGTTTGACCATTAAAAGTACATTTACCTTTTCCTTTTGAAGTTAATTTAGTTCCATTAGCAATTGTAATTGTATCTTTACTTGAATTCTTTAATTCTGAGAACAATTCTAAAGAATTAGCTAAATGAACAAATGCGCCTGAATCAATAACAAAAGTTAACTTTTTGTTTTGATTTCATTTTGTTGAGATTTCATAACAAAACCTGAAGAATTTGATTCTTTCATTAATTCATGATAGTTTTGAGAATTTGGTGGGTTTTCATTTTGACTAGCAGTAGAAGCAGAGAAATTATTTTGTTTTTCAAACTGTTGATGTGATCTATCTTGAGTAAAATTTGGTTTTGTTTTGTTATTGTTGTTATTCTTTAAGTGAAAACAATCTTCACGGTTGTGATTGGTTCTTTTACAATGAGAACAAAATTTTTGTTTATTCAAATGTTTTGGTTTATCCCTATTACCCTTTAAAGCAATGGATTCAAATTTTGTTGAAATTTGTTTAGTTTCAACTCTTCTAAGATATTCATCAATTAACTTGTTTTGAACATATTTTAATGATAAATCTGTGTCATATTTGCTTTCAATAGCAGTTATAAAGGTACTATAAGAATTTGGCAAAGAACAAAGCAAAATAGCTACTAAATTATCATCTTGTATTACTCCACCTATACTTTTTAATTTTTCTGCCAATTCTAAGACAGAATTTATATGTTCCTGCATTTTAATACTTTCATTATATTTAATGGAATACAACTTCCTAAGAAGATAAAGTTTATTTGTAAGATTTACCCTTTCTTGCACAGATTTCAATTGATCATATGTTTCTTTAGCACTTTTAGCATGTCTAACATGAACAATTTGAGAATCTGAGATATTTAAAGAAATTAATGCTCTAGCATTTCTGTCATTTTTCACACATTGTCATCATTTTCTTTTTTAGGTTCAAATACAACATCATATAAACCTTCTTTGATTAACAATTGTTCAATTTTGAACTTCCAAACAGAAAAATTATCATCAGTTAACTTATCAATATAATGAGATTCTTTAAGACTAGACATCATTATATAATAATATTTGCTTATTTCACAGAAATAAAAGTGTGTTTATCTTATTAATTTACAACAATAAAATATTATAAACTCATATATAATGCTAATGATGAAATAAGAACATAATAGAATTCTTGAGAACAATTTTAAAAGTTACTTCTGGTTTCAAATTTTTTCTTAAATATTCAAAATTTTTTGTTTAAAACATATATTTGTATTTTCAACTAATAAATAATGAATTTCAATAAGAAACAAGCAAAATAATTTCTTTTCAATATCAACAAATAATAGTTTTGGTTTCAAAACAAGAACAATTCTTTGAATTTTCTTTTCTATCATTCACTTCTAAAAAATACAACATTCAGAAAATAATCATTTCAAATTATTTCTTTTGAATTTAAATATTACATTTTCTGTTTTGATATTATTATATTTAAATTTTTGAGACTCATTTCTCAGTCTCATAATCAACAATGTTGGAATATTATTCCATAAGGCGTGAATAAGTGAGTTCCTCAATAATAAAAAGAGTTAAAAGCTTTGCCTTTTAGTTGACACACATTTATTTGAAGAAATAAAGTAGAATAATGATGAACAAATACTTGGAATATTTCACAAAACAAAAGAACAGATGCACAGTCTTCACAATATTTACAGAAACACAACAAATAAAGAAAAATAACTTTGAAACATATATTAGCTTCAGTTTGAAGCAGTTCTTGATCAACAGTAATTATTCCTTTGGAATCATAATGTATAATAATGGATTCTTAATCCCTGACAGCATTTTGCTGCCTACTACCGTTTGAGTCACATTTTAAACTAAACTGTTCTAAAGTTCTGTACCAATGAAAATAGAAAAATGTCTGGTGCTGCCATCTGGCGACAGATTTTGGTACAAAAGAAGCAATTGTCTAACAATATATTCTTTATTTTCTTGCAAAATTTGCAATTTTTTGTTTCTGTAGTTGAAAAAAAACTTCGAATTTTATAACTTCATTAATTTTTAAGGTTTTGAGAGGAGTGTCCATTACTGGAATACTTAAGTAGTCATTTTCCAGTAATGTACACCTCATATAGGCATTGTTAAAAATGCAATTTCGGTTATGTTTATAGCAGTGTTGAATTCAGACACTTATCTCCGGGTGGGATATTTCTGGCTCCTAGGGGGGCATTATATAGTTCCGTGTGGAAGGGGGGGGGGGATTGCCCATTTTGATCATTGAAAAAGCAAAATTTCCGGGTGAGGGGAGACATTTTAATGCTCCGGGGGAATGTCCCCCCGGACCACGTCTGAATTCAACACTGTGTTTATAGTACAAAAAATATTTTAACTTAGTAATTAAAAACTTAAATAATCAACTTTAATTTTTAAATTGCACTTACCAAAATGTAATGACGACAAAATTTTTATAAATAGTTGCTTTTAAGTTATATTAATGTGATTAATAAAATTTCAATATCATCTTCATTTTATTATTATTTTTTAAAATGAATCTAACCTATGTTTTGTCTATTTTATAATCAAACCACTCATGAAGCCGAAAATATTGTTTTAGGGTACAGTCAAAGAGGGGCTTATAGGGCTTAATCCTTCACCATTTAAATAAAAACATTTAAGTTACAGAAGTCGTTAAAAACATATTTTCTCTCTTAAATATTTGTTTATTTTTACTTTTTCAATTTTGGCTGCAGATATTTTTTAGAATAACACTTTCATTTTTGGTATCGGTTTTGAAAGTGAAAGAAAGTTTATAAAAAATATCTGCGACCGAAGTCGAAAAAGTAAAAAAGATGCGATATAGAGACGAACTTCAGCTATTCAATGCAAAATAAATAAATAAAATATCGAAATGCAAACGAGATATTAGAAAAATTCCTCCCCATAGGGTTAGCATTAGCTCGTGAATGTCTTCGCCGGCAGGAATATGCCTTAACCCTTTCAGGGGCAAGGTATTTCTGCTCCGAAAATGTTCAAATAATTGATTCACACCACAATTTAAGAACAGACTTATTTGAAAATAATCAAGAGCTGTTTTTCGCGCATATTATAAAATCGAAATTGTACTAAAATTTTACTGGTGCCAGTTCGAAATTGGAACAGTAATATTATGTGTTCGCAGACTGCAAACACCGCCCCTGAAAGGGTTAAGTGTGTCCATTACATGCACATCTACTCTATATACGGAAATAAAAAATTTAAATTAAATATTACTTACCATTAGTTTTATAAACAAGGGTTGCATTAATATATATTTTTCAGCAATAAGATTTTAATTACACATAAAAAAAAAAAAAAAAAAAAAAAAAAAAAAACAGATAACGTACATATGTATTTATTTAAATCCTTACTAATATTATAAATCGGAAAGTGAGTTTGTTTGTTTGTTTGTTTGTTTGTTTGTTCCGCTTTCACGCCGTAACTACTGAACCGATTGCTTTGAAATTTTTCAGACGTAAAGTTAGAAGTCCGGATTTAATAATAGAGTAATTTTTATTTATTTTATTCAAATATTTTCCTTAATAATTCAAAATTTAATTATTTTTCATACAAAATCAATAGGCATTTTTCAGATAAAATTTAACCATTTTCCTTTTCTGTTGCCAAGAAAATAAAAAATTGGAATAATAATTTTTCAGCGGCAATGAATTTTTAATAGAAAACTTCCACGCGAAAAACTATAATAAAATAATTTAAAAGAAAATAAATATGACGTCATGTTTGAAATAAAAATAAAAGGTGTATTTTTTATAATACATTTAACAAGGATATTTGTTTAGTTAATGGGAATTTTTGTGTAAAATATGGTGACATAAATTAAAAGTAAAAAGAATGAAAAAGAATTATATTTTTAATAAAATGGTTTACTCATGAAAATGTGACGTCATAGTTGAAATAAAACAGGTACTTTATAGCAGTCGTTAAAAATATAAGGGGTATGAATATCAGTAGCTAATGGAGCGAGATAAATAATGACGTCATATTTAAAATGAATCAGAAATATTTTTTAAGCATAATAATTAATAAGTTATAAGTTACATACAAATGAATATTTTTATTCAAAACTCATAATTATCAATGGAAGAAATTTTTTGGGGGAAAAGGTGGAAAATAAAATCACTGATTAATATATTTTTGGCTTGATTTTTTAACACTTTCGAACAAAGTTGAAAAGTTATTATGCTTTCGGTTTGTCTGTCTGTCTGGTCGCTTTCCAACTTTCGTATATATACTCCGATTTCCATGAAATTTTTGGACATTATTAACGTTTACCTAGCACGAATACCTATTGAAAATGAAGTTTCTACCATGATTAGTTTATTTACAGGGATAGTCAAAAAAATTCCTTATATTACGGCATTATGCGGAAAAATCGTTTTAATTAAATTTAACGTTGTTACAGCCTGTAGAACATATTCAAATTTATATGCATTTACAAAGTGCACTAAAATATGCATTTTGTAAAGTATTAAGTGAAAAGGGCACTTACTATTCATTTACAGGGTCAGGCAGAAGAATTCCATTGCATAGGAATAAAGGGAGGAACAGTTTCCGACATATTTTAATTATGGTAAACGATTTCATGTATAATCAAATTGATATATGTTGCTGAGGCTTAATGTAAGTTATTTCATGCATAATACGAAGTGCATAGCATTTACAGGGACACACAAAAGATTTCAATATTATACATTCTATCCGAAGTACTGTATATCATGGATGATGACTGTTGCATGGATGAAATGCATTTTGAATTATGATATGTGCTTTTAAGTTTCGCTAAATGTATGCATATTAAATGGAGAGTATAAATGGTAATAGTATAAATAGTTAAATTTAGATATACAGGGTTACACAAAAGATCTCGGAAAGGTTACTGAATATGAGCATAATTTACTTAAAGGTGGTTTTTAAATAAAATATGCATTTTTATTTTGAACTGCATTTAATAAACTAAGAAATGTTTGTAGTATATATATAAAATGATAAACAGGGTCCCGCAAAGAACTGGATACAAGGTTGTCTTCGGATGATAATTTCTGAAAATGTAATTTAGGTAGTAATAAGAAATATTTTTGTTTGAAATAAATTTTAGAAAGATACTTTCGTGTATTAAAGGCACTTGGAAAACTACAGGGCTGAACAAAAGAATTCAAGAATATTTCTATCTATTAGTATTAATCGCTGAAAGGAAAATTTTGACCAGCAAACAAATTAGCAACTAGGGATTATCAGAAGTTTTTTTACCATAAACTCGCCATAAAAAGTTAATTACACATGCTTTTCATCATCGAAATTTTTTGCTTGATTGATGAATTATTTCTTCTTTAAATGTTATGTGAACGAAGTCACGGGTAACTGCTAGTAATATATAAAACTTAATGGGTATCTGAAAAAAATATATTGATTGTTTAAGATTTTAAAGCTGTTTAATAATTTGCGCTTATGAGCATTTTAAAAGTATTATATATTTATGGGTCTGCCGATGAAAGCAAACACAGGGAGAAAGATTGGAATAAAATATTTTATTTCTGTCAATAATCTAATTTAATTCATAGTAACTTTAATTATGTTTTCCCTTAAAAAGTTCAATTAATGTAACATGCTATGAATTAAATATTGTCAATAAAGAATTTTATTCCAATCTTTACCACGCTTGTATTTATTTTCATTGTATGCTCTAAAAGATAAGATTCTTTTAAAATGCCCATAATAGAAAAAAAAATTGAAAAAGGGAGAAAAAAAAACATTCACTCCTATGAAAAAGTGACTACTCACTCCTACGAGGAGTGAAAAAACGCACTCCTTTAGCAAAAGTGAATAGTCACTCCCCAGAAAAAGTGATTATTGATGTGGTGGTTACTCGATAACCCCCCCATATGTTTAGTTTAATTCATTTTTATTAGCCATTTTATTTCTTATTACCTCCTTTTTATTAATGTTCTCAATTTAAATTTTATTTCGATTTCGTTTCTTTTCTTTTCGTCGCCTGTAATGTTTTCTTTCTTACTTAGCTTTCGAATGTTACAAGCCGGTAAAATCCTGTTCGAAGTCATTCCTTCCGGTTTGGAGATCCTTCGAGAACTTTCTGGCTTGTTCTATGGGTGGTACTTCCGCTTATTCAGACACCCCCCTTAGCCTATCAAATTAGTTTCCGCAGGTGACGTATTTTAAGCCATTGAGTGCATGGCCACCTGCTTTGGCCTCCCTTCTTTACGTGTTTATCAATTCTGTTCGTATTAAATTCATATTTATCCATTCTTTGCATCGTAACTTGGCTTATTTCTTCATCGCTCCCCTCTTTCGCTCGCTGCCAATTTGGCGCCTTTCGGATTTCCAGTAACCCTGCCTCTTTTTCCCTCCTGGCTCTCGGCCTCCTGCGTCAGTTGCGCTGTTAGACTCCTGCCGTAATGGATGCGGCTGGTTGATCTGAGATTTTTAGTGGAATTCCGGGGCAAAGGGTGCTCCCCGATACAGTTAAATGGAACAGGTGTTGATTCTTAAAAATGTCCACCCCAGGAGTGTTCGAAAAATTGATTTTTTAAGGCGGCGAGTAGCAAGACATCATTCCTATGCATCCAGAAAATGATTCTGAGTGTTACTTCTTCCTGGTTACAGATGTTACGTAAGATTATATCATCATTTTTCTCCATATCTTGTTCATCAAATATCTCTACTTTGTGTTTTTTTTCTTACCCCTCTGAAGGAAACATGCGGAGGTCGACATTCTCATCCACGACATGAGTTTTTTCATTCCTAAAGTAATTATTTCATTATATCATTATTTGGCCCAACATTATATATAAATTTTGAAATATCACGGGGCGTTCCAAAGGAAAATATTGTACATCTCTATGAAAAATTTTCGTCTGATATAAATATATTTAAAAGTACGTATCGTTGATTGATGTTTAGAAAGAAAATAATATTATCTTTTTTTGTCATATCATGAGAAATTTTTCTAATTCATACTGTCAAGACATATAAAATGTGTTATGAAAGAGAATGTTGTTTTTAGAAGATATCAATTTTATAATTATCATCTGTTGTGAAATTGTTTCTATAGAGTACATGATTAATATGTACGAGTGCAAAGAAATACATATCTGTGAAGAAATATTTATAGTCGTAAAAAAATAAATAAGTTTTCATGAAATAAAAAAATTCATCTTCAAAAATCTGTCTACATTTTAATTCCTGTGCATGAGTCTGGATTAATTGTTCTCCAAAAGGCAAGGACCTCACAGGTAGCTTTTACTTTTTTCAATTTTATATTTTTATAATTTTGTGCTTGATTTTTATCATCATCGATAAAGATTTCTCTATTATTTTAAATGAAGCAATGATGGTCATGTTTGGGTCGTTTGCCGGCCTCCATTCTTCACAATGTATTAGTCACTTTCACGATCACTTTGGCCTAATTGTGGGTTGAAACAAATAAACAAGTGTTTCTCCTCCCATCTCTTCTTCTCACCCACTAAAGTAAACACAACAGTTTCTTATTTTCTTTGGTGCACTGACCAAAGCGTGTCCAACATTCCATGACCATCCGTTTTTCCTTTGCTACCATCGTATTTTCCTTATATATATATATATATATGTTGTCGTCATTATCTTCAGTTATATCTTCATTATTAAAATTATTTCTTCATGCAATGATTAATATTTTATAATTATATGTTATTGAGAGTGGTGCAGTAATTAAATGCAATATATATATTGATTCTATACTGAAATAATATTTTTGTTTTCTGGAACAGTGCATCGTATATATAACATAATTTATCCATATATTTTTCTTGCCTTGGTATAATTTGCAACTAATATATATACATTATTTAACGGAGGTGCTAGTAAAAATTATTCTTCACCCTATGATAAATTATTTTTCTTGTCATACATCTAATAATATATGTTTTGAGCCATATTATATATATATATTTTTACATAAAATATTTGGGTCTTATATTCTTCACATGATACTAATATGTTAGTATACGTTTTCTTCCTTTTTTTTTAACATATAAAAATGGTTTATGACGTATATGAAAGTCATCAATATTTTAAATAAGGGGTCAATTTATAGATATATTATTCATCACAAGACCAACCAATAACAAAATTTATCATATCATATATTGAGCTCTTAGATTAATTTTTGTTTCTCTCTTCATCATGCCACCCAAGGCAAAATTAAATATTGCAATCCAACCCTTCGACGGTAACCCTCAGACTGTAGAATTCTTCGATCAATTATCTGACATACAAGAACTAAATAACTTTACAGACAAGGAACTTTTTGTTCTCTTTAAATCAAAACTTGAAGGCACTGCCTTACTCTTCTTTCTTGAAACTCAGTCTCAGTTCAAGAACTCTAACTTTAATGAAATTCGAAAAGCATTTATAGACTATTTCTTACCCGCAAAAAAGTCTGTTTCTCTCAAATCCTTACAGAACTTAAGTTTAGATTCAAATGAATCGGTTAAAAATTTTGCTTTTCGGTTGGATAAACAACTTCGACTTGCTTACCCAAAATTGGATCTTTCTGCTCTCAATTCATTAAAGTTCACTCATTTTCTTGAGGCTTTGCCTAAACAAATCAAACGCAAAATTTTAGAAGAAAATATTACATCTTTCGAGTTAGCTCTTGAACGAGCAATTTTTCTTCAAGACATTTATGACTCTCCCCGTAAAAAATCTTATGAGAATTTTAATCAAGCCTATTGTTTGGATACTGAAAAAGTCCAGGATAATTCTATTGCTTCTAATAATGTGCTTCATAAAACCCCTATAAAGCATACGAAGGATAAAGTTTATCACAATTCTCAAGCCAGCTACTCTCCTTTGCAAACTCCAAAAGACAATTCTCATGCTTCTCGTAATTTTCAAAGAAAAACTAGAACATTTTCGCCTTCTCCACCGAGACAAGAGGCTACAAATAAACGTAACAATAATTTTCATCAACGTAATTTTTACCGGAAACGTCCTTATCAACCCACCTTTAATAAGTTTTCTCACAAAAAAAATTCTACATCCTTTTATCACAGACGAGATGTTGTGCAGTGTGCGTTCTGTGGGAAATTTAATCATCGTATGGACTCATGCTACAAATTTAAAAATATTATTAATTCGTCTAACCAAAACTCTTCAACTCAAATTTCGTCTCACCCTCACAGAAGGAAAAGCCACACCTCTTCTTCTGAAAATAACAACAATGTTTATCATTTAAACAGATAAGGGAGACTGGTTCTACTGACCGCCTTCTCTCCCGTAATTCTCATTCAGGGTCAGTACACTTTGACAACAACAACAAACATCAACAATTTGACAAACGCTCTTCAATTACTTTAGTGTCATCCACAGCTGTCCAAACTTCTCCTATGACATCTAAATTTAACAAATCTTCCTGTTCACATAATTCTTTGACATCTAAACAAAATCTTGAAATTGATGATGATGTACAAGAAAGACATGTCATCTGCAGCTCATTTAATAATTCATATGTTCTTCCATGCATACTCATAAACATTCAACATAATGAAATTTCAACGTTAATTGATACGGGATCAAGTTTGTCTCTCTTGGATGAAGAATGCTTTAATAGCATTAAATCCAGGCTTCATTACAAATTTTTATCCAGGAATGTATCGGTGTCTACCATAAATTCTAAGGTTTTCTTCAAAGGATGCATAGAAATAGCATTTAAAATTGATAAATTATTCTTTCATCATGTCTTTTACCTTACAAAGATACAAAATGCTCATTTTCAAGCCGTACTTGGATTTGAATTTATTAACAAGCATTCTATTACTATTTCTCCAAGTTTTAAGTCTATCCTAATTAAGGACAAACACATTCCTTTTCAAAGTTATAATGAATCTCCTACTTGCTATTTTATGAATTCTGAATATAATTATGTGAATTCAATTGCACAATATTCTCTCGATGCACACAAAATGCCTTGTTATGAAGATTCTATGTCAAATAATCTAAGTAATGGTATTTATTCTGATAATATATGTGCAAATTATGATGACACAAATTTACAATTAGTCAACAATTATACAACCTATCCTTATAATTATAATGTTCAAAATAATGGTTTGTTTACAAATAATATGGCTCATTCTGCTATGAATTTTCATAATCCTTATATTGATGGTAATTTTACTTATTATTTTCCAACTGATTATGGTAATGTGGTAAACTATGTATCTAATGATAATAAGATTCCTGGCAAGAATTTCTCATCTCAGAATACTAATGATGGTAGCTATGTTGGTGAAAAGCAAACTCATTTAAATTATGGTAATAAAGTCTTGGTGAATTCCAACATAGTACAATTACTTAATAGAGAATTAATACCTCCTAATTCGTTTGTTTATTTACATGTTAAGTATCTCAATCCTCCATCTGAATATTTTGTTTTCAAACCCAATTTAAAAAATAAAGGTCTTGTGTTACATGAATCATTGCACTCAAATTCTTCAATTCAAAATGATTTATTTTTGGTTGTATGTCAGAATATATCAAAGCTGGATATTCATTTAAATAAAAATTCAATCATTGGCGAATGTATCAATGTAGATGAGAAAGATATTGAGGAATACTCTTTTGATTTGGATTTTGAGAACGATTATTGTAATTTAATTTTACCATCTGAAGAGATTAAAAGAAAACGTATTCAAGAATTATCTCCAAATGACTTTGATTTAAAACATTTACCTCCTCATGAAAAGGAATCTTTAACAAAATTATTATGTAGTAAAGCTTTAGCTTTTTCAAAATCTCTTGACACTTTAGGTCATACTGACCTGGTCAATCCTCAATTTACAATGCTAAATTCTCATCCAGTAAAAACATTACCTTTTCCCGTGCCACAAGCACTCGAGCAAGAAGCGCTTGACCAAATTAATCAAATGTTAAACGCTGGCATTATTGAGAGATCAAATTCATCTTGGGCGTGTCCCATGCTTCTTGTTAAAAAGAAGAGAACTGATATGTCTAAGCCTCAAAAGTATCGTTTGGCTCTGGATTTAAGATTGTTAAACTCCATAATAATTCCATCCTCATATCCTCTTCCTAGAATTCAAAATCTATTGGTACAGTTGTCAAAATTTAAATTTTATACCACTCTTGACTTACCCTCTGCATATTGGCAGATTGCTGTACCTAAAGATATGCAAGATAAACTTAGTTTTACTACTCCATGGGGAATTTTTACCTATTTACGTCTAGTATTTGGCCTGAAGACGGCCGCCAGCACTTTCCAACAATTAATCGACTCTGTTATTCAATTATCTCAAATTGATTCCTGTTATGCATATCAAGACGATATTGTAGTGGGTGCTAATTCATTTGAAGAAATGTCCATGAAGCTCACAAAGCTATTAGACACTCTCATTGCTAATAACATTACTCTGTCTCCTGAAAAATGTGCATTTATGCAAACAAGTATTAACTTTTTGGGTTTCCAACTCACAGATCATAAAATTCTTCATATTACAAGTAACATTTTAAAAATCACTTCTTTTCCAACGCCTAAAACCAAGAGGCAAACGAAAAGTTTTATAGGTTTGTGTTCATTTTATAGGTCAATTATTCCAAATTTTGCTAAATTGATTACTCCTCTCATTGAAGTCACCAAACCTAAAAATAAGTTTTCTTGGAAATCTGAACAAGAAAATACATTTAAAAAATTACAAGACATTTTCTTCCATAAACCTATGCTCAATCTCCCAAACTGGAATGAAACGTTCTATGTTAATACAGATGCATCAAAGACAGCAATTTCAGCTGTTCTTATGCAAAAATTTGATGGTGAACTAAAACCCATCTCCTATTATTCCAAAACTCTATCTCAATCAGAAAGACACTACCCTGCCATCAAACTGGAACTTTATGCCATTTACAAAGGCATAACTGCTTTTAAATACTATATTTTTGGTCGACCCTTTATTCTATTGTCTGATGCAAAGCCACTTAATAATTATAAAAAAAGCTACATCACCTGCTGATATTACTACTCGTTGGATGTTAGAACTGTCAGAATACTCGTACACATTCCAACATGTTCCAGGCAAAGAAAATGTCTTAGCAGATTTTCTGAGTAGAACTCCTCACATTCCTACTGAAGATCTCAATAATAATCCAGATCTTATTTCTTCACAAGAACCTTTACCTATTGTTGATAATCAAAACGATTTACATAATGACATTCCTCACTTTCCATGTGGTTTAGTTGACAAAATACACCACACATGTCATCTTCAGAGTGATTCTTCACCTCCTAATAATGATAATAACCAAGATCCATTATTAGAAATTCTTGATCACACCATCTTCTCTGAACAACAAAAGGACACAAAAATCAAACAAATTTATGAAGATCTTAAAAATAATAAGAAATCTAAAAGTTTAAATGGCTACTATATTAATCCAAGTAATGAGTTACTTTGCTATAATGGTCATTTCTCTTCAGAAGATATCGAGCTACACAAAGCTGTTTTACCTGTGTCACTTAGAGCAAAAGCCTTAAGAATTGCTCATATTACTCATACTGGAATTCATAAAACCATTGTTAATTTAAAGAAAAGATTTACCTGGAAAACCCTTGTTTCAGATACCATTAATTATGTCAACTCTTGTGAAATTTGTTTAGTAAATAAGAATCATAAAAAAAACACTGCTCCATACTTACCTGCACCACTCACAACAGCTCCCAATCAAAAAGTCTCTATGGATTTACTCGGCCCATTAAGGAATCGTCAATATGTGATGACAGTCATAGATCATTTTTCTCGTCATTTAGAATTATATGCCTTGAATAATATCAGCGCTGAGTCTGTTACAAAAGCTTTATTACATTACATTTCCACTCATGGAAAACCTGAATTAACGCTCACTGATCATGGCTCTCAATTTACTAGTGACATGTTTTCTTTCTTTAATAAAAAGCTTGGCATTAAATTAGAACACAGTTCTGTAGCCCATCCCCAGGCCAACGGATTAAGTGAACGAGTCCATTCTCAAATAAAATCGTCTGTGAATACAATGGCTTCACAAGGATGTGATATACCAACTGCTCTAAAAATTCACCAATCCATATATAATGCTACACCTCATCCAGCCACAAAATTCACTCCAAATCTTCTTCATTTTGGAAGAGAAATAAACGACATTTATTCCAATTATAAAACTCAAGTTTCATGGAAAATTCTCAATACTGCATATGAAATTCATAAATTGATGGATGTTATTGAAAAAGTATACTATCAAGCTTACAAGAATAACGAATCATCTAGACAAAAGGTGTACCAAAAATCCAGAGAAAAATTAAAGTTTTCCAACATCAATGTTAATGACATTGTTTACGTAAAATTTCCCACTGTGTTTAACAAAAAAATACAAGGCCCATACCTGGTAAAGAAAATAATTTCTCCTGTGCTTATTCAAATTCAAGATTCTAATAATAGTCACGCTTCCCCTATGTTGATTCACACTAATCGAATCTTGAAGCTTCAAAAGAGAAATGAAGCACTGCAACATCCTTCAGTTTCTTCTAAAAATGCATCACATGATCAATCAGCTGTTGATAATGCATCTTCCACTCCTGTGAGACAACACTCTCCTACCCAAGTTTCAAATCATGATGTTGCTTGTAACACATCTCCTCCAATTCTTTCTTCTTCTAAGTATCAACAAACATCTTCTTGTTCAAGTAAATCAGTACTGTCACAAGCTCCTCCTGATAGCACTCATACTGGTGTTAAAAACAAGTCTACTCAATATAAAAATTATGATCTTCGCCCTCGCAATCATAAACTGTATAAGAAATAAACTAACCTTCTTTTTCCTTTTTCAGGATGACTATTGCTTTGTAGTATAATCAGTCGATGCTAGCCAGACTGATATTTCAGTAAGAAGAGTCACTATGTAATTTTTTTTCTTTTCTCCAAGCTGCAGGCAGCTGTTATTTTTTTTTCTTCATTATTTAAGTCTTCTTCTCCCTGATACAATACAACAGTCATCCTCATGATGTATGTATGGTTTTCAATAGTTTATTATTTTCTGCATTTAACTCTAAGTCATAATTATTACAATAAATATTTATATATAATCTTATGTATGCTATACTTTTAAATCTTATAAAGTCTTTAATTACAATAGTTGGTGCTGAAATTGAGAAAGAATTTGTCTTTTTTATATTCTCGTTATAATATTATGTCATTATTTAAAGTGATTTTTGACAAATGTGTATTCTAATATGAAAGGTGAAATTGTAATTAATATAGGGTAAACATAAATTGGAGTATTCCTCAAATTATTTTCTCTATTGTGACTTCTCTTTACAATGCATGCATGCTTTAACATTTAACCTCTTTTGATAAAAAAAAAAAGAAAAGAAAGTGCATGATAAACTTATATATACTAATATTTCTTCTCTTCTTGGTGAAATATAGAAAGTGAATGACTCACCATAAGTAGTATATAATATTTTTTGTGTATACTTTTGAGTGTTATACTTTGGATCCAAAGATGTTGAATGAGTCATTATATATATTTATATAAAGCAAATACTTGATATATGACAAATGCAAAAGTGATCACTTACTTAATTTTTTTTTTAAAAGTGTTTGAAAATTACAAGTAAATATGTTCTAGATATCTTCTATATAGAAATTTTGACATAATTGATTTTTGTTTGTAGGTTGACATATTCATATAAATTTCTTCCTTTTTCAGAATATTAAACATCTTATGTTTTATGTTTATTTTGAATGAAGTATAGTATTAAAAGTATTTATGCAATTATTGTCAATCTATATTGAAAATGTTCAAGAATATTCCTTTATGAGAGTGTAAAGATTCTCTCTGTGAAAATTGTTATATTCATTTTGAAGATATTTTTATTGAAATATAACATTATACTTTTGCTACCAATTTAACATATGCCATTCTTTTTGCAACTTATTATTTTATTTTCTGTAAAAATGTGTTATTGAATAATGCTAAGGTTATTCATTTAAGATTTATTGAAAGTTTAAAAGGCTATGGGGTGATATAAGTAAATTTTTTTATGAGAGCCTAACTAATCTCTCTGCACCATTTATATATATATTTTTTTTTGTTGTTCAATTGTCAACTTACAAATTCATTCAATTTATCATGTGTTATTTGAAACCATATATTTTATATATAGTTATTGTATGATTCATATACAGTTACAGTATGTTTCATTTTGGTTGACAACTAAGAATATTAATATACATATTATTGTATAATCCAATATTTTGACATATGCTAAAGCATTCTAGTGCATTTTGCACAGCCTAACAAGAGACTCGTCAAACTTAAGGACTGTTGTTTTGCACATAGACATAGACTTAAAATTTTTTTCTATATATGATAGATACTTCTGGAAGAAAATTTTGTATACCTTCCATGTTAACATATAAGGATTACTATTATAACAATAAGTATTTTTTTTATTATTTGAACAGCATGTAAAACAGTTATTTATATTCCTATAACTATTTCTGATACATTTATTTTGTGTAATTATTTAGTATATTTGTACATATGTCAGAAAATATTGTCTCGATGAAAAAATTGTTCATTTTTTGTCATCTCACCAATATTTTCTTTTGGGGGACCCTGGGTAATATGTGGTGGTTACTCGATAACCCCCCTATATGTTTAGTTTAATTCATTTTTATTAGCCATTTTATTTCTTATTACCTCCTTTTTATTAATGTTCTCAATTTAAATTTTATTTCGATTTCGTTTCTTTTCTTTTCGTCGCCTGTAATGTTTTCTTTCTTACTTAGCTTTCGAATGTTACAAGCCGGTAAAATCCTGTTCGAAGTCATTCCTTCCGGTTTGGAGATCCTTCGAGAACTTTCTGGCTTGTTCTATGGGTGGTACTTCCGCTTATTCAGACACCCCCCTTAGCCTATCAAATTAGTTTCCGAAGGTGACGTATTTTAAGCCATTGAGTGCATGGCCACCTGCTTTGGCCTCCCTTCTTTACGTGTTTATCAATTCTGTTCGTATTAAATTCATATTTATCCATTCTTTGCATCGTAACTTGGCTTATTTCTTCATCGCTCCCCTCTTTCGCTCGCTGCCAATTTGGCGCCTTTCGGATTTCCAGTAACCCTGCCTCTTTTTCCCTCCTGGCTCTCGGCCTCCTGCGTCAGTTGCGCTGTTAGACTCCTGCCGTAATGGATGCGGCTGGTTGATCTGAGATTTTTAGTGGAATTCCGGGGCAAAGGGTGCTCCCCGATACAGTTAAATGGAACAGGTGTTGATTCTTAAAAATGTCCACCCTAGGAGTGTTCGAAAAATTGATTTTTTAAGGCGGCGAGTAGCAAGACATCATTCCTATGCATCCAGAAAATGATTCTGAGTGTTACTTCTTCCTGGTTACAGATGTTACGTAAGATTATATCATCATTTTTCTCCATATCTTGTTCATCAAATATCTCTACTTTGTGTTTTTTTTCTTACCCCTCTGAAGGAAACATGCGGAGGTCGACATTCTCATCCACGACATGAGTTTTTTCATTCCTAAAGTAATTATTTCATTATATCATTATTTGGCCCAACATTATATATAAATTTTGAAATATCACGGGGCGTTCCAAAGGAAAATATTGTACATCTCTATGAAAAATTTTCGTCTGATATAAATATATTTAAAAGTACGTATCGTTGATTGATGTTTAGAAAGAAAATAATATTATCTTTTTTTGTCATATCATGAGAAATTTTTCTAATTCATACTGTCAAGACATATAAAATGTGTTATGAAAGAGAATGTTGTTTTTAGAAGATATCAATTTTATAATTATCATCTGTTTTGAAATTGTTTCTATAGAGTACATGATTAATATGTACGAGTGCAAAGAAATACATATCTGTGAAGAAATATTTATAGTCGTAAAAAAATAAATAAGTTTTCATGAAATAAAAAAATTCATCTTCAAAAATCTGTCTACATTTTAATTCCTGTGCATGAGTCTGGATTAATTGTTCTCCAAAAGGCAAGGACCTCACAGGTAACTTTTATTTTTTTCAATTTTATATTTTTATAATTTTGTGCTTGATTTTTATCATCATCGATAAAGATTTCTCTATTATTTTAAATGAAGCAATGATGGTCATGTTTGGGTCGTTTGCCGGCCTCCATTCTTCACAATGTATTAGTCACTTTCACGATCACTTTGGCCTAATTGTGGGTTGAAACAAATAAACAAGTGTTTCTCCTCCCATCTCTTCTTCTCACCCACTAAAGTAAACACAACAATTGACCCCTGTTTAGAGTGAATATTCACTTCCCAGGAGTGAGTATTCACTCTTTCAAAGAGTCAACGATTCCACTTTTGCTCAAAGTGAATAGTCACTCTAAAGAGGTTGGGCATATTTTGAGTCTGTGATAGAGTGAGTATTCACTCTCCTGGAGTGAATAGTCACTCCTTTTTATTTAGAGTGAATAATCAAAAGCTTTTTTCCTTAAATTATACTCTCTGGAGTTCACAAGATGATAAAAAAAGGGAAATTTAAATGATAAAAAAATATAAAAATGTATTTCTGTCTGGCTTCTTTTTTAACTAATTTTAGTATAGTGCCCGTTTAATGTAATCAATTTTAGTCAATTTAATTCATTAATGATCATATCTAATAGAATTTACGTTTTTTTTCTTAATACATCATTATTGAACGTATAAGTATCAGGTAATTATAACATATTTTGTAAACTCTAACATTTTTTAAGTTCGAATATAGCGAACCACCGGATATAGCGAACAAAAACTTCGGTCCCTTGAAGTTCGTTATAACGGGGTTCGACTGTTCAGTCGAACCTTGTTAACACAAACACGCGAATTACTACCAGAACTGTTTCCAACTGTCCCATCAACTGGCATTTGTTGTGATTTTAGTCTTTTTAACATGAACTCTCTTAACGCGAAATGATAGGGCTCGTGAAATATTTCCTACTTATAGTACATAGTACGAACGAAGTATGGATAACGTGAACTACTTTTAACACGAACAAAAATTTTCCCCCTGAGTGTTCGTGTTAACAAGATTCGACTATATTGATTTCCCAAGTCGATGTTTTAAATATGCAGATGCATCACATGCACATAGACTTAGAATTAGCGAGGGGAATTCGAAAGCTGGGTGACTAGCAGCATTGCATTCAGAAGGATGTTTTTGATCGAAAATTCATTTATTGATTTATAATCAAACCAGTGGCGTAGCTAGGATGGGTGGCACCCGGGGCGGATGTAAATGGCGTCACCCCCCCCCCCTCCCTAATCCGCCATATTTTTTCAACCACAATTTTACGTTATTAAAAATAAAATGCCAAAATTTTTTGCATGCCTGTTGTGATTTTATAGATAATTCGAAGAAATGAATACAAAATTGTAATTTAAATGGAAAATACATAAAAAATCTATACATTTACGGAGGAGCCTTTTTTGATTTTGATTTTTTAACAAAACTTCTGTAAACTTATACTGTATTTATTTATCGTAATAAACTTATTATTTTTTCCATGATTATTGCTTCATTTTTGAACTATTTAAAAAAATCATCTGTCCACTTATTTTGGAAACACAGTATAGTTTACAAATTAAAGTTTATGCTTTCTTGGAATTCAAGGCTGCAGACACAGATTAAAGTATAGATTGTATTATCTTTTAATTTAGATTATATTGTATACGAGTACAATCGCTTTAAAAAAAAGGGGGGGGGGGCAAAGAAACACGTGTCATCTCTATCACAGGAAAATGGTCAACTCCTTCCTTATTTATCTTCAGACTTCCCATATACGAAACCACAGATGAGACTCATAACTCATCCAATAGTTTGCATAAATCAATGCGGTGTCTATATGTAGAAAAAAAATCTTTAAATTTGCTTTTGCTCCCACTCGTTGGAAATGTAGGTTTCTGTTCCTGGTGCATATCTTATTTAGACACCTCTGTGACAACTCCGACTGCCTAAATTAGATAATCACAGCAAGAGCTGCCACAAAAGAATCATCAACATTATACGTTGATTCTAAGAAAAATCATATCATGAAAATTAGGTAAGACATAAAAATTCTTACCTCCTAAATTCCAATTCTTCGGGTATCGGGGCTCAGAATGTTCGAATGCGCTAGGCCTTCTTCTGCAGCATAAATATTAAAGACTATTTTCACTCAAAAAACACTAGTCTATCTTCATTTGCATATTTTAATAAGGACGAACACGATTCACAAAAAAGGCACACACAACAATAATATTTACAAATGGCCGTGACAATTTCAATATTACATCTTGGTTCTACAACTTCTACCTTCTAACTGAACTACAAAACAGAAAAAAAGAGAATAAAAAATTAATAAACAAAAAAGTTCTTAGTCTAATAAAAAAGTTCGACGGAATAAAACGTTTCGGCGCATGCGCCGCACCTTTACGTAAGAGAAAAAACAGAGTTTCAGTTTTTAAATTGCGCAATAGTTTTTTCCCTGACAGGTGGTGGATGAAAGGAATATAAAATAAGTTCCAAATCCCGACATCCTCCCACCTTTGAGTTTCAGGGGTTCAGCTGGAACTCAAATTTTCCACTTAACTATCGGTTTGACGATGCGTCCAAATCTTGAACGATGAACTAAAGAGTCTGAATCTCGGCTCATGACCGAACCACTGGAAGGATCGTTGGATTGTTCGTCCGAAGAACGTGAATTTTTCATGTCGTTGAGATGACTTCTCATGATATCATCATTTTGTGATACCTCTAAAGGTATTAATCTACTTGTCGTTCTGATGAATTCACCACTTTTCATCTTTACCTTGACAAGTCGTACTTGTCCATCCTTAGATGGGAAAATTTCAGTTATTTTGGCCAGAGGCCAATCGATTCTTTTGTTATTGTCACTAGTTACAATCACTACGTCGCCTATTGCAAAAGGTTTTTCCTTTTTGTTATTTTTATTTGGTTGACGCAGTTGACCTAAATATTCAGATCGAAATCTTTTACGAAGGTCTTCTCTTAGTTTTTGTTGGTAGGCATGCCTTTTATTCAACGATTCGGCATCCAAAATATCCATATCAGATGTTCCACTATCTTTTACTTCTTGCAGAAACATGGATGGAATGAGGGGCACAAGATCGTTGTTGTCTTCGGAAATGTATGTAAGAGGGCGGCTGTTGATTATACTTTCGATGTCACATATCACGGTTAGCATCTCTTCATAATTTAGCGAACTTTTTCCTAAAACCTTTCTTAGTATTCTTTTTGTCATTCCAATTAGTCGCTCCCACCACCCTCCCCACCATGGAGCTGAAGGTGGAATAAATTTCCAAGTAATTTTTCTGGATATACTATTATTTTGTACTGAATTCCAATCTATTTCTTTCAACAAATTTTCGGCCCCTACGAAATTTGACCCATTGTCTGTGTAGATAATAGAAGGCCTGCCTCTGCGTGCGATAAATCTTCTCAAAGTTAATAGAAAGTTTTCGGTTGATAAAGAGGTGGCTAACTCAAAATGAACTGCTCTGAAAATTGCACATGTGTAAATTACTAGCCATATTTTCCTGTTTTCTTTAAGAATAAGCGGGCCGGCATAATCCAGACCAACGATTTCAAAAATGGCAGCTTCTCGAACTCTATCTACAGGTAAGGGAGGAGTGGATATTTCTTGTGGCTTAAAATCGTATCTTCTGAATATTACACAGTTTCTAATAATTTTTCTTATAGTTTTTCGAAATTTTAAGATCCAAAAATCTTCCCTCAAATTAAACATTAAAGTTTGTACCCCGGCATGTCCTAGTTTTAGGTGTCTAGATCTAATTATTTTTCCAACTACGGGATGGTCATGTGGAAGTATGACAGGGTATCGAAAATTCGTTGTATCTTCTCTCAATAATATACGTGATTTCAGCCTTAGAACTCCAGCGGAATCCGTGATAATCTGGAACGATTTTAATCGATTATCTAGGGGACCACTAAACGATTGTTCTTGAACTAATTTCAATAATTTATTTTCAGCTTCATTCTTCTCTTTTACAGTTAAAATACTATATTCTCTATTTTCTTTAGCTTTCTTGCAGTTTTGGTAAAATCTGTATATCCAACTAACTATGTTAACTAATTTTTCATACGATGAAAATTTTGTAAAAATTTGTTCATTGGGAATATCCAAATTGTTAGCGCTAATTATTGTTTTTCTTCTTTCGGCATCTATAATTTCAAAATCTGGAAATATTTCTGATTGTGGCCACTCGTTAATTGGTTTCTTTAGCCACTGTGGTCCCTCCCACCACTTGTCTCGGGCTAAAACCTCAGCGGTACAACCCCTTGAAGGCAGGTCCGCAGGATTTAAATGGCCGGGAATAAAATGCCATTTTGAAGGATCACTTAAAGACCGGATTTCTGATACACGGTTATAAACAAAAGGCGCCCAATTTTCATTTCTTTTTATCCAATAAAGTGCATTGGCCGAATCAGTCCAATAAAAAATGTCAATATCATCTAATTTTAAATCCGTTTTGACACTATTTGCTAATCTAGCCCCAATATTGCAAGCCAACAATTCCAACCTCGGAATGGAAATTGTTTTCATAGGAGCAACTCGGCTTCTTGCTTGAACCAATTGACAGAAATTGTCATTCTCACCTTCAAACCGTATAAATATACACGTAGCATACGCTATTTTGCTAGCGTCACAAAAAACGTGCAAAGAATGCAGTTTATCTGCATCCCGAGAAAAACACCTAGGTATTTCAATAGTCCCTAATTTTTCTAATTGTTTTTTCCATTTTTCAAATTTTCTCTTGATAGAAATAGGTAATTCCATATCCCATGTCACCTTAGCTTTCCAACACTCTTGTAATAATATTTTATGTTCTAATGTTACAGGACACGTGTATCCAATAGGGTCAAATATTTTGTGTACATCCGATAAAATGTTTCTTTTAGTTACTTTGTGTTCATCCTCGGAAATTTCCTTTAAATCAACTGCTAAGGTGTCCTTACTAAAATCCCACATTAGACCCAAAACAGGGACTTTTTCCCCTATCAAAACTTCCAGAAAACTATGCTCCCACCCGCGAAGCTCGAATTTTGCATCGCTAAGAAGGGTTTTTGACTCTTCGACAAATCTGTTCAGTTGTTCCTTATTATCTACACTCGTAACACAGTTGTCTACATAAAATGATTCTAACAATTTAAGCGCAGTGTTTTTAAATTGCTCCGGTGCGTTTTTTAAATGATATTCTAATGTGGCACCTAAAAGATAGGGGCTACAAGAAATGCCAAATACTACTCTTCTATGTTGAAGAGTTATCATTTTTTGAGGGTCCCCTTCTTCATACCACAGGAATTTCAAGAATGAGCGATCTTTTTCTGTAATGCCAATTTGCAAAAAAACCTTTTTTATGTCAGCAATTACCCCAATTTTTCCTAATCTGAATCTATTTAATATAGAAGGAATCAGTTCTACGAGGTTAGGCCCCTTTTCAATACAGTCATTTATAGACGGCGAATCCTTTTCCCGAGCTGAACCATCGAAAACTGGCCGCACCTTAGTAGTGGAGTTTTCTTTAAACACCGCTCTATGAGGAAGGAAATGCTCACTACCTAATGTTTTTCTCTGATCAACCTTTTCTATTATTTTCTCATCTAACCAGTCATCGAATACTTGATTATAATCGCTTAATTTTCCTACCCTTTTTAACGAATCGACGCATGTTTTTAATCTACGTCGAGCGATATTTTCGTAACTGGGTAAACGAGGGTGGCCTTGTATCCATGGAAGACTAACTTCATACCTACCCTCGTCATCTACTCTAATATTACTGAGAAAATGTTCTTTAGTGGCTAATTCTATTTCCTATCTACTCTTTTTCTCCCCAGGATCGCGAATTCCTAAAGTGTCAAGTTTCCATAACTCGGTAATTTTTGCCTCTTTGACATGCAGCGAAAAAATTAAATTGTTCATATTCTTATTTTCATAACCTTCAGTTTTCCCAAGAATTGTCCAACCTAAACGAAAGTCCATGCAAGCCAATCAGCCTTGTAATTGTTTTAAATGTCCGGTAAATAATTTCCCGGCGACATCTGCACCAATTAACACATGTATCTCATCAGGAGAAAATTCATATAATAAATCATTAACTTTAGTGACTCTATCAGTCAAAACTATTCCGTACCGCTTTATTTCCTTAATAAAGGGTCCTTCCGGTATAGGTGAAATTTCAGAGCAAATTTTTTGTTGGTCTAATACCTCAATTTTACATCGGAAACTATTATCCATATTTCCCAAATTAATCAAATATCTATCGTGTAGTTCTTCACATTGCCGCCCCCCAAATAAGCTAGGCACTATTCTCTCTTTACTTATGCAACTATATCCTAACATTTTAGCAGCAAATTTCGATATGTACGATCGCTGCAAACCCGTATCATATAAAATCCTAACATTTCGTACGATATCCCCATCGTATATACGCACAACCAATGTTTGGAGCAAAACTCGTTTTCTAGAAGTTGTATTCGCAAGCATACAATCTTTATTAGCAGTTGAATCCTGTTTAGAATTTTCGCCTAAATTAATTTTACTCTTTTCTATGCACATGAACTAGTGGTGATTTTCCCCGCAAGTAGAACAGTTGATTTTAGTTTTACAAACTTTTGCTAAGTGGTTGACATTGAAGCAACGAAAGCATGCTCCTTTTCTTAATAAAGCATCTTTTCTTTTCGCCAGTGTCATTTTCCATACCGCTCTACAATTTTGACTACGGTGTTTGTTTTCGCAAAAAACGCACTGTTCTTCCGATTTTTTATCATCCGCATTATACAGTTCGGCCGCCGTAGGAAGAGAAAAATGTTTATCTTTTCGATCGAATTTTGTTTCTCTGTTTACTGAAACATCTTTATCGAAAGAAAACCCACTCTTAGCTAATTTAACTTTTTGCTCCATCTCAACTTCAATCTGTAAAAATTGCATTAAAACATCTAATTTATTAATTCCCTGATTTTTATCTTTATCCTTAACGTATCCAAAGTACCAAGATGTCTTTCCCATAATTTAAGAATATCTGAAGGCAATGCCGATTCGACCAGTGGATATAAAATCGACGAATAATTTTCGCTCGATACTCCTAACATTTTCAATGACCGAAGATAAGTTTCGATTTTATCGTATAATTTAACAAGAGACAGTTTTTGCCCTTGTCCCAAGGAATTATTAATAACTAATTCTAAGACTTCGCGTATATATACTTCAATTAAAACATCTGTCCTACCAAACCGTGCCTTCAACGACTGCACCGCTTCTGGATAGCTCTCGACTGTGGGGGGAAAAGAATCCACTATTTCTCTGGCTCGCCTTTCTGTGTAGCCATTATTAGATACTGAATTTTGTCTTCATTTGTTATGTCCCTATCTTCATGAATTTTCTCAAATTGCCCCCAAAAAGTTAACCAGTTTTTAATTCCACCGTTGAAAGGCTGGAGCTCTAATTTAGGTAACTTAAATTTTCTTCTTGTTGCCATGCTGTCTAATGTTAAGCAAATATCTGGATTAAGACTTTTTTCTAATCTTTGTATATAACGCGATAATTTGTTTTTGGTTTCATAAAATATCGTGTTATACTTATCGATAGAATCATATTCAGTATCAAAAGCATCTTGCTTACAGGTTGGGTCTTCAGACAAATTATCAAGAATTTGTTTATCTAAATTTTCAAGTTCCTTTTGTTTTGCTTCTAATCTAATTAGAATTGAAGACAAGCTATCTAAATCATCACAATTAGCCTGTATAAGGTCTTCAATTTCTTTAGTTAATTTCGTGAAATTTGAACGCACTGGTGTTCTTAACTTTCGTAATTTTTCCATAATTCTAAATCAAAAATTTTTTCTAATTTCTTATTCACTAAACTACGGAGCACCCGATCCCAGCAGGGGATGCCACTTTTATGTGACAACTCCGACTGCCTAAATTAGATAATCACAGCAAGAGCTGCCACAAAAGAATCATCAACATTATACGTTGATTCTAAGAAAAATCATATCATGAAAATTAGGTAAGACATAAAAATTCTTACCTCCTAAATTCCAATTCTTCGGGTATCGGGGCTCAGAATGTTCGAATGCGCTAGGCCTTCTTCTGCAGCATAAATATTAAAGACTATTTTCACTCAAAAAACACTAGTCTATCTTCATTTGCATATTTTAATAAGGACGAACACGATTCACAAAAAAGGCACACACAACAATAATATTTACAAATGGCCGTGACAATTTCAATATTACATCTTGGTTCTACAACTTCTACCTTCTAACTGATCTACAAAACAGAAAAAAAGAGAATAAAAAATTAATAAACAAAAAAGTTCTTAGTCTAATAAAAAAGTTCGACGGAATAAAACATTTCGGCGCATGCGCCGCACCTTTACGTAAGAGAAAAAACAGAGTTTCAGTTTTTAAATTGCGCAATAGTTTTTTCCCTGACAGGTGGTGGATGAAAGGAATATAAAATAAGTTCCAAATCCCGACAACCTCATTCAGGGTAAAATTTCTGATTCTCCAAGAAAAGAAAATTAACTCGGTTGTGTGATGCGCTTGAAATTTCATTTTATGAGAATTTTTATCCAAAATTTTATACGATTATATATATATGCAAATAAGGATTTGGTGTCACCCGGAGCAGTTCGTCCCCCCCCCCCCCTCGTTTGCTACGCTACTGAATCAAACAATTTTCTTTTTGTTTAACAGTTTACTCTAAATGTTGCATACAAAGCCGAAACATCTAGGGTGTTTTTGACAAATTCTCTAGTCAATCAAACCTTTATCATAACTTTTACACCTTGTGTCTTTCAAATGCTCACAATGCTTTTGGAATAAAAATTGAGTCCTTTGTAGCAACATCCATAGTGTCACTCTGATGACAGAAAAGGTTAGAAACAGTATACTTAAGCATGCAATTAAAACATAAATATATGGGATATGTGCATTTTATGAAATAATTTTTAACTGCGCATGCGTGAAATATTAGGAAAATTAAAAAAGATAGAGGTCTGCACGGGCTGGAATTTCCGGGCTCGTTCCATTATGAAAGTTATTTCGACCCGTTGTGAAACTCAAAAGTTCGCCCCGATCTCGATCCGGCCCGTACAGAAATGAAAGAAAACAGGCTCAGCCCGGCACAGTTTCTACTATTTCAAAAAAATTCAGATTTTTATAATATAATTAGGATTCCTTTAAAGAATATTGTATACATAATATATGAAATGATTTTACAGGAAGTACACACTATCAACATTAATGATTACTTAGATTCTTTCAGTATTCAAATAAAGATTCATTAAAAAATTAATATGGTTTAGAATAAAAGAAAATTAAAAACATCGTAATTTTTGAAGCTGTATAATAGAAGTAGATCTATGAAAATATTTCTATCTCATTATTATTAAAAAGATTCCAAATCCAAAGGAGCTACTCTCTGATACATTTCTGAATTCATTTTTTTTTTCTTCCGGAAACGTATAAGATTAGTAGGCGTGTTCATTCAGAAACTATGTAATCGAACAACGTTATCTATTTTTTTGATACAAGCAATTTAAGAAAATGCTGTCAAAGTTAGCGTTTTGAATAGAATATCCGGAAGCGACAGCATGGGAAGGGAGAAAAATCTGCAACTGTTTAACAAGGATCTCTTATATCTCAACAAGGTTATACAAGAATCTTATTTACCAATAATAAAAAATGCTATTCGGGGTCCATAGTTAGGCTTGTCAATTTTATACTTTTACAGTTAAAAATTAGTCAGAAAATGTACAGAAAACTTGTGTTGTTGAGAAGTGAATTTAAAAACCACCAAGAAGTATATATCTAAAGATTACGTTAACACACGTTTATTATCGCAATTTTACAAATTATTCTAAAGATGTGTAGGGCTGTCTGCCCTACACATCTTTAGAATAATTAAGTATAGTTCCAGCCCGGATCAGCTATATGTAGGAAAACAATGCAAGCCTGATCTCGGCTCGGCACGAGTCTACTAAAAGAATATTAAACGCGGGTTACACACAATGTAATTGTCCGATGTCGATTTCTACACTATACAAGTTACATTTCTATATTGATGTTGTCAAACTCAGGGGTGTACATGTTGCAACATGTTGGACGCATGTTGTGTCAATTGTATGACGCAAGATGCGTCATACAATTTAGTTTTTTTTTTTGGGGGGGGGGAGAATTTCAGAGAAATTACATTTTGGAGGGGGGGGGGATTTTTAAATTCGAAATAATTCCTTTTTTTACTGTTTAAAAAATCTTGATTTTTTTAACATTACTTTTAAATTATTTCAACATTTAATTTCCAGAAATGTTCCTGTGTTTTCTTTCTTTAAATTCTATAGATAAGGGCAATAATAACTCAACTCGCTATCTTTTGAATGTGCAGTAGATTATAAGTAGAATATATTTTAGAATTGACATTCTGTTTAAAGAGGGGGGGGGGGATCAATGTTAAAGTATAAAGATTTTTTTTTGGGGGGGGGGGTGCGTCATTGGGTTTGGAGGGATGGTCACCACTGGTCAAAATTGTATCGACTCGTGACGCACATTTATACTTTTACTAGTTAAAGCCATATTAATTGAAAATAGCACATATTTTGTCGTTTCTGCTGAAGTCTTTATAACGGGCCGGTAGGTTGCTAAATTTTTTTTATCGGCCCGGTCCGTTTATCTTGTTTGTCGGCCCGGCCAGTTAGAAAATTCGGAATCATCCCACGGGCCCGGCCCGTGCAGACCTCTAGAGTGAGCTGGTTGGCGAATTGTGTAAAATCTCTATACATAACACAGCTATTTTTAGAAATTATTATATTACTCCTATTTTCCGAAATTTTTGCGATATTTGACTGAACTTTTTATATAAATTACCCTTAGCTAACTATACCAAATTGTAAAATAAAAATTCTGTCTTAAATAAAAAATGTATGATCTCTATAAAGAAGTATTCAAGAACGTTTCTGTTCCGAATTTTCTAAAAATTCCGAAAATCTAAGGCATTAGTTTTCGAAAATTCGGAGAAATGAAAATAACTGAAAAATATCGCAAATTTCAATAAATGGTCGATTTCGTCAATCATTCGCAGAAAAATGTCGGTAATTTCGCCAAAGGATCGTGAAAAAAAGCAAATTTCGTCAAAGGTCCATTAAAAAAGCACAAATTTCGTCAAAGGTCCATTAAAAAAGCACAAATTTCGTCAAAAGATCATGGAAAATATCCCTGTTTGGTCTAAGGGCCATTAAAAAAGTGCGAATTTCTTCAAAGGACACTGGAAAAAGAGCGAATTTCGCCAAAGTTCCTGTCAAAGCAAAATTAATTTAATAGAATGATCGCGAAAAAATTCAAATTTCGTCAAATGATAGCAGGGAAAAAATTTCCTCAAAGAAACGCGTAAATTGCGCGATTTTCGTAAAAAGATTTTCGTCAAACGGTCATTAAAGAAACGCGAATCTCTTCAAAGGATCGCGGATAAAAAGTAAATTTCTTCTAAGGATCGTGGAACGAACTCAAATTTCTTTAAAGGATAGCAGAAAAAAACTCCTCAGCGCTCTCTTTAGAAAACAGCAGCTCACAAATATCTATGTTTATTATTTTAGCTATATTTAATTTGAAATAATTACTGAACTATTGACAAATCGGGTTTACCCAAACCCTACTTACAGTAATCTGCACTCAGCCTAAAATAGACCCGACCTGCAACAAAAATAATTAGCGTCTGAGCAGAATTACCCTCTTCCCCCTTCTGCTGTAACATCTAAGAAAATTTGTCTTCAATTTTTTTCTTATTTACTCAGAATCACCCCTGGAAATACCATACAATTACACCTGCTAAAACGGAAACCGGCCTAAAACGATTCTTTATTTGGTTATGAGATTCATTCTTAGTAGGTTTTACTGTATTGAATAAACACAGTAGTCTTATAGAAAAGAACCTCTGAAAACGGAATCGCTAGAGGCCGAAACAAAAAATATTTTGTATAAGTTTTCGATTGAGCTGTTATAATTGCATTGTATTCTTCTGTATGGGAACATAAAATATTTACGTGTAACACGAAATAGTTTTACAGACATGTTCTGTTCTCACAAAAATTTATTGAACCAAGTACATTAAAACGTTAAAAACAAAATCGCTTGGGACCAGGAAAATATTCCGTTTCAAATCGTTTTCTTAGCAGGCAGATTTGTACAGTATTGCTTTCGAAAAGCCTATTAAAAATTGCATTAAGTTCCATCCGATGTAGATTAGCCTATATCATAATACTAAATTTATTTAAAGGGGCTTTTACAATTTATAAAAATTGAGACTTTACGGCAGGGCCGTAGCTAAGGGGGTGCTATGGGCGGCTCAGCCCCCCCCCCCCCCCACACACACACACTCCCTTGAAAAGATTCCAAGGTCACTAAATGAATTTCTGTTCCGAAAATCCAAATGAAATTCTCTTCAAAAATCTAATTTAGTTTTGAGATCATTTCACAGTTTTGCAGAATTACTAAATTGTATCTAAAATAAGTGTTTCAACACTCGCTCATCCTATTTGTACATGTGAAGCTAACATGATGTTTAATTTTTCACCCGTTATAGACTCAAAATTTTCATCAACATGTACTTTTCTTAGCATAAAATGACGTTATTACAACAGTTTAATGAAAAACATAGTATCTACAAAGTGAATATGCTCTAATTTATCTTTCTGTGTCAGAGAGAGAGAAAAAACAAATTATGAGCCCCCCCCCCCCTATCGTTCACTTTTAGCTACGACTATGCTTTACGGGTCTTGAAATTAATTAACACATGTAAATCGGGACACCCGGCAGATTTAGAATAGTTTTTTCAACGGGCCGGGCTGACAAACAACATAAATGGGCCGGGCCGGCAAAAAAATTGAACGGGCCAGACGGGCCGGGCCAATAAAAAAAAATTTCGGGCCTACCGGCCCGTTCTGAAGATTTCGGCAGAAACGATAAAATATGAGCTATTTTCAACGAAAATGGTTTTAACAAGAATAAGTATAAATTTGCGTCACGAGCCATACTAGTTTGACAGCATCAATATAAAAATGTACAGTGTAGAGATCGGCATCGGAGAGTTACATTGCGTGTAACCCGTTTTAATATATTTTTTAGCTGACTCATGCCGGGCCGAGATCAAGCTTGCATTATTTTTCTACATATAGATTGGCCGGACCGGAACTAGACTTAATTGTTCTCAAGATGGTAGGGCAGAAAACATTATTTGTAAAATTATTAGCAGCGATAAAGAACTTATGTTAGCTTAATCTTTGGATATATACTTCTTGATAGTTTTTAAATTAATTTCTCAATAATGCGAAAGTTTGACACATTTTCCGATTCATTTTCTGAAATTGTAAAATTATAAAAGTGATAAGCCGAATTATTGAAGGGATTTGGAATCGAATAGCATTTTTGATTTTTGGTAAATAAAATACTTGTATAACCTGTTGAGATATAATAGCAGGTTGATCAAATGATTGCAGGTTTTTCTCCCTTCCCATGCTATCACTTCCGGAAATTCTATTCAAAGCGCTAATTATGACAGTATTATATTTGTTTATAGTATTCTTAAATTGCTTGTATCAAAAAATGGATAACGTCATTCGATTACTATGTAGTTTCTGAAAAAATAAATCGGGCGGGATTCTGAATAAATCAATCAACCTGCTAATCTTATGTGTTTCTGAGAAAAAAAAATGAATTTAGAAATGTATCAGAAAGGAGTTTTTTTGAAATTAAGAATGAATTTGGATTTAAAATCTTTAATATAAAATGATATAGAAATATTTTTACAAATCTTCTTTCATTAAACAGCTTCAAAAGTAACGATGTTTTTAGCTTTCTTTTTTCTTTTATTCTAAGCCATATTCATTTTTTAATGAATCTTTGTTCGAATTTTGAAAGCCTAAGAATCTAAGTAATCATTAATGTTGTTAATGTGTATTTCCTGTAAAACATACTGTAAAATCATTCCATTGATATGTATGCAGTATTCTTTAAAGGAATCTTAATTAAGGTACCCTGGGGTAATAACGCCGCGTTAAGGTTCTACCAATTTTCACGGCTCAGTTTTAGTTTGTATTTTTCAAACAAATATGTGATTTGATACAGCAACTCATTGACTATCTATATAAAAAAATTAATTTAACAGATATGTATTCATAAAATGTAATGGCATGATTTCTTGACCAATGCTATTTGGCGTTATTACCCACCTATATGGGTAATAACGCCATGCAAACAAAACTATGAAATAAGATGGAATAATTGCAATGTAGATGGCCCAATTCTAAAAATACAAACTCTACAAACTTTGAAATTGACAAATTGCATTCTAAGCTATTGAAAGTGTTCAATTTTTTGGGAAAGTGTAAGAAAAATAAAGGTGTGGTGTGTGTGTGTGGGGGGGGGGGGGAGGATGAGGCAAAAGAATATCAGACCGTGAGCTTCTTTTTGCTTAAAAAGGACCGCTCAAATAGAATTATTAGAAACATTGCACAGTTTTAACTGTGTTTATTTGAATCAGTATTTAGGATGTAGCTCGGCCACTGTAGGGAATCAACCGGAGTATTAATGCCAAGGATTGGCGTTATTACCCCGTTATAGTTATTGCGCTTTACATTTTAAATTACAAATTATCTCGAGAACATATCCAAAATCTTTAACAACATTTTGAAAGTCCATAAAAAGTACTACAAATCTATGTAATTAACAAAGTATTTCCGGATAAAAAAAATAGTCTTCGCATCACAAAACGTATCTCGCAAATTTTAGATCAAGCGTTAATTTTAGTTGCTTGTAAAAATAATAAGACATAAAAATGAAACAAATTAACTTGAAGCTGTTTTTTGCGATTTATGTGACTCAAAACCCTTCTGCGCAGAGCATATGGGTGTCATTTACCAGATTATTTCATAATTATGCAAAATATTAGCACTTGGCGATATTACCCCGCCTGGCGTTATTACCCCAGACCACCTTATATGATAAAAATCTGAACTTTTTAGAAATCGTAGAAATTGTAACGGGCCGGGCCCGGGCCGAGCTTTTGAGTTTTAGAACGGGCCGGGCCGAAATAATTTTCCTACGGGCCGGGCCTGGAAATTCCGACCCGTGCAGACCTCTAACATCCGGCAACACTGTTTGGACAGTATGCGCATTCTTTTTTCATCGAGACTCTAAAACTTCAGTTTAAAGCAAGATTCTGTTAGAAACAGATTCCATTTTCACAAGCATTTGCTGCATTTAGTTTCAGACGAAGAAATCTTTCTGTTCGTCCAAATTCCGTATAGAGCTGCACTGACTAAATTATATGGTGCAGATGCCGGAAAAATCTGGCCTATTTACCGAAACAGAATTTGGGACCTTGAAAAACTGTTTGAAATGATCCCGTTGAAAGATGAGGCTCAAATGATGCTAAGAAAAGGCTATTTTGCCTTCTGAGATACGTCCATGTCAACACTCTTAAAAATAACTATAAGGGAACAGTTTACCTTTTCAACAATTTAGTTTTTGTTGTTGTTGTTGTTGTTGTTGTTGTTGTTTGTTTAAAAGGTGAACGCACTACATTTCGATGTTCAATTAATAATGAATTTTGAAAGAAAAAAAAATAACTGCCTATTTAATTAGAATTTTTAAAAAGTTTTTAAAATGCATTTTTAAAAATCCTTAAAGCTTTTTTAAATACCAATATCTTTGTCCAATGTTTTTCTTAAGATGTGTCCAAAATTACATTTAACATAATTTTTTTTTACTAATACATACTAGCAGGGGTGACCGAGCTCAGCTCGGTCAAAATTAACTTTGTGTTCAACTCGATATAGTATTTTCCCAGTATCATTCACTCTGTGTTATTACTGTAAAACATGTTATTAATAATAGTATTATTTATAAAAACAATCAATAAGAAAACTATGTTTGTATGCACGTGTTCATAAATTTTACTTTATTTTAAAATTTACAATGAAAGGACATCTATCCAAATCACTTTTTTCGCTCAATTCTAATTAGTTTAATTATGCATCTCGGATACTATTAAGAATGTATAAGAAATTTCTTCACATTCTGAAAAACAATATATTTTGCCAGATATAGCCAAATTTTGACACATTCTTTCATTTGGTGCCAAATACGTGTTTTGGTTTCGTAATCTTAATAGTCGATTTTTCGGCCAATTTCACCAGTATTTTGTCACATATCGCCAACTTATTGGCTTTTGCCATATTCTTGTGATCCTGACCGTTATTACCCAAATGATCCACTAAACATGTAACTTAGCTCAATGATCTTCAGGTAATCAAAAACAGTAGAGTATAAAATGAATCAAAATCATTTAAGCCATTTCTTAAGTAAAATTAGCTTGACAGCATTCAGCAATGAAGCGATATGACCCACTGATATAATTTTATTTAATATGCAACTCAGCCCAATAGTCTTCTCGTGACAAAAGACGTTTCATTGCAAGATTTAGGTAAAATTGATTGAGTCGTTTTTATATATAATTATAATGACCCGAACCCATTAAGTCCTAAAACGACCCACTAATTGAATTGTTACGAGCATGTGTCCTAGCTCAATGGTTTTCTCTTGCCCGTAAACGATATAATAGAAAGTATACTCAAAATGGTGAGAACAATTTTCTAGATAAAATTAGCATGACTCACAAATGACCCTTATATCGAAATCTCTCGAAAATGTGACCTAGCTCATTAATTTTTGCGTTCCGAAAAACGTTAGATACAAAATTTAAATAAAATCGATTGAGCCAATTTTTAGGTATAAATAGTTTGACCTTGACCCATTATGACCCAAAATGACTCATTAATCGAATTTTCTCAAACATCTGACCTAACCCAATGATTTTCTTGTGTCCGAAAACTATAAAATATAAAATTTAATCAAAATTGTGCGAGACATTGTCTAGATAAAATTAGAATAACCCAAAAGTGAACCACTGATCGAAATTTCTCGAACATGTGACCTAGCCCAATGATTTTCTCGTGCTAAAAATATGCTGTATACAAAATTTCGTTAAAATCGATTCACCCGTTCTTTAGAAATAGTTTGACCATGACCCATCATGACCCGCAAATGACCCTTATAATCGAAATCTCTCGAACATGTGACTTAGCCCATTAGTTTTCTCGTGTATAAATATTGTTACACACAAAATTTCGTTAAACTCGATCCTGCCGTTCGTTAAATATAAATAACTTGACCCAGACCCTTTATGACCCAAAATGACTCATTAATCGAAATTTCCCGATCATGTGACCTAGCCCAATGATTTTGTCATGCCAAAAAAATGTTGTATACGAAATTTCATTAAAATTGATCCACACGTTCTTTAGATATAGCTTGACATGACCCATCATGACCCATAAATGACTCTTATAATCGAAATCTCTCAAACATGTGAGATAGCACATTAGTTTTCTCGTGACAAAAAACTGTTACATACAAAATTTAATTAAATTTGATACTGCCGTACTTTAAATATAAATAGCTTGACCCAGACCTTTTATGACCCAAAATGACCCAGTAATCGAAATTTCTCGAACTGAGACCTAGCCCAATAGTTTTCTCGTGCCAAAAAATTTTGTATACAAAATTTCGTTAAAATCGATCCACCTGTTCTTTAGATATAGCTTGACCATGACCCATTCTGACCCACAAATGACTCTTATAATCGAAATCTCTCGATCGTGAGATTTAGCCCATTAGATTTCTCGTGTCAAAAAACTGTTACAGGCAAAATTTCGATGAAATTGATTCTTCCGTTCTTTAAATATAAATAGCTTGACCCAGACCCTTAAAGACTCAATATGACCCATTAAAATTTTTTCTCAAACATGTAACCTAGCAGAATGTTTTTCTCGTGCCCGAAAACCATAGAATGCAATTTTTAGTCAAAATTGCGTGAGAAAATCTCTAGATAAAAATAGCATGACCCACTAACCGAATTTTCTCGAACATGTTACCTAACCCAATGGTCTTCTTGTAATCCAAAACGATAAAATGTAAAAGTTGGTCAAAATCATTAGAGCCGTTTTTTAGATAAAAATGGCTTGACCCAAAAATGACCCACGAATCCAAATTTTTCGAACATGCGACCCAGCCCAATAGTTTTCTCGTGCCAAAAAACGATTGGATACAAAATTTCCTTAAAATCAATCCAGCCGTTCTCTAGATATAAATAGCTTGATCCTGACCCATTATGATCCAAAATGACCCAATAATCGAATTTTCTCGAAAATGTGACCCAGCCCAATGGTCTTCTCGTGCTCGAAAATGGTAAAATCCAAATTTTTGCGAAAATCGTTTGAGCCGTTTTTCAGATAAAAATTTACACACACACACACAATTTTTGCTCTCATTATAGTATAAGATAGTATAAAACGACAAAATCTAACTCATCCAGTGGCGCAGTCAGAATTCGGTTCTAGGGGGGTTTGAGTTTCTGATAAAGACGATTGCCGGTTACTATAATCGCCGGTTAATGGAATCAGTACTAATTAGAATATTCACTGTACAATGCTTAAATTCAAAGAGCATCTGTGTGGCAGGAAATCATCATTTTTTTAGCATGATGCGTCTCAGAAAAGTGATTTAGTTCAAATAACCAATTTTTACTTAACTAATCCATGTAATATCAATATGCACTTTCACAATTTTAAGTAGAATTTTCGCCATTTAATTGAATCACTTTATTAAATGAAATCTGATTCAATAAAGTGGCGAATTCCTAAATGTGCCAAAGAAATGCGCAAAAGTTTGGCTTTGATTCATATAAGCGGCAATTATATCGATTTTTCTTAGCGCTGGTAAGGGTTTTAACCCCAAAACCACCCCCTTGGCTGCGCCACTGAACGCATCTTCATATACTTTTATTTATTTATTTTTCAAATAACAAAAATGCAGAAGGCTAATTCCATGCGCATATTTATTGCATTTATAATATAAAGAGCACACACAAAAAAGTTTAACTCTCTATATAAATGCAAAAAGAAAAAGAAAAGCCTTAGCATTTTTAAAACAGGAAATTAACAAAAATATGAACATGGGAAAAAAAAAAACATTTAACGTTTTAATTTGTATTTGTATGGGTAATTGTGCTGGGTGTATTAACAAAATTTATAATACAGTCGGCTCTCGTTAATTCGGAATCGGATAATTCGAATCTTCGCGTAATTCGAATTAAACATGAAGTCCACGAAATTTTCAATAGCAGAATAACGTTAAAAATTTCGTTTATTCGAACTCATTTTTTCTTGACTTCGTTTAATTCGAACTAACGGGATTCCGATTTTCCATTTTTCCTTACTTTTTCCTGAACTTCAGGTCCTTGAAATAACTTTTTTCTTTCATTTTTACCAGAAACTAGCATACGCAGCCCGCTTCGCCGGGCTTAATTTGAAAGTTTATTTAATAATTTATGTGTATGGTACGCTTCTCTCTCAGCTGGCGACGGATCCCCCGGTGACTCTACGCTTCTCTCTCAGCTGGCGACGGATCCCCCGGTGACTCTCCCCGGACCATCGGCACTCCACGTGCGTCGGGTGAGCGTCAGAACAAACTTTCAGCATATACATATGGGTGGTTGTACTTGAATGCACAGACCTGCGCGTTTTTTTCTATCTTGCTTTTATACCTCTGGACCGAGTTGGCGCATTGCCAAGATTTGCTTCCTCTGGACCGAGTTGGCGCATTGCCAAGATTTGCTTCCTCTGGACCGAGTTGGCGCATTGCCAAGATTTGCTTTCCCCTGTGCCTCAATTAATTAATTATCCTCAGAATTCCTTTTATTTATAGAGATTGTTCTGAACAATTATATATAGTCCGAGGCATTTGATATCCGCTTTTTTACTGCTCCATCTGTCCATCAATGACATTTCCACTCCATTTTCGTTTGTGCTTGTTTCCAGAACATGATTTTCAACGGGGCTTTAAAGAAATAATTTTTTGCGCTTATTCATAACTGTAATTTCGAATGAAAAGGTCATTTAAACAAAGCGAAATTTTCTATAAAATTTTACTGATAAGAGATTATTCCGTTAGTAATCAGACCCTGCTTGTTCCTAACTCCTTAATTAGTTTATGTATTTATATCATTTACCATTAAGTCATATATTCTAATGATAAGCCTAAATATATTTAAAAAATACTATAATTTTTTTTTTTGGTAATAAAGTTTCAGTTATAACAATAATTTCAGTTATAATATAATTTTAGTTTAAACAAGTTTCCCTGTCATACTTTGCATAATTCGAAAATTTCTTGTGGTCTCGACGAGTTCGAATTAACGAGAGCCGACTGTATCTCTCGATATAATTGCCTTATAGATAAAAATAGAGTATCAAAATATTAACTACTAAATAAACTTTCATTTAATTAAAAAAATCAAAAGAAAATCGACTTTTTGACCAATTATGAAGCAAACTGTTTCCTTGAGAAATAAAGTAGCAATTTCCCTCTTATTTTTGGATAACAGTGTTTTGAAAATTTGAATCGAATATTCAAACTGAAAAATTATAGCTGTAAGACCAGTGGATCCGTGTTAAGCATTCGCATCTCAACCTTTGTTATTATTTGCTGGTATTTCTTTTCATATTTTTTAATTAACTGCATTTAATATTGCAATTATTATGCTATTACGAAATGGTTTCAGATTGAATATTAGTGTTTATTAAGAAAATATTTTCTTACACAATACCGTTGTAAAACTTTTGAAAGATTTTTTTTTAATTACTAATAATATTTTAAATTATTTAAAATTCTAAATTTTCATACTTATTTTTTCAAATTTTGCCGAATTTCTAACGTAGGAATTTCTCATAATGTATGGAAAGCTTTTTGAGGAATTGTTGAATTTATTAATGCATTTAATTACATTAATGTAGATTGTTGCTGGTTAATAGTACAATTATAAAACAGTAGTTATTGTTATTATTTTTTTAATGCTTTTCAAATTGGTATATTTATTTTTTTTAATTGTATGTAAGCTTTTTTTTCTGTTTATGATTTTAATCAAACATTTAATTATAGATTTCTGAAATAGCTTATAAAATTTCCTTCTATTGTAAACTTATTTTTCCATTTATGACACACTAGCAGGCTATGCCCGCTGCGCTGGTCAATACTTCAAAATCAACCGTGGATGAAACGAACTGCTAAATTTAAATTTGTATTTTAAATAATTTGGACCTCCAGCAGCACCTTGCTCATTGCTGAAAGTGATTTAGACACCGTTGTGATATTAAATTATCTTAAACTTCGCACAAAAACCAGTTATTTAGAAGTAACTATTTTATTTATTACTAACAGTGCAAATTTGGAAGCGAAATGAGACCATTATGGCAACAGGATTTAAAATTTTCCCTTATCTGAAGAAATATTAATTATTACAATCGTTACCATGGTACAACTTCTGAAAAATTTCTTCACAACTTTTCATTATGTGAAGATAGGAACCCAAAGCTACTCCCACCTAAAAAGTTTATATATACAGGGTGATTCCGAATTTTTTTTACAATAAAAGAGGGGTGATAGTACACATCAAGACAAACAATACTAAATAGGAAACCAAGGGTCCAAAACGTTTTCCTAAGGAAATAGCCGCCATTAAAGTTTAGGGACCAAAATTTCAAATAAACATAAAAAACGGAAAAATCGGTCGATTGATTTGCGGGTTTCACTAAAATTATTCTTTATGTCGGCATTTTCTTGAAATTGAATTATAAAGATAAATTTCAAAAAATGCCGATAGAGGGCGCTTTAGACTTTGGAGTAACGAACAACTATTTTTTGCCGGTATTTTTTGCATCTCATTAAATGTTTTCGTAAGTTTACACTCAAACTTAAATTTTAAGCTCAAAACCTGTAGTTGGGAGTGGTTAAGTAACACAAACTGAGCTGTGTTCAGAGAGTTCAAATTTCAAATGATTAAAAAAAACGGAAAAATTGGTCGATTAATTTGCGGTTTTCACTAAAACTATTCTTTATTTAGGTATTTTCGAGAAAATAAATTATAAAGATAAATTTCAAATAATGCCGATAGAGGGCGCTTTAGACTTTGGAGTAACGAACAACTCTTTTTTCCGTTATTGTTTGCATCTCTTTATATGATTTAGGAAGGTTAGCCTTAAACTTAAATTTTGAGCTGAAAATCTGAATAGTAGGGAGTGGTTAAGTAGCACAAAGTGAACTGTGTTCAAGGGGGAGGGGGAGGTTCAAATTTAAAGTAATTATAGAAAATGCAAAAATTGGCCGATTCGTTTGCGGTTTAAAATAAAACTATTTTTTAAGTCAGTATCTTCTTGAAAATAATTTTTAAAGATAAATCAAGGGCGTCTGAAACTTCAGAGGAACCAACAATTCATTTTAACCATTATTTTTTGGTTCTAATTAAATGTTTGCAAAAGCATTTTAAATGTTCTCGGAAGCTTAGATTTAAACTTAAATTTTGAGCTCAAATCCTGAATCGTTATGAGGAGTTAAGAAGCGCAATTTGAAGTGTGTTCAGAAGTTAAAATTTAACCCTCTTTCCTCCTCGAGCACAATTCAATTTTTCGCTACTTAAACACTCCCAACGATTCAGAATTTCAGCCCAAAATTTAAGTCTATGCATTTGAAAGCATTTAATGAGGTTAAAAAAATAACAATTAAAAATAGTTGTATGCTACTCCAAAGTCTAAGGCGCCCTCTATCGGCATTTTATGAAATTTATCTTTAAAAATTATTTCCAAGAAAACACTGATTGATCAAGAAAACTGCTGATTTAAAAATTAGTTTTAGCAAAAACCGCAAACGAATCGACCAATTTTTCTGTTTTTTACAATTATTTAAAATTTGAACCCTCTGAACACGGCTAAGTTTGTCTACTTAACCACTCCCAGCTATTCAGATTTGGAGCTCAAAATTTAAGTTCAAGTCTAAGCTTACGAAAGCATTTAAAAAGATGCAAAAAATAACGCCAAAAAAGAGTGTTTCGTCACTCCAAAGTCTAAAGCGCCCTCTATCGGCAATTTTTGAAATTTATCTTTATAATTTATTTTTACGAAAATACCTAAATAAAGAATAGTTTTAGCGAAAACCGCAAATCAATCGACCAATTTTTCCGTTTTTTATAATTATTTGAAATTTGAACCCTCTGAACACAGCTCAGTTAGTGTTACTTAACCACTCCCAACTACAGATTTTGAGCTCAAAATTTAAGTTTGAGTCTAAGCTTACGAAAACATTTAATGAGATGCAAAAAATACCGGCAAAAAATAGTTGTTCGTTACTCCAAAGTCTAAAGCGTCCTCTATCGGCATTTTTTGAAATTGATCTTTATAATTTAATTTCAAGAAAATGCCGACATAAAGAATAATTTTAGTGAAAACCGCAAATCAATCGACCGATTTTTCCGTTTTTTATGTTTACTTGAAATTTTGGTCCCTAAACTTTAATGGCGTCTATTTCCTTAGGAAAACGTTTTGGACCCTTGGTCGCCTATTTAGTATTGTTTGTCTTGATGTGTACTATCACCCCTCTTTTATTGTAAAAAAAATTCGGAATCACCCTGTATATATATATTACAAATTTAAAATTTTTTCGCCAAAACTAACCTTTATACTACCTTAATTTTCTTATAATAATGTTCCGTACTTACTTCAAATTATTAAATTAAAATCTTGTTTCTAGATCTAATCTGTTAATCTGTATGCAGACGATATAAAATCTTAATTTGCCTTTAAAAAAAACATTATTCCAGTATGCGTAAATTTAAAAAGATGGCTCTAAATTAAAAATATTATTAATTAAAACTTTATTTCTTAATATTCCAAATAAAACTGATTTCTTCTATGTTTTTATCAACCCTTTTTAAGAAAATCTTATTAAATTTATTCCAAAACCATACCTTTCAAAAAATATCATTATTTTATTTTATCTATTTATTTATTTTTCCGCCGTCAACCTTTGATGTGTGCATTAATAAATTCATTTCTTTTCTTTTTCTTTTAAAATTAATCATTTATAAAAATCGTCTGCCTAAGAAATTATGAGTCGATTATAAATTGGTTAAATAATATTTTTTTAAAAATAAATTTATCGTCTGTGTAAAATAGTCTCGTATCTGGACAAGAATTGTGTTTACATAAAAGGATGATGGTTTGAGATTACAGAAAGTTCTAGAATTTTCTTTTTAGTTTTAAAAGGTGGAAGTCTCGAGATGAGAAGGGGAGAGATTCTGGAGTTCTTTCGTCGATGAGTACGGCTGGTTGAAATAAATGATGGAATATTTTTTGGACATTTCGGTAAAAGATCGTTTGCAAAAAGGAGTTTTTCCCTCTATAATGACTACAGTTGAATAAATAAACTTACAGCCACCAATGAGTGATTTATTGGATATTCTACATTTATTTATTTTTTATTTTTTCCCTCGCTGGCCATGACTTCTGTGCAAAGAACGGGGACCCTGGCGATGATGTTTCTGGCTCCTAACTTTAAAATGTCACAGTCTTTTCTAGAGCCGACAGGATAATTATGTGACTTTTTCGGATTGCAAACTGAATCTGTGGAATGGCGTGTGTTCCTGTTAAAGAACTTTACAACTATGCTTGGAAAGATGCTAATCTGAAATAATTCCTAGTCGCTTCGAGTCTGATGTGGATTTCCTGACGCTTGATGTTGATCTGTGCGCACAAATTTTGATTCAGTATTCATGGTCATAGGAAAAATTTTGAAAATTAATGACTTCAAAGTGGTGAGTATGCAAGAAGTATTTGATGAGGAATTTAAAGACGATTGAATTTATTGAAGATTTTTCAAAAAACTGTAAGTTTTTTTATTAAATGTTTTGATTATTATTTTTATTCTTTTTATGATTGAGAAAAAATATTTATTATGTATTTATTTATTTATTTATTTATTATTTTATTGATGAGAGTAATTTGAAGTTAATTTATTAATTTACTAATTTATTTATTTATTTGATTATTTATCTGTGAATCTTACTTACTTACCAATTTATGAGTATTATTATTATCATTATTATGTGTTGGAGATTGAAATATTTTTATTCTTAAGGATTTAATTGAGGAGTATGATGTTCTTAAGATATTTACTGTTACTTATTAAGACTATTATGACATTTTTATGCACGATTAAAGGCAATTTTGTAATAATAAGGAATTATATAAAAAACTTAGAAGCTCAAGTTTACTTTTAAAAGTACATTTTCTAATTTATTGATATTTGTTTGTTATCAAGAAATAGTCTCAGAATGCAGTATTTTCATGATAATGTTCCTACAACTAGACATTTGAGCTGAAAATTAAGTTAACATTTATGTTTTCCCTTTCATTTGTTAGAATTTCTGGTTACAGTGAGCTTTGGTTCCCGGATTCTTATAATTTATTTAAATTCAGTAAGAAAGATGGAACTGTGCAAGGCTGTAGCTAGAATTTTGACTGATAAATATGATTAATTTTTTCAGTAAATTTTGTGATTTTAAGTAAGAAATTACCTATAATTACAATTTTTTAATCTATTTATGATCTATCAATTAATAAAATTAAAAGTTGATCCTAATTTAAGGTATATCTATGATATTTACAATTTCTGTTTTATTAGATAAAATTTCTGGTTAAAGTTAGCAGCTAAATATAGTTATAATTTTCACGATAATTTTGATTCAGATTTTTAAAATGGAGGGTAATGGTTTTGTGTGAGGCAGTTAAAATGTATACAACTCCAGTAGACAAAGCCCTCAAAATTGCGAAAGCGCGAACCCAGGAATTTCACCTTAAAAGTAAAAGGCTCTATGATCGAAATTTTGTCGAATGCCCATTAAAAATACAAGACTCTGTAATTTATGAAGAATTTAAATACTCTAACACTCGAAAATTAGAACCTACTTTCTCTGGACCATACAAAATTATAAATAAACTTTCTGATGTAACTTATGAAATAGATAAATTTAATTATGAGACAGGACAGAATTCCGTTATTGTGCATGTTTCTAAATTAAGACCCTATTTTTCACCAGAAGATTTTAAACTGTTTCATGAGCAACCCAAAAAACAAACAAAACCTCAAATACAATCACAATCACTAGATCAAACTAAAGTCAAGACAGTAGATTAAATTTTAATTCTTATTCTTTAAATATTTTATCACCATAATTTTCAAAATTAGCAGGTATGTTCTTGGTGCGCAACAAGAATATTACTTGTTTTTGGGAGTTTTTGGGATTAAATTGGGCTCCTTATGCAGGCATAAGGTGTGCACTTTGATTGTAAAGGCTTTCAAATTGATGTTGATAAATAAATTTTAAGTGTATTTAAGTCTAACTATATTTACTCATTTATTGACATTAGTATTATTCTACTTATTCAGCAGATATTTATGTTATAACAGTTATAAAATCTGATGATTCTACTCAAACCTATAACATAATATGTGATTTTCAGTGATTGTGAAAACTACAGATATTAAAAGTTTTTCAAAAAAGCACACTATTTTTATTTCCATTTCTCAATTAAGAATGACACCTTTTATTCCTATTTGTATTTTATTATTAAAGTTTATAAACCATGTGTAGATAAAACATTATTCTACATTTGGCATTGAAAACTTATAATCAAATTTGACAATTTTGTAAAAGAGTATCAGAGAGGAATTATTGTAAGGAAATACTGGTTCAGAGTCCATTTTCTAAATAGTTAGATTTAATTTTATTTGGATTTTGGAATTATTATGATTTTTTTTTATTTATACTTTCGGCTAGCAAAAAATACTTTCTTATGCTATTAGAAGATAAGAAAATTATTTAGTTGCTATGTAATTATTTTTATCCTCAACCAATATTTTCCCTATCAATAATAAACAAATTGTGATATTTTCTTTTGATTATACTCTTGTTTTATTATTATTATCATTATGATTTCTATAATGAAGTTTAGTATTAATTATACTCTTATTGAGAAATATTAGGATATGGAGTCTTATTATACTATCACTTATTGTTGTTATTGTTATTATTTAAATTTTTCTATATTATTTATTATTGATATTGAGAGTGATGCTATTTATTATTAAAAAAATTGATATATTATTGAAAGAAAAATTTGATTGATTGTTAAAAGATGTTGGATCCAACATAACATAAAAAACAAAGATTAAACTAGATTTGGAGATCTTTAATTAAAGAGACTGTATTCAGTGAACATTGGAAAAGACTTTTATACACAATGGAAAGACTTTTTCATTTGAAGAACTTTATTTAAAATAACCTATGCATTAAGTTATTGTAATTATTTAAACTTCCATGAGAACGAATTGTTATTGTTTTTATATTTTTTATCTCTTGCTTATTACATTTATAACTTATTTACTGTTATTGTATGAATTATCTCCTATGCACTTACAAATAGTAAGTGATATTGTATAACAGTATTGTATCTCTTTCAGGGAAATGCTCCTACCTAAATTTAATTCAGATTAATTTCCTCTTAACTATTTTATTTTAATCGCTAATATTTTTTATATTGCGTTAATTTTCTTTTCTTCCATCTCTTGGCTTCCTGGGTTTGACAGTTTTATTCCAAAATTTGACTTTTCTAAATTATTATATTTCTGTTGTCTGAACTTGCAGTTTTATTTAACTATCAATTTCATACAAATTTTCGGGGAGGGGGGATAATATTACAAATTTAAAATTTTTTCGCCAAAACTAACCTTTATACTACCTTAATTTTCTTATAATAATGTTCCGTATTTACTTCAAATTATTAAATTAAAATCTTGTTTCTAGATCTAATCTGTTAATCTGTATGCAGACGATATAAATTCTTAATTTGCCTTAAAAAACATTATTCCAGTATGCGTAAATTTAAAAAGATGGCTCTAAATTAAAAATATTCTTAATTAAAACTTTATTTCTTAATATTCCAAATAAAACTGATTTCTTCTATGTTTTTATCAACCCTTTTTAAGAAAATCTTATTAAATTTATTCCAAAACCATACCTTTCAAAAAATATCATTATTTTATTTTATCTATTTATTTATTTTTCCACCGTCAACCTTTGATGTGTGCATTAATAAATTCATTTCTTTTCTTTTTCTCTTAAAATTAATCATTTATAAAAATCGTCTGCCTAAGAAATTATGAGTCGATTATAAATTGGTTAAATAATATTTTTTTAAAATAAATTTATCGTCTGTGTAAAATAGTCTCGTATCTGGACAAGAATTCTGTTTACATAAAAGGATGATGGTTTGAAATTACAGAAAGTTCTAGAATTTTCTTTTTAGTTTTAAAAGGTGGAAGTCTCGAGATGAGAAGGGGAGAGATTCTGGAGTTCTTTCGTCGATGAGTACGGCTGGTTGAAATAAATGATGGAATATTTTTTGGACATTTCGGTAAAAGATCGTTTGCAAAAAGGAGTTTTTCCCTCTATAATGACTACAGTTGAATAAATAAACTTACAGCCACCAATGAGTGATTTATTGGATATTCTACATTTATTTATTTTTTATTTTTTCCCTCGCTGGCCATGACTTCTGTGCAAAGAACGGGGACCCTGGCGATGATGTTTCTGGCTCCTAACTTTAAAATGTCACATATATATATATTAAATTTTGTCCGCGCGATAAAAGGCACAATTATGCAAGAATCATCTTCAAACTCGTCAAGTACATTGAGATGGTTAATATCTCAGTGGGAATTGCAAATGAGCAAAATCGGCCCAAGGGGGTGGTATATGGGGAGGGTTCAAAAATTTGAATACCATCTTAACATGGCTTTGACAAAACCAGCTCTTACAAAACAATGGCAGGAAAAAAATAAACATTTTTCGTTACAGCAAGTTGCCAACGATAAAAGAAAACATTAAAATTCTCACTACAACAATTACTTTATTATTCTTTATTATTACAAAATTTCCTCCTGAAAAATGAAAACAAAATTATTTGCTCTTTCGTATTTAAGCATTTTCTCTTTAGTTATTTAAGATAAAATTATGTAAATTTGTATAATTTGGCGAACGATTTGGCAAAATTGGTTGAAGTGATAATCAAATAGTAGCCAATTTACACTTTTCATATTTCACAAAAAATTCCTACACAGACATCATATATACGCAATAGGTTTAGCACGATTATCTTGCAACTACAATGTGGCAAAATCCTCGTTTTAGAATACCAAAGAAATTCATGCATATTTTATTATTTTCTATCATTTTAGACAGCAATTAACAATAAATAAAAAGTAACTGTAGAATAAAACAACAAATATCATTTCAAAAAAGAAAAAAAATGAAAGTAAATAAACAACTTATCATCAGATAAACAACTATAGCTGGGTTACCATGTGAAGCAAATAATGTCATTTTGGCGCCAGAGAGATACCTCGATGAGTATATGACCAAATCCATGACAAAATTTCCATTTGGAAAAAAACTTTAATCGGTATTTATACTGCATTTTCCCTACTTATGTATAGTGAAAAAACTTTGACACAGATGTCATGTATGTACCACATTGGCGCATTTTTTTCTGGCGCCAATTTGGAGAACTTCGTTTTTAATTACCAATTTCATAAATATTTTTTAATTATTTTGTATTATTTGAAAAAAAAATAATAAATAAAAAAGTTTAATTAATAGCTATAGAACAAAATGATTTATATTATTTTAAAAAACAAAATGAAAGTTAATAATAAATTTATTATTAATAAATAAAAAACCATAGTCGGTTTACCATGTGAGGCATACAATCGCCATTTTGTTGCAATCGTGCGAATGTGGTGCGTATATGACATCTGCGCCAAAGCTTTAAAACGTTGCAATTAAATTTTTTACAGTTTGGAGAGGAAGACATTTATACTAAAATTTAAACATTGTACGCATTTTTTTTTTTTTTTTTTTTTTTTTTTTTTGCTATAACTGCTATTTATATATTTACAATTAAACATAAAAGAAATATCCTAAAAATGCTCTCACACATTTAAAAGAGAGTGAGAGAATTTAATAATTGTGGACATCTTTTCGGCTTATGCCTTCTTGGTATAAAATCGCATTGTTTGATGACAAAAGTAAATTCAAACACCCAAATAAACAAATAACATACAATTAACAGATAAAACCATTTTTAAAAGTAATTCCGCTATTTTTTCCTATAAGACACATAATGGTAGAATTATATTATAAAAATATATATATATTTTTTTTAAATAGAAAAATGTTATTTACGTTTTATCTAACAAAATATTTAAAATACATTTTTGTTAGCCTGCGCGAAAGAGAATAGCGAAATATTGAAGAGGAAATGGTCAATTAAAAAAGACTTGTAAATTTTATTCAGCGGAAATTTTTTATTTCAAAATGTTGAATTTATCTATAGTAATAATGCATAATTGCATAAATTTACTTTGAATTGCAAAATTTTTCCTTCAGTACTACTTGGTTATACCGTCGACCAATTTCGCCAAGTTATACAAATCGCCAAACTATTAGCCAGATTATATTAGATTAGCATAATTTTTCATTTAAATAACGAAAAAAAAAAATTAGTAGAGCATATATAAAAGTAGAAATAAAATGTCGAATTAAAAATCACTTAATGACATAATTAATATTTATATTATGCTTAATGTCAAGTGAATGTGACATTTACTATCAACCATTATTGACATTTAATCTTGGAATTTGGCGGTAGATTTTTAATCGATGGGGTAATCTTTCCCTCTTCAGCTTTTTAATTTTAAAACTGAAATTTTTCCTGTAAGTGAAATTGACGAAATGGCGCAAGAAAAATTAAATTAACAATAAAAATATTTGCAAAAAGAAATAAAAGAGTTATGCTCATATCTATGTAATTTACGATTGAATATCAAAATATACTCTAAAAATTATCTTCACTTGAAAAAAAAAACAACATTATTGCGACCATTAAGAACCTAAGGCTAGCATTAAGTCAGTAGTGCATTTTCGGCTTAAAAACACATTCTTTGACGACAAAATCAAGATGAAAATGGTATAGAAACGAATAGTAGCTCACAACTTACAGTGTCTTTTACAATCATATCTGCTTTTTTCTGCTGTAAGTTATATTAAACGGAAATTCGATAAAAAAGAGAAAGAAAATAATAAAAAGGGAGATAACTATCATTCAAAATTCATTTAATCAATTTCTGAAATTCATGTTTTTATTCTAACGCCAGGGATAAGTCGCCAAAAGTTGAACCAATTGTTATATTTCGCGTTAATTTATTTTTTAAGCATTACAAATATTTTTTTCATTTTCAAGTTAAATATATTTTTATAATATTACGCCTCATTTAAGCGGTCTTTCTTTATTATTATTAATATTATCAGTAGTTATTTTCTGCTATTATTTGCAAGATATTTGTAATATTTCTAATAGATATAGCCATTTTAATTCTTTTAGCAATTATAATTTTCGCCAAAAACAGCTACTGGCAACCCTTATGTCAAAAATAACCGAAAAATACGAAATTTACTACGAAAAATCAGAGTTATCCCTGTAAATTTGAATCATAAACCTTCGGAAAAATATTTCCTGCCGAATGATACAATCGGCAAAAAAATCCATCGGGTAGTTTTTGAAAACACTCATTTGGAAGTTTCAGAACTTCTGCTTTATAATATACTAGCAGGCTAAGCCCGCTGCGCTGGTCTATTTTTCAAAACAAAACATGAATCAAACAAAATATTGAATATGTTTGTGTTTTTTAAAGCAACTTCACCTCGAATGCTCTTTCACATTTCTGAAAATCATACAAAACGCCATTGTATTTAAAGATAGAAAATCAACGATTATAAATGCACCAAAAATGCATTAAAAGTTAGCAAACAGCTGTTTCGAATCTACTATCGGAGATTCTTCATCAGTGCAAAACTCAGCGAGCTAGAACAAACAAAACTGAGCCAAAAATAAAAACAACAACAAAGGAATCAAGACCCGTTGACGCCAAAATATATTAAAATAATAGTAAAATATTATGTTGTTGTATCAGATTGCGCATTCGATAAAATTCGGGCTTTTAAGAAAAAAATATTTCAGTTGACCATTTATTGTAGAGTTTGATAGATAAATGAGTCAATTATGAAAAGAGCAATTTAAATATTGTCTATTCACCATACTTCTAAAATAGCGAGCATTATGATCGCAGAGATTGACCATTGAATTTAAACAATTTTCAAGTGATTCATTTTCATTTAATAGTTTTTGAACTCTAAGCCTCTCAACTTGAGGATATGGGTATCTGTGGAAACCTTAATACATCCTCTATCAATCCTTACTAATATTATAAATCGGAAAGTGAGTTTGTTTGTTTGTTTGTTTGTTCCGCTTTTTACGCCGTAACTACTGAACCGATTGCTTTGAAATTTTGCAGACGTAAAGTTAGAAGTCCGGATTAAATAATAGGGTAATTTTTATTTATTTTATTCAAATATTTTCCTTAATAATTCAAAATTTAATTATTTTTCATACAAAATCAATAGGCATTTTTCAGATAAAATTTAACCATTTTCCTTTCCTGTTGCCAAGAAAATAAAAAATTGGAATAATAAGTTTTCAGCGGCAAAGAATTTTTAATAGAAAACTTCCACGCGAAAAACTATAATAAAATAATTTAAAAGAAAATAAATATGACGTCATGTTTGAAATAAAAATAAAAGGTGTATTTTTTATAATACATTTAACAAGGTTATTTGTTTAGTTAATGGGAATTTTTGTGTAAAATATGGTGACATAAATTAAAAGTAAAAAGAATGAAAAAGAATTATATTTTTAATAAAATGGTTCACTCATGAAAATGTGACGTCATAGTTGAAATAAAACAGGTACTTTATAGCAGTCGTTAAAAATACAAGGGGTATGAATATCAGTAGCTAATGGAGCGAGATAAATAATCATGTCATATTTAAAATTAATCAGAAATATTTTTTACTTATACTAATTAATAAGTTATAAGCTACATACAAATGAATATTTTTATTCAAAACTCATAATTATCAATGGAAGAAATTTTTTGTGGGGAAAAGGTGGAAAATAAAATCACTGATTAATATATTTTTGGCTCGATTTTTCAACACTTTCGAACAAAATTGAAAAGTTATTATGCTTTCGGTCTGGTCGCTTTCTAACTTTCGTAAATATACTCCGATTTCCATGAAATTTTTGGACGTTCTTAACGTTTACCTAGCACGAATTCCCTATTAAAAATAAAGTTTCTCCCATGATTAGTTTATTTACAGGGATAGTCAAAAAATTTCCTTATATTACGGCATTATGGGGAAAAATCGTTTTAATTAAATTTAGCGATGTTACAGCCTGTAGAACATATTCAAATTTATATGCATTTACAAAGTGCACTAAAATATGCATTTTGTAAAGTATGTAGTGAAAAGGGCACTTACTATTCATTTACAGGGTCAGACAGAAGAATTCCATTGCATAGGAATAAAGGGAGGAACAGTTTCTGACATATTTTAATTATGGTAAACGATTTCATGTATAATCAAATTGATATATGTTGCTGAGGCTTAATGTGAGTTATTTCATGCATAATACGAAGTGCATAGCATTTACAGGGACACACAAAAGATTTCAAATATTATATATTCTATCCGAAGTACTGTATATCATGGATGATGACTGTTGCATGGATGAAATGCATTTTGAATTATGATATGTGCTTTTAAGTTTCGCTAAATGTATGCATATTAAATGGAGAGTATAAATGGTAATAGTATAAATAGTTAAATTTAGATATACAGGGTTTCACAAACGATCTCGGAAAGGTTACTGAATATGAGCGTAATTTATTTAAAGGTGGTTTTTAAATAAAATATGCATTTTTATTTTGAACTGCATTTAGTAAACTAAGAAATGTTTGTAGTATATATATAAAATGATAAACAGGTTCCCGCAAAGAACTGGATACAAGGTTGTCTTCGGATGATAATTTCTGAAAATGTAATTTAGGTAGTAATAAGAAATATTTTTGTTTGAAATAAATTTTAGAAAGATACTTTCGTGTATTAAAGGCACTTGGAAAACTACAGGGCTGAACAAAAGAATTCAAGAATGTTTCTATCTATTAGTATTAATCGCTGAAAGGAAAATTTTGACCAGCAAACAAATTAGCAAATAGGGATTATCAAAAGTTTTTTTACCATAAATTCGCGATAAAAAGTTAATTACACATGCTTTTCATCATCGAAATTTTTTGCTTGATTGATCAATTATTTCTTCTTTAAATGTTATGTGAACGAGGTCACGGGTAACTGCTAGTATTATATTATATTTCTCTTGACAAATCTATTATATTGTTCCGTTTTTGGAATGCAGCAGAATAAATAAAGTTAAAGTTTTCCTTAGAAAAATTAGGTGAATGTTTTTTGAATGTGTGAAATTCATTTTTGATACAGATGTCATATACGCATCACGTTGAAGTGATTGAAACAAAATGAACATTTTATGCCACTTATGGTAATCCAGCTTTGTTTTTAATTTATTAATGAACTACTTATTTACTTTCATTTGCATTTTAAAATGATACAAAATGTTATGCTCTATACATAGAAAAGTAAAATAGAAATGTATCTGTCATTTGAAAACGAAGTTTCCGTTAAAGTGGCGCCAGAAATGTATCACCCCAACATGGTGCATATATGACATTTGTGCCTCTTTCTTACAACATGGGTGTGTGCATTTGCACCTAAATTTCGTTCTTTAGCTCTATTTTTGTAATATTAACTGGAGTTTGTACAGTGTACGATACTACATGATTATTCTGTCGAGAGAAAAAAATTAATAGCAGATTATAGGAATAAATGTCAATAATCGATGATCGTAAGTATGATAGCAATTGATATTACACGTGATACACGTATTTTTTTACGTCATAAGTGCTTTTTAACTCGACTTTCAATTTGTAATTTTTATTTATGTTTATTGTTCTTTTGTTATTTAAAATGAATTTATGTAAATTTGAATAGTTTGGCGAAACTGGCCGACGTGTTAATCAAGTAGCACTCAATTTACATTTGAAAACATCATATTTCACAAAAAACTCCGGCACAAACCCGGATTTGCATGATTTCCTTCCAATACCAATGCGGCAAAAATCCTCGTTTTAGAATAGCGAAGAAATGTGCATTTTTAAAAATTATTTTCGTTATTTTAAAACGAAAATATTAATAAGTAAAAAAAAAGTTACTATAGCACAAAACAACTTATAGAATTTCTAAAAAGAAGTTGAAAATAAATAAACAATTTATTAATATAGAAACAACTATTGCTGGGTTACCATATCAGGCAAAATAACACCGTTTTGGCGATAGTCAGATACCTCAGTGTGTATATAATATCTGTGCCAAACATGTTTGGAAAAAACAATAATCGTTATTTATACAGCATGTTTAGATATTGTAGTATAGTGAAAAAAATGTATACATGACATATACGCACCACATTGGCGCGTTTTTTTTTTTTCTTCTGATGCCGATTCGGAGAAAATTTTGTTTTCAAATACCAGTTACATATATAGTTTACAATTATTTTCTGTTATTTTAAATAGAAAATAACAATACATTTTAAAAAGTTTAGCTAATCCTTCTATAGTAAAAAAAAACTAGCCTTAAAAGGAATGACTCCTGGAATGATGCTGATGTGGAAGATTTCCGGAACTAACGAATCCGGGTTGTCCACTCCTTCCATGAGTCGAATAGACCAATCAGGAAAGGGCTCCGTCCATGCATCGCCGTATGGGTTACCATAAAGAGAGGAAAGATTACCATCGCCAACAATCGCCAAGTTTGTCGCCAACTTGGCGATATATCGCCAAATTTGGCGACCAAAATTAGTTGTCAAAAGTGACGCCAACTGGCGATAACTGTAATTTTTCGCCAAATTTTTAATTTCTTTACAACACCAGTCGTTTGATACATCATTTGAGAGGTTTGCAACTGCTTATTCATATAATGGATGTCTTGTGTGTTATCCCCCATTCTGCTCCCCAGGGGGGCACATTTTTATTTTCTTTACAACACCAATCGTGTTACACAAGATTTGAAAGGTCTGCAACTGCTTATTCATACTATGGATGTCTTGTGAGTCCCCCCCCCCACACTCTGCTCTCTCCAGGGGGGGGGTCACATTTTTTATTTCTTTACAACACCAGTTGTGTGACGCATCATTTGAAAGGTCTGCAACTGCTTATTCATATTATGGATGTGTTGTGTGTCATCCCCCACTCTGCCCCCCAGAGGGGCACATTTTTAATTTCTTTACAACACCAATTGTGTGATACATCATTTGAGAGGTCGGCAACTGCTTATTAACATTATGGATGTCTTCTGTGTCAACCCCCCACTCACCCCCCCCCCATGGGGAGCACATTTTTAATTTCTTTACAACACCAGTCGTGTGACATATCATTTGAAAGGTCTGCAGCTGCTTATTCATATTATGGATGTCTTTTGTGTCGCCTCCCACTCTGCCCCCCAGGGGGGCACATTTTTAATTTCTTTACAACACCAGTCGTGTGACACATCATTTGAAAGGTCTGCAACTGCTTATTCACACCATGGGGCATTGGCGAGCGCAGCAAGCAGGGGTAGCCAATAATTTGGAATCGCGAAGCGATTACGCGGGGGGTTGGCGAGCATAGCGAGCAGGGGGGCGGGGCCCCCTAGTAATTATAAAACAAAACTATTTATAACCTTTAAAAAATAAAATAAAATAAAATAAAAATTTATTAATAAATAAACAACAGCCAGGTTACCAAGTGAGGCATAAAATCGCCATTTTATTCCAGTCGCGCAAATGTGGCGCATGTATGACAAATGTGCCTAGATTAAAATAGTTTATATAACTGGAAAAAAAAAGAAAAAAAATTGTAAATAGACAATTTATTAATAAATAGACAATAACATCCGGGTTGCCATACTAAGCAAAATAATGACACTTTGGCGTCAGTTAATTACCCAGATGTATATATGGTATTGGCGTAAGAGACAAATCGCATTAAATGTAGTGCGTATGAGATTTCTGTGCCAAACATTTTTTTAAAAGTTGCAGTTAAATTATTTTACAATATCTATGTATGTGGGGAAACATTTACCCAAAAATTTAAATATTATTCATTTTTGTGGTACTAACTGCTATATATGTATTTAAGTTAAATGTAAATTTTTTTCCTAAAAATGCTCTCACTCATTAAAAGAGAGAGAGAAAAAAAATAGTTCTTGCGAACAACGCTCCGTTTTGCTTTTTTTTGTTTGTTTGTTTGTTTGTTTAGAATCGCATTGATTGGCGACAAAAGTAGATTGAAACACCCAATTGAACAAACAACATACAAATAACAATTAGAGCCTTTTTTTTAAAAAAATAATTCTACGAGTTTCTTCTGTAATACACATAACGGGAAAATTAGATTTAAAAATATTAAAAAAAAAATAAATAAATAAATAAAAAAAAATAGTTATGTTTTACCCAATGAAATTTTTGAGATGTTGTTTTTTTTAAATCTGGCTCGAAAGAAATAAATAGCCAAATATTGTGCCACTTCAAAACTTTCTTTCACATTGAGTTACTTTTAAATGTTATAAATATTCCTTTTTTTTTTTCGTTAAAGATAAATATTTTCCTTTCATAATGTTATTTTGCATTAAGGGGTCAGGTACCTTTTAAAGAATCCAAAAATCAATTTTTTAAAAATTGGCTTATAATTAAATGAGATTATTTAGAAACATTTAAATACAAACTGCATTCAAAAATTCGCATTAGAAAAAGAGTTATGTCTAAAACACTGCGCTTTTCCTATACGAGCAATGGTAAATTTAAACTTTGACGTCAATTTTTTCAAAACAGCGATTTTGATCATTGCGCGCACGATTTCTGAAAAACGGTTCCATAGAACTTAACAAAATTTTTACTGAATATATTAAACGTACACAGGCACAAAATGACCTACTATTATGTTCCTCAAATTAGAAGTTTAGAATTCACAACTACTTTTTTGTAAAAAAAAAATCTAGATATTTCAAATTTCTTTAAAAAATAATTTTTTTCTCGGGATCTATAAGTTTTTTTTTTTTTTTTTTTTTTTTTTTTTATCGTAGGTCATTTTGAAAACACATTATATCTCTACTCAGAAAAAAATCTTGATTTGTTTTAGCTATTCAAATTTGAAAAATCGTGCTCGCAAGGCATGCAAGATTTATTCTTCCGTAAAAATTGTATTATTTTTAAAAATAATTAAAAAAATATTGCATGCGTGTATACTTTTTTTAACAACTTTAAATAATAAAATAAATCCTTCTTAATATGTGTTTTATATTTGTTAGTCAAAAGTCAATTAGATATAGAATGACTGCAGTTCTTACAGAGGTCTTTTTTTCATGTATTTTGTTAGTTCGAAAGGTACCTGACCCCTTAAACGGCTTTTTCTCTTTTTATCATTATTTATTTTAAATCAATGAATTAACAGGTTTTTTTCGAAATGTTTATATTATTTTCCATTAGAGGACTTAGAGGATTTTTCCATATTATTTTTCATCCATTTCTTTTTTTAAATATAATTTTCGCCAAAGCATTATTTGTTGCAACCCTTCCGTCAAAAATAACCGAAAAATACGAAATTTAGTACGAAAAATCAGAGTTATCCCTGTATATTTGTATCATAAACCTCTGCAAAAATATTTCCTATCGAATGATATAATCTGCAAAAAGATCCATCGGGTAGTTTTTGAAAACACTCGTTTGGAAGTTTCAGAACTTCTGCTTTATAATATATATGATATGATATGATATATGATATGATATAATTATTAACTCTAAAAAATAAAACATGACATTTAAAGCATTGAAATCAAGTGCTTTTTATGCCTGATGTTTACAGATAAAACTGCTTTAGTAATTTTAAACGTTCTTAGTATGAATTATACTAGTAAATCTGCAGATCAGGAGCCTCAACGTCAGCTTTGCACGTCATTTTTTTTAAACACACTTTGGGTAATATTCAACTTCCTGCAAACTCTAATTTAAAATTTTCAAATTACGTAATTATTTATAAGAATAAAATAAGAATAAGAAGTTTTCAGCCATCAAAAGCGTTAAATTAAAGATTTAGTTATGTTAGGATATTCTGAGATTTTCATGATCTATTATTTTTGTTTTCTATTATAACATTGTAGATTTCTTCAGGGGGGCTCCGCCCCCCTGAACCCCCCGTGATCTCATTAAACTTAAATTTGTAACTTTCTATCAATTTGCTAATGGTTATCGTATATCTTGTATTTCTTTATACATTTTTATTTATAAGGATAAGTAACAGTTTTAATAAGCATTTTTCATTATACTCATACTTCTACATACCTGCCCACCACAAACACTTAATCTGATGTATCAGGAACTTTTGAAAGTGTAAACTCAGTAATCTAGGGTTTTACAATTTTGTTTCCGAAAAAAATATGTTTTGATTGCATTTTGTGGCAGTTATCGCGGTCAGACAGACTGACAGGCGGAAAACAATAAATTTTGTGTCACCAAAATAAACCTTCACTGAAGTTTTGGCAATGACGTCATTATTCATGAGTTATTGATATCCATGTTTCTAATATTTTTTACGACTACTATAAAATACCTGTTTTATTTCAATTATGACGTCAAATTTTATCAGGTGAAATAATTGTTAAAAATATAATTATTATTTTTTTTTTTACTTCTAATAATGCCCCCATTTTTGTCAGAAAAATTCTTATTAACGAAACAAATTTCCGTGTTTAATATTTAACAAAATTCTACATTTATTTTTATTTTTATTCTGACGTCATATTTATTTTTTCTTAGTTTAATTTTTCGAATGGAAATTGCTCTATTGCCGTTAAAAAATTAATTCATATTTTGATTTTTTTTTTTGGCAACGATAAAGGAAATTGGTTAAATTTTATCTAAAAAATCGCTATTGATTCTGCATGAAAAAGAAGAAATTTTGAATTATTAAGGAAAATATGTTAATAAAATTAATAAAACATAGCTTATGTTCTTTTCTGGTCTATGTTATAGTTATACACAAAGATACAAACACATTAATTCATCAGTTTTGACGTTGACTTCATTCAAATTTATAACATTATAAAATTAAGGATTATGATGAATGGTTGCTTAGCAACCATTAAGAGAAAATAAAGAAAATGAAATAAATACATTTGAAATAAGTAAATCTCTAAAACAAATTAGTTTATATTATTGGAACACATATATAAAAAATTTCCAAAATTTACAGTAATAATTCAAAAAAATCTGACAAATTTGTAGACAAAATTTCAAAACAATATGAATAAATTAACCGGCAAATTTCAGTATCCATTTATCATTGAATTCCATTAATGAAATGTGACATTTTCTCTCAAGAAAAAAGAAATTAAAAATCATTGGATTTGCCATAGAAAAGCATTATTGCGCAAAATAAAATATTCTATATTTTTCGAACGAATGAATCAAATCTTACAAAAAACTATACAGCTTAATCCCAGTGCCTCACTAACATACCCACTTAATTTCAAGCCAATCGGGTGTTTTTTGCGTTAGTTATCGCGGAACAGACAGACAGACAGAATCCAAAAAATTTCGTGTCTCCAAAGTAAGCCTTCACTGACGTTTCGGCAATTAGATTAAATTTATTTTAAAGAGATAACTAACTCATTAAAATTGTTTTTCCAACATAGTACATATGTAGTCATTTCTTTTATTTTATATTTTCTTCATTTTTCTATTTCTTACATGAGTATTTTTCTATTAAACTTACAAAATCTATTTAACTCACAATCATAGAATACTATAGGGTAGATGTACCAGTAATGTACATCCCTGAATGTTTTTGGTTTATAAAAAAACAATAAAAATTTAGCTTTTATTATTATTTTTTTTTCGTAAATTCCCCTTGCATATTTTATAATATTGCACTATTGTTGACACTCTTAATTAAACCATTCATGAAGCAGAAAATAATGTTTTTAAGTTCCACTGTTTTTCATTGAAAATCTTGATAGAGATACTAAGAGCTGGCTTCATTTAATTGTCTGAGCGAAGCAAAGGCCTATACACATAGTACGTAACGATATTAAAAGTCAAACAAAATTCTTTCGTCAAGCAAATCTTTAAAAAAAAAAAAAAAAAAAAAAAAAAATACTTGTCAGATTTTGATTATCTATGTACCTGTTCATTTCATTTGGGAAGAAGGAATAATCCCTATTGGGGATTTCGGCATGGGGACATCCCGTCCCAAGGATGACGATGAAAATGAATAGAATTTGAAATAAAATGAAATATGAAGAATGTTTTGATTCCAGACTAGGCATAGGCGTAACTAGCGGAGGGACCGGGCCCATCTTAGACAACCCTGTGCCCCCCCCCTCCCTAGAATTTTAAATCTTGTGGTAATATAAGAACGTAAAAATTTTAATTTTTCGAAAGATTACACATGTCTCGGAGTGGATTGCTAAATTCTCTATTTCTCGCTATTTTTTGCATTTGTCTTTTTTTAATCTATATTTTCAAATTTGCGAATGTCTCTTTTCTCGCTTTTTTACAATTATTTCTTACTTATCGATCGCACCCAATTATCCGTTAGTCCCGGGAAAAATGTCAGAACTTTCGTCATTTGATCGCAGGAAAAATATCGTGAAATTCGTCAATCGATTAAGGGAAGGTATTGGGAAATTTGTCAATCTGTCGCAGGAAAAAACTCTCGAAATTTTCCAGTTGTTCGCGTGTAAAAGTTACAATTTTTTTAGTCGGAAAATCGGTGGAAGAATCGTGGATTACGTCAATCTATCGCAGGATGAAACCACAAAATTCCGCGGAAAAATTCCGAGAAATTTTTCTCTCATTCATGGGAAAAAAATCGTAAATTCCGTCATTCGATCGTGGGAAAAATATTACGAAATTCGCCAATCGTCCGCGAGTAAGAATCGCAACAGTTTTGTGTCAGACATTAAATTAAACATGAATTTGGTCAATTTTTGGCAAGATAAAAATGCGAAATTTGCCAATTGATCAGGAAACTATTGCAAAATTTGATAATCATTCACGGGGAAAAAACCCTAAATTTTGCCATTCGGTCGTGGGAAAAAGATCACGATTTCGTCAATTTCGAGAGGAAATTAGAGCATAATCCGTAATCGACGACAGAAACGCCTAGCGAAATTTGTCTGTCGATCTTCTGAAAAACAATAGACAAATGCGTCAGTGATTTGCAGGAAAAAATGCCAAAATTCTTTTGTCGATCTTTATATCCAGGGATGTCATTTTTCTGCGAATGCCAAATTACCGCTTTTTAAAATTTTTAACAATCCGCGATGTTTGTCAAATGATCACAAGGAAAAAAAGATGATTTTCATCAAACAATCGCGAAAGAAAACAGGGATTATTGTTAAACAAACGTGAAATCAATTTTGTGAAACGATCGTGAAATCAAATCCCTACTTCCGACAAACGATCGCCATTTACCTTAACGGTCGCGAAATAAAACCGCTATTTCGAATCGCGAAAGGATCGACAAATGCGAGGTGTATCACAAAGTAAGTTCCGTTTCTGTTTCTATCCGCAGCAGCACTCCGATCGCAGTTCCGAGCATGCGTGGCAGTTACTCTGACTGAAGGCGAAGAAATTGCAGGCGATGTGCCCAGGCAGGCTTCGTACCGGAGAACCTACGGTCAGGAAGCGAGATCTTATGTGCCAAGCAAAAGGCTAGCTCGATCGCTTCCTGCGAGAAACTCGTTTTAATGACCGTGCAAGATGGCGCGGCTACAGTACTCCACCCCCAGTGAGAAGAACGTCACGTTGACATTGTACGAGAGATATGCACTCGTGTTGTGCTGGCAGTTGCCAGAGTGATGTGGTGATGCGTTGTCGTTGTCGTGCTGCCGCCGAGCGCATGTGTGCCCCCTCGATGCGCGGCGTGACAGGCTTTGTGAGCTGTGAGCGTTTCACAGGCTTTGGTCATGTGCTGTGAGCGTTACACAGGCTTTTGCGTGCTGCGAGCGTTTCGCAGGCTTTGAATGCTAAGGGTGTTTTCAGTACTTCCATATGTTGGTCTAGAGCGAAGATGGTGAAATGCATGTTCGTTTGTCCAAGGTCACCAATGCAGGCGATGTGCCCAGGCAGGATTCGAACCGGAGAACCCACGGTTAGAAAGCGAAATCTTATGTGCCAAGCAAAAGGCTAGCTCGATCTCTTCCTGCGAGAAACTCGTTTTACTGATTGTGCAAGATGACGCTGCTGCCAACATGTTATTTGTAGTGCTTTAGAATGTCAGACTTAATTGAAAATGCCGCCGTTTGCGAAATCAGATCTTTGATTCATTTTCTCAATGCAAAGAAAGTTAAACTAAGTGAAATTTATCGGTAAATCTGCGAGGTTTATGGACAATATGCTATGAGTAATTCAATGGGTAGAAGATGCGTCTGACAGTTTAATGAAGGACGGACGTGACGACGAAGAACGAAGTGGATGCCGCAGTCTTTGGTTACTGATGAGCTGGTTCATGCAATTGAAGAGAAAGTTAAGCAAAATCTTAAGTTTGTAATTAGTGCTCTTGCTATGGAATTTTCGCTAATCTCACGATCCCTAATTCATGAAATTTTTACTGAAAAACTAAAATTTCGAAACACATGTTTGAAAACACAGGCGGCACCTTCTATAAAAAAGGCATACAAAACCTTGTGGCATGCTATGACAAGTGCCAACAAAATTTCGGAAGCTATGTAAAAAAGTAGTTTCACCGGTGTATATTTTTGTACAATAAACAATTTTTTTTGTATCCCTGTACACGTTTTTTTATATAACCAAACGGAACTTACTTTGTGGATATACCTCTTAAAACAGCGATCTTCGACAAATGATCCCAAAATAAAAAATCGCGATCTTCGTCAAACGATCCCGAAATAAAAAAAAATCCTTGTCGTGAAATTAAACAGCGATCTTCGTCAATGATCGGGAAATAAAACAACTATCTTCGACAAACAATCGCGAAATCAAACCGCGATTTTCGTCAAAGGATTGCGAAAGAAAACAGCGATTATCATTAAATACAGTCGTAAAATCAATTATTTTGTCAAACGATCGTGAAATCAAATCCCGACTTTCGACAAACGATGTAATTTCAAGCCACGATTTTCACTTAACGGTCACGAAATAAAATCACTATTTTCGACAAATGATCTCAAAATAAAAAATCGCGATCCTCGTCAAACGATCCCAAAATAAAAAATCACGGTCTTTGTCAAATGATCGTGAAACCAAACAGCGATTTTCGTTATTGATCCGGAAATAAAACAGCTATCTCTGACAAATGATCGCAAAATAAAACAACGATTTTCGTGAAACGACCGCAAAATAGAACAACGATTTTCATCAAACTATCAGGATATCAACCCACGATTTTCGTCTAACGATCGCGAAATAAATCCGCTATTTTCGCCAAAAGATTGCGAAATAAAATTACACTTTTCGTCAAACGATCGCGAAATAAAATGGTCATTTTCGTCAAAATATCTCGAAATGAAACCGAAACTTTGGTGAAACGATTCTGAAATAAAATCGTAATTTTTATCTAATGATCGTTAGAAACACTTGCGAAATTTCGCTACTACCTCGTAGAATAGGGGTCTGGGCACATGCTTGTTTGGACCAGTTAACTGAATTTGACGAATTCTTTTGTTTATTACTCCTTTCTGTGGTTTAGTCACAATAGAAAGCAGAAGATAGAAAATGGATCAAGAGATAAGGAGGTGTACTTGAAAAAAAAATCATGTTTTGCAGGAATCTTTTTGCAGGTTTTTTTCTCTTCCCTGAAATGTCAATAGAGATAAAAAATTACATCGTTGCTACAATAAAAAGCCGACAGATTGTATGTGCGTATGTTTGACCTTAAAAAAAATGGATAGTGAGTGCAATTGAGTGCAAAAAAAAGTATATTTCGCACTCGGTTACTATAAGTACTTCCAATTTTATTAACCCTTAACTACTGTTAGCGGTCTCACTGGCTCGGTGGTCACCGAAGTTACCATGTCCGGTTAGAACCTGTTTTAAATAGAAATCTCCCTGGACTCTCCGAGTGGAGACTTTCTGGAAGATCGCATATGTCAACCGGCCGTCCTCAGATCGGTCCCACCATTCCTGCCAATCTGTGAGTGCCCGGTCAAACAGCTTCCTCTTGACTTGACGTCTTGATAGAGGAACATGTATGTCAACTGTTTGTCAACACGCAGCTTCCTTAGCCAGAGCGTCGACATGTTCGTTGTAGGCGTATCCGACATGAGCCTTGATCCAGTGAATATGGACCCTGATTCCTGTGTTAGCAACGAAGTTTCTAATCTCGGCCACTGCTTTGTGCTGAGGCACCAAGGAGTAAAGCGGCGATCTCGAATCCGAGTAGATATCGAGTTCACTGAGACCTTTCCGAAAAGCGTCCAAAACCACCTACTTGATCGCATGGACCTCGGCGGCGAAAACAGTCGATCCATCGGTCAGGCGGAACCTTCTCTCTACAACATAGGTTCCCAACCTTTTCTGGTCCACCGCCCCCTTTACAAGAGAAAAAAATGCCAACGCCCCCTCTTCCATAATTGTTAATTATACAAAATGTTAAAATATTATTGCTAATTATCTATATTTTATCTATTAATCAAAGCAGAAGTTAATTAAAACGATCATCAAATGTAGTAAAAAATTGTTTAATAATAATAATAATAATAATAATAATAATAATAATAATAATAAAAGATTTTTTAAAAAATAACGAAATCTTTGAGTCTATTGGATTTTTAACAATTTTTTCATATCAGATTCCAATTTCTTCAACATCAATCACAAATTTTCAGGTTTAAAGATGCATGTTCCTTTTCTTAGACAGTAAATTAGACACTGCATGGAACCCCCTTTTAGCCAAACCTGGTGAAAATAAAGCTATTAAAATTTTATGCACTCTCCCTCACAATCCAGATTAGAGACCTATAGGTTATTGAAGTTCGAACTCTTGGTATCTATTTCTGAATTTTACTTATAGTTCTCGTTTGCTGCCAGAGCCCGATCAAGCTGAAGTTGGGCCCAGGGCCTGTTTAAAAAGTTGGGCCCCCTACCTCCCCATTCCCAGCAACATTTTCAGAAAAAAAAGTAGGTTTATTTGATGACTTGACAAAGTTTTTTGGGTGAAAGTTTCAAGATAAAAAAATAACTTAACAAGAATAAGAAAAAAAAAATGAATTACCATCCACTTTCTCAAATAAGCATTTGTATAATTCACAAACATGTATGATCCACAGTTTTTGTTGCACTATAAATGAGGGTGTCTTTTTCAAAACTTGCCTTATTCAAAATCATAAAAATTGTGTTTTCTTTAATAGTCTAGTAATCATTTTAAACTATAATTCTGACATTGTAAAATCTTCGTTTCTATTGAAATCAATAGACACAGTATGCAGTTTTTGGCATTTTCCCCAAATTTGATTTTCTTGATACTGCAAATTTTGAAAATTATAGTTACTCTCAAAATGAAAAGAACTCTTGCAGAAAAGTGCCTAGGTTAAACGCTTCTAAAAATTTTATTGAATCATTCAGAATATTTAAATTTTACATTTCATATTTTATAAAACAATATTATTTGAAAAGTACTTGATTAAGGAAAAAAATCAGCCACATAATTTGTGGGCCCCTGAAATTGGCGAGCCCAGGGCCAAGGCCCCGGAGGCCCGTGCATTAATCAGGCCCTGTTTGCTGCGAATTCCATGATTTCCTCCTCCAAGTATGATGATACTGCTGTAGCTGCATTTGCGAAAGAATCTAAAAACCAACTCGGTATAATCATGTATAAATATCTTGGAATCGCTTTGAGAAAACTTCATAAAGAACGTCCAAGTATTGACAGTAAGTAAGTAAATATTCTAGTTTTAACAGACTGCGAATAATATGGTAAAATGGCTGCAATCAATTCTAATTAGATTTTCTTTGAGTAAAAGAAGTTTACCCACAGAAGCAGCTATGGGGTTTTTGTTTTAATTAAATTCAACTCATCATCTTGCAATCATCTTATACCTTATTATAAGTATTTAAAATAATTTAATTAAAGGTTCTAAACTTGATCTGTCACATATCTGATGTCATTTTTCAATGCAATCAGGTTTTAGCGCATTTTTACACTTCTGTTTTTAGTTAAGTGTAACACTAAATCAAATATTTCGAAAAACGATCGGACAAATACCTTTTCAGGGACAATGAACTTCTGTATGCAACTGCAACCGATTGAATTCATTTGCAAGTCTGATGCAAAGTGATAGTGACAACTGCACTACAAAGTAAAACAATTGTTTCACTTTGTTGTGAAATGATTTTCACCATAAAGTTGGCAAAATATCCAATCATTCAATAAATTGCTTCTATTCCTATTGACTGCTCTAATAATGTAATGAAGCGTCGTATACAGGCGTTCATTCCAATTTTCTAAAACCCATTGCTGATGATGGGTAACGGAATGTACAGAAAGTACATTTAGTGCTGCTTGTTTAAAATGTGTTAATATGAAATCTTCCTAATGTCCCATCGTTGTTCGAGCAACATCAGTAGCAATTGACAAAATATTATGATAAAAATTTATTTTTCTTGGACAAACTTCGTGGTATTAAATATCGGGTCTCTCTTTGTAACAGTTTCCAAATTTTTAACATATAATAACTCTAGATTTTTTTTTCTTTTATGAGTGTTTGTTATTTGGTAACGCTGATTCATGGAGTTGAATGGAAAATTTGTAGGTCTTTAGGTAACAGCATAATGATATTTCAATGCTTTTAGCCATCTATTCCTCTTTATAACAAATTATTACTCAGGATTTTTTCTGTTGATATCAGACGGGTTTTTATGAAGAAGAACAGATTTAATTATCTCTCTGATTACAAGCAAGATTTCTCTCCGATCGTGTACAATTTTAACACTTTTGTTTCTAAAATTATAATGATTAATGAGGCTCATAGTCCGTCATCTTCTTAACCCTTTGAGCTCTGGGGTATAAATTTCTTCAAAATTCCAAATGTCACATTGGCACCAGTATTTTGCAAAGAAAAAAACCGGTTAACGATAAACACGAAAAAATGCATCAAACCTTTTACAAATAAATTTGGTCGAGTTTTCTGGTACCAGTGTGACATTTCGGAATTAAAATTATGTGGTAGAAAATTCTACCAGCAGAGCTCAAGGGGTTAAAAAGGTTTGATATAGTTGGCTGTTTAATTTTTTTTTACAGTCTTTGAACTAGTCAAATGTGGCAATCCCAAAACTTTCTTCTCATGCAGTTAATACTTCAAAATTCGCTATCACAGTATCAAAATGAAATGGTAATTTATATCCATCGTAAGGATTCTAATGGTATGAAATTCCGTGCATTAGTTCTTGAAATAGGATTACTGTGACTTTCGAGAAAAATGCAGAATAAAAGCGTCACCTGTTATGCGATTTGAACCGAAACATAATCAGCAGTAACATTTATCAAGGCAAAACTGGATCTGAAGTTTGATGAAAATCTTTGCATTAATTCTTTAGATACAGGTATTACAGAAATCGTTAAAAAGACAGCATAACAGTGCCACCTGTGGAGCGATTTTCAACAAAATATAAACAGTATCTATTCATGTCACGGAATAATCAAATCAAAAGCTTGATGGAAATCTGTGAAGTAGTTCTTGAGATAAAACCGTAGCGGTAGTCGTGAAAAAGCAGCTTAGCAACGCCACCTGTTGAGTTATTTACACCAAAAACTAATCAGCATCAATTTATAACAAAGAATTCCTGAATATAGATTTTTTATAAATTCCGTGCATTAGTTATTGAGATAGAGCACCTATAAAATTTATGTCAAATTACAGACAGATAGTCTAACAGACTCACAAACACGCATTTTGTAAAAACATGTTTTTGGAATCTCTGACCCCTAAAACGTCAAAATCCGGAACGCGAAAATTTTTACGAAACTAATACTTTATTCATTTAAAGATAGAATAAAGTAAAAATAGTTCATATCTTTGTCTTTTCTACCAGCACGCATTTATTCAAATGCTCTTGTAGCCTAGAAGGCTTAATGGCTTCATTTGAAAAAAATTCCTGACAAATTAAGCACATAGGTAACGATTGGTTTGTAGGAGAGTGCCTAGATCCATATTCCAAATACTCAATATTGTACTGCTGGCATTTCTTCTTCGATTAAGATATTTTGAAACATAAAATTATTCCCTATATAAGTTTAAATAAATTTACTTTTGTACAAATTTATAGATATAAAGATTTTTATCACTTTCATCAAGATTAAATAATTTTCTTAAACTAATTCAAATCACGTGTTCGTTTAAAAGTCTTTGTTCAGGCATATGTCATTATATTTTAGAATTTTTCGAAATGCAGATTAATAAAAAAAATAATTACGTTTAAAACTTTTAGCCTGCCAGTTATCGCGAATTTTTTAAACCACAATTTTTGAATTTGTAACGATTTTTAATTCGACTCATAGATCTTCTTCGAATTCCACGGCTTTTTTTTTTTTTTTTTTTTGACATTAGTAAAATAAATTCAACCCCCCCCCCTCTCAGATTTAGGTTCGTCTGTATGGACTTCTTTTCAAAGGTGCAGTTAAGGTTTTTGTCTCGGACTGGGCAAGGTATAGGAGATCAAATATTTTCATTGTATTAAATCCTAAATAAATAGGTATGCCATGACCGCCCCCCTCGACTGTCCTAACGCCCCCCATTTTTCTCTAGACTCGGCACCGCCCCCCTGGAAGGCTCCAGCGCCCACTGGGGGGCGGTACCGCCCCCGTTGGGAACCTATGCTCTACAACAATGCCGTCCTTATTGGCGAGGTAATAGGCACAGCCCATCATTTCACCAACTAGTTTGGAACCGTCCGTATAGTAAGTATACGAAGTTTTCCGGATGAGTTCCGGCGTCCATGGTATTCTACCTGGATAGCACCGTTGAAGCTGGTACTTCCAAATCCCTAACATTTCTGGCGAGAGACTTGGTCTTTAAACACTCTCACCCTATCTTGTGAGGGCCTCGAAGTCACGTTCGATACCAGCATGGAGGTCCAGGGGAATCACCCCAGAGAAGACATTCAACGCATTTGTCGACACCGTGCTGTAACATTTGGTGACACACAGCAGGAACTCAGCTGAATACTCAGCAGTCTCCTACGAAGAGCCACATTGTTAGAGTACCAAGTAGGGGCCGCGCATAAGATTATACGCTCGGCCACAACCGAGTAGATTGCTTTACAAACATCAGGCTTGAGCCCCCAAGTGGCTGTTGAAAATCTAGTAAGCTTGTACTAGACTTTGGTTGCCTTCTCTTGGACGAGATCCAAGCAAAGCATCGCTTTTCTGATAAAAGAAAGATTGGGTGGATAGAACATATTAACTAATAAATAAAACTCACTTAACAATTAAAACTTTTAATTGCACCTTGCATCACAACAATACAATAAATTATTTTATTTTATTACACTAATTAACAAATATAAACAAACAAAATAATGTAAAATATTTCAATATCTGCACAAAAAAAAAAACAGAAAAAACAGTCTATGACAGCGGTTCCCAAAGTTTATTGGTACCCTGCCCAGGGGCGTGCGAAGAGAAAACTACACCCAGGGCAAAGTTTCAATTTTGCGTCCCCTCCTTCAACTTTTTCTTGTGACAGGCCAAAAATGACATTGGTAATATAAATTTGGCGCTCTCAAAATTTCCACGCCCGGGGCGACCGCCCCCCTTCGCACGGCGCTGACCCTGCCCACATCTAAGTAAAAAAGCTTTTGCCACCCACTTAGTATAATGATGTATATCAGAATGGAAATTGCTATATCATACCTGCCAACATGTCAATTTTGAAATCCTTACAATTTTCATGATGCATTCCATATGCTTAAAAATGCATAACATACAATGCAAATGCATAATATGCAATGCAAAAACTAATATCATTTCCTAACAATGTTTTCTATGCTACTTTTATATTTATTTATATTTTGAAAAAAAATAAAATAAAATAAGGTTGCGCAAGAAAATGTTTTTGCAATCTCATACTTTAGAAACATGGTTCCAAAAAACTCTCCTGCATGATGATCTGTAATAGATAAGGGCAGATTAAATTCACAGGAAATTTCCTGAAAGGTTACAGCAGTTGAGACGGTGGGAGGGGAAGTATACCTACCGGCTATAATTGTGCATTTTTAATAAATATCTTTAATGAAATGCACAGTTTTTCAGCGATCCTTTCACAAATTTCGCGTTTTTAGGGGATCTTTTGATGAAATCAGCGTTTTTTCAATGATCTTTTGACAAAATCTGCATTTTCCCCGCAATTCTTTGACAAAATTCACTATTTCCGCGACCCTTTCACGAAATTTGCGTGATCTTTTCACGAAATCATCATTTTATCCGCAATCTTTGGACAAAATCGGCGTTTTCCCGCGATCTTTATATTAAATCTACGATATTTTAGTAAAATCGGCGTTTTATCGCGATCTTTTGTCGAAATCGACGGTTTTTCCATGATTTTTTAATGAAATCGGCATATTTTTTCAACGATCTTTTGACATAATGTGCATTTTTACGCGATCTTTTCTCGAAAACGGCGTTTTTTCCTGCGATTTTTGATGAAATCGACGTTACATCCGCAATCTTTAGACGAAATCGCCATTTTCCCGCGGTTTTCAGACAAAATCAGCATATCATCTGCGATATTTTGGCGAAATCACCATTTTTTCCGCGATCCGTACACAAAATTCGCGTTTTTCAGCGATCTTTTGACAAAGTTCGTTGACCAAAAACACTGACGAAATCGTCGTTTTCCCACGAAATATTGACGAAATGTGCGCATTTTCGCGATCCTTTCACGAAATTCGAATTTCTCCGCGATTGTTTTTTCTGTGAACACAACCGTACAATCGTACTGTTCATCCGTAAAACCGTACACTTAGAACAAAATCCGTACATTGTACGGCCAAACCGTACAAGTTGGCAGCTATGCTATATAAAATATATAAGCTATCGGCTATCCTTTCCTTACGAAAAAGGCAAATTTCATAGGAAGGATATGCTAGCAACGAAAACAACAGTTTGTATTTTAAATGTGTGCAAGTGGAATAATGATTAAAACAATCCACAAACTAGGAAGATAATTAAAAATACATTAGAGTAGTAGGAAAACGACGGTTCAAGGACAGCCGGCGGCACTGTGGCATTGTGGTACTGTGCTGCATGCGGTGCCTCTAGGGCCGTCCCGCATGCACCATCACCGCCTTCAGTACCCCCACCTCCAATGCCCCTCTCCACCAGCACAGCATCGCCTCCTAGCGGGAAAATAATTTTCTACTACAACATGAGAGGTGAACGACCCTCTATTCAAATATTATCAATCACCCCTCAACACAGTCAATACCTTTCTTTAACAGACATTTCCTCGCCGAAACGACCATCCCCTGCCTTAAACGGTCATTACCCATGTGATATTATTTGAATAGAAGGTCGTTCACCTCTCATATTATAGTAAAAAATTATTTTTTCCCGCTAGGAGGCGATACTATGCTGGTGGAAAGAGCACTGGAAGTGGGTGTGAGGACTGGCGGCGCAGGCAAGACGGCTCTAGAGGCACCAGTGGCGGCACGGTGCCGCAGTGCCGCCTGTTGTCCTTGAACTGTCATTTTTCTACTACTCATTTGGCTACCATCAATACATAGCTTTATAAGTTCGTTATCTGGCACTGGTTTTTACCGATAAAAGCATCTATATCAGAGTTAAAACTTGTTAATTTCAACATTAATTTACTTTCAACACACAGTTTTTTTTACACGCGTTTTTCAAAAACAGCCGAGTACAGAAAGCATGTTCACACGAGTATGTTGTGTGGAACTACATCAAGGCATTCAAAGTTTATTTAAATGTTTCTGGATATTTTCCTCGTATATTTCTTCATATGGAAATTAAGAATTTCCCGTGAAACATTATTTGCTATTAATTGTTATATATTTGTTTTAACAGATGAAATACAAAATATATTTTTGTGACAAACCTCGATTGTTACCGCGACCCACTAAAATATCCACCATTGGGTCGCGATCCACCATTGGGTCGCGACACATAGTTTGGGAACCGCTGGTCTGTGAGATGAATATGTTGCTGAAAACCATATGATTATGACACAAAATGTCTGTTTTCAAAAATAGTGTACACCTTTCACGGGCATAGGGCAACCTGTGCACATCAAGTGGATATATCTGTGAATGAGTACTGAAAATCCTTCGTCAAGTGTTTGGGGTCCTTCAGTTGCCTCTCGCGGAATGTAGATCGTTTTGAAATCTTTAAGCAGCCAGCCATAATAGGTATTATACTTCGAATCTATGTGTCGGCCAACATACAGTATCTCCTGGTTTTCATCTATGCCAGCAACGAATTGGTTGTATCGGTCTTTATCCAATGAAGAAGTTTCTACGAACCACAACGAATCACGGGTTGTTGTTAATATCTAAAGCGAAAGAAGAAAAAAAAAAAAGAAATACAGACATTTAAATATATATATATATATATATACAGGGTGTCCGAAAAGTCTGGAAACGGCCGAATAATTCGAGAAATACATATGAGATTGAAAAACGTAAATATACGTGTTAAATATTTTTAAATAAGCTACTCAGTGATACCAAATTTGACCTTCGCAACCGACCCCCTGGGGGTCAGAGGGGGGTCCAACTTTGAAATCTTAAATTATAACCCCCATTTTTTTATTGCGGATTCGGGTTCTACGGACAAAAATATGTAACTTTTGTATTTGATGTTTATTTCAAATCCTCGTTTATCACGGTGTATTCGAGCATATTAAATCGATACATATTTCGGCTTTTCCAACGGGATTTTCCCTAATCGAAACTGATTGGGAAAAATTTTTGACGTCAAACTCCCCGTCTTTTGCAGAAATAGCGTTTCCTGAAAAACACCCGTGGCGATTATTTCAATAGTGCTACACTGTTAAAAATCTGACCCATTTGCTGCAGCGTCACTCCACAGCTATTATAGAATATCTCTTTTGTGACCAATGAGAGTGCTCCATAACACAGTAAAGTAATCGTTTTCTGTAAAAGTGGTGGAGTGACGATGCAGCAAAAGTATCAATTTTTAAAATATCCTATCAAGTTCAAAATATCCCCACCCGATAGGTGGCATATGACTTTGATTGATGTGACCCCACCTTTAATCTTGCGGATACCTCTCCCATTCATCAAAGGACGCTTTACTACAGCTTTGCTTTAGACTCGGAATATCTAGAAGTTGAAGATTCCGTTACTGAATATTGGCCCTCTGGAAGCTATTCACCTCAGTCCTTCTCTCCTCTTGAATTTAATGATCTGACTAGAAATTTGGGCCTTTCGAAAGAGGCAGTTAAATTGTTGGGCTTCAGATTGAAAGAAAAAAAAAATATTGGCCAAAGAAACCTGTATTTATAAGTATAGGAACGGAGAAAAGGAATTTGTTAAGTACTTTGAGGAACTTTGAGTACCTATATTTATAAGTATAGGAACGGAGAAAAGGAATTTGTTAAGTACTTTGAGGTACTTTGAGTACTTGAGGGCTGGTCTATTATTCTGCTGCTCCCGGACTAATGAGCCGGATTTTAATATCACCGACGGTAAAAATGAATGGAGGCGGTTTATACTATAGATTCATCGAAAAGGAGCTTTAAAGCTGTCCTTGATTATAGAAGCCAATATGCATCTGTACCAGTTGGGAAATTGGTGAACGAGTGCTAAGAAATCGACCGTTAAGAAAAATTCGCTCTCGTTCTCAACAAAATAAAATATGCCAATTTCATTGGAACCATTTGCTTTGATTTGAAAGTTATCTCTATGCTTCTTGGTCTATAAAGCGAATGCACAAAACAAGTTGAATGTAGATTCTGCCATTGCAAAATTCAGTTTCGCCTCCGATTAGAGAAAAAAAATCGATAGAGGTCTTTTAGAAGGGCGACCCCGTTTAGAATGCAATGAACTAACTTCATTTTTCTTGTGTTTATCAATATAATAGCAAACAGAACGGCGTGAAATACCCAATTGATTAGCAATTTCTCTCTGAGGCATTGGAATTACGGAATAATAAAGAGATACAATTTGACATGCTACTTCTTCATTGACTAGATTCATCAAAAACGGATTTCTCTTTAGTTTAAACGCTTTTTTATAGACTCTGACAAAAAGGAAATGGATTTTAACAATAAAACGAGTGGAATCCCGTCGAATTCGACGAATGAAATGTTTAAAAGACCCGATCGATTAGGTTTAAAAAAAAAGCAAAAGTAATTACATTATTGAATCAATATATAATAAATATATTTCCAAACTTAATGTCAAGTTTGCCCGTTTCAATTTTGCATGCAAATATTCGCACATCTTCAGTTAAAATTGTAATCTGAGTGCCGGCAAAATCCAGAAATTTTATTTTATATATATGCACTCACAGAAAAATAGTTTTATTAAAAAAAGAACTAATTTCATTTTTACTATGACATTATTTTCACTAACTGAAGTCATCTGAAAGTAAAATCTCAATCTCAGTGTCCACAATGAAAAGAAATACAGTAGAACCCCGATAATCCGGATCGGGTTTTTCGCTTTTTTTTCAAGTTTGAGAAGCGATTGGCTAATTTCTTTAACATTAACTTGTTGCATCGTCGTATTCTGAATAATAAAACAAAAACTTTTTCGCCAATCGCTTCTCAAAGTTGAAAAAAAAAATGAAAAAACCGATCCGGATTATCGGGGTTCTACATTGAAATGTAATATCGTTATGGGTAAAAATGCGATATTTTAAATAGTGACGTCATTTTCTCTTCAAATGTTTTTTAAAAGTTACTGTTATTAGTAATATGAAAAAGGCATCCGTAATAATATTGTACAGTAAAACCTCTTAATAACGGACACCTCGGGAACGCAGAAAATGTCCGCTATTCGGAGGTGTCCGCTATTGGGAAATTCTCAAAGATTCAAAAATCACTAAGAAATGCTTAATGTTTCATTAATTTACATTTATATGTGCTAAAACCTCTGTTATATAATTAATCAGAAATTAAAATTATTTTTAAGCCATAAAATTGAAATAAAATTGTGCACATTTTTATATACTGTTTATTCTATTCTTGTGAAAAAAAGAAATCTGTTGCGATTGCATGTAATTTGTTTTTCTATGTGACATTATTGGACATTGTAGAGTTCCGGGCGGAGAGGGAAGGATTGCACTTTTTAAACTTTAAATGCATAAAATCTCAATCGTCTTGGGTGACATTCCAATGCTCTGAGAGGTATTTCTCCCGGACAACCCCCTGAAATTAGCACTGAACGTGTGTGTGCGGGTGTGTGTGTGTGTGTGGGGGGGGGGTTCCCCAGCTCTTTATCTACATTTATCTGTGATCACAAAATTTGTAATATATTGTCCTGATAAATTCAGAGGTCTTTTTGCTTTTTTTTTTTTTTTTTTTGCTTTTGTTTTCTCTTTAAAAATATTTTTTCATCCTTTATCGCCGAATAAAGTGTCCGCTATTCGGAATGTCCGTTATTCAGAGGTTAAACATACAAAAATTAAAGTTTTGGGAGTGGGGATTGGAAAACTGTCCGTTAAATAGATGTGTCCGCTATTCGGGAGTGTCCGTTATGGAGGTTTTACTGTAATTCGCATTTATCTGGTTGCTGAATGACATCATTTTCCTCATTTGAAATTTTTCTTATTTTGCTTTAGACATTAATTTTTATCATAAATTATTTTCTATTATTTTATTCATATTTTTTTACCTCAATTAATGCATAATTACACGCAATCATTTTATTGTGGTTAAATTTTACGAAAACAATTAACTTTTTTCTTTTAAATGCGAGGACATGTTCACTGATGGAATAAAGCTTCTGATAGGTGGAAAGTGATAATCGAAAATAAATTTTTATTATCGAGAGAAAAGCTAAACTGAGTTGCCACCATTTTGAAGAAATATCGTAAAAAGCATTTAAAATTAAAAATAAAATATAAAAATAGAAATAAATTAAAAAATAGGTAAAATGGGCACAACTACAAATAAATAGCTTTATTCAAAAAAATAATTATCAAAATCGGTTGAGTAGAAAATTCAGGGCTGATGACTAAAAAAACAGCCAGGTCTTTTAAATATATAGATTGTATGAATGTCTCGTTTTAACGGCCAGATTATGAAAAAGTGGGCCACAATTTTTGACACGACACTTTTTAGCTTGTCTGAAAGAAATAGCATCGGAGGCTAATACTCATGCTTCATTTTTGAGTGGAACAGCCGTGGTAAGACTCAACATTTGGTCAAAAAGGAATACGATCTGGCAACAGTGATTTTCATCCATTTAAACCTATAAAAAATAATCACTTACTGAAAAATCAATTTGCCTTACTAAGAAATGATTAATTTACATAGATTTAAATGGATAAAAAACAATGTTGCAAATTGTATGTATAAAATTGTTCGAAACAATACCTTTTCAAATAAGATTCTAGAAATAATATTGATATCAATTTTATAAAAAATCCTGACGTCATAGGAAAAAATGTAGGTTATTTTCAAAATCAACACATCAAGTAACATAAAAATCAACTAAAACTTCTCTTGTATTTTTGAAAATTTTTAATTTCGCAGGATTGTGTAATTTTCTTTTTCTTTCTTTCTTCTTGAGCCAACCATGCCGGCTACGACAGACATTATTGTATTGAATTTGGTGGTCATCAGCCGAACAGTTTAACCCTTTGCACTCGTATGTCCAGTCTGTCCGGAAATCATCACTATTGCAAAATTTGTTTTTGGCACTAGTGTAGGAGTGGTATTCTTTCTACCACCAGGGCCTGATTACTAACGGGGCACTCTCCCACCAGGAAAAAGAAATAAAGAATTTTTCCTTATTCATGACAGTAATCTTGTATGAAAAGGGCGTTTAAAGAAGACGAAAATTTCTATAAATTTTTTCTGGTGAGAGAGTGCCCCGTTAGTAATCAGGCTCTGTCTACCACTAACCTGCATATTATATGTATCATAAATTTGCTTCCCCGTATCATAACTCTTATGACAAGGCATTCCAGCGACGCAGCCGAATAAAGTAGGTGTGGTTTGAAGCGAGCCGCAGAAAGGAAATGAAGAGAGAATTGGTTTGGAAAAGGTGGTGTCGTTCGGCGAAAGAATGTTGAATGATGGTTTTTCCGCGGGAGAAGTGTGGTTAAGACAAACATACGTAACTTAAATACAATTCTAATGTAAATAGTTATGCCTGCTCCGGGGAGGGACATCCCCTCCGGAGCAATGAAATGTAGCCCCCCCCCCGGAAAATTTGAAATTTTGCGTTTCCAATGGTCAAAATTACAATTCCCCCACCGGAGCTACTGAAGTCCCTCCCGGAGAAAAGTGTCTGAATTCAACACTGGCTTTACCGACTATATACTAAAGGCCTACCCATTTCGCTAAAAAACGCCAAAAAAGTGAAGCTGGATTCAGTTTCAAACCCTGAACCATTTCATTGGACCACGTGTGAGTCCACGTGACGCAAACCCTGCCCAAATTAGCATTGAGTAAGCTGTTTTCTGTTTGGTGCATATGGCTCGGCACATGGTCATTGTTTTGGTCCAGGGTTTGCTTAGAATAACTTGGACAAGGTATCAGAGTCCTCTGGCGGGAGACTTCATACATTAATCTCAAATAGATGGGCCTATAGATCCAGTGGGCCATGACACTAGCTTCGCTACCTCAGTTCAATAAAAAGCAGATTTAACTATAGTCTAACCTGAAAAGTCTTCCTCAAAATTCACGAGAAGTGAAGAAAAAATACGGGATAAAAAATTTAAATCAATGTTCAATTAAATTTTAGATTAAAAATTCATACAAAGTTGAAGATGATAACGATAATATATAAAGCATTGTGAAAGTTTTATTTTAATTTAAAACTTTCAGATTAAGAATAAAAAAATTATTGAGATTTCAATTTTTGTTTAATTTAACTAAAGAAATACTATCCGTAATAAGGAAAGGGCAGCTGATGTCATTGTGGACGAATTACTGTGGATAAGGGAGGAAAACCAGTCCGTTCTTTAACGACTGACACTGTACGGATGAACTCCGGGAATTTGATTGGTCTAAGTATAGTAAGTAAGTATGATATGATTAACCTGTTCGCGACGGCGCTCGCATTTTGAAGTGCGCATCTGACAAGGAAGGTCCATACGGGCATACTCAGAAAAATCTGAAAAAATTACAGAATGTTCTTCTCATATAGTTATATATGTTTATAAAAAAAATTTCGGCGGAACCTCCTTATAACGTCCGTAGAAAAATAATAAAAATTTCGTTTATTTGGCGATTTATCTCCGGTTGGCGAAAAAACGAAATTTTGAAAAATACGCTTTTATGCTTCGAATACTTTTTAAAGAAAAAACTTTCAATTTATTTAAATAAGTTTAGTTTAAGTCATTTTAGTTTTGCATTTTTACTTTACTTTAGGTGTAATTTTGTCATATACGTTTATATGTACTTATAACAAAATGAAATTAATACATTTTATCATTTAAAACACAATTTAAATTGATTAAAATTGTTCCAAATTGAAAAATACACTGTTAAAAATCTGCTGCATTTTGTTGCAACGCACTCCCTTGCTTGTATAGAAAACGGTTACTTGGCCGTGAAATGAAGCTTTCTCATTGGTTGGAATAGAGATATTATATACAAGCGGTGGAATGCGTTGCAGCAAAATGCAGCAGATTTTTAACAGTGTTGCACAAGCTACAACACCGCTAAAAATCTGTACCATTTTCTGCAGCGTCACTCCACCGCTTTTATAGAAAACGGTCAATTCACCGTACTATGGAGCATTCTCATTGGTCAGAAGAGAGATATTCTATAAAAGTAGTGGAGTGACGTTGCAGTAAATGCTGCAGATTTTTAACAGTGAAGTCAATTAAAATCAATTTTCAGATTTGTTAAAATCGTCTGCTTTTGGCGAGGAAATGCACTGCTCGCCAAATCCCGCGTCGCTTTCAGCTTTTCACGCCAATTATTCCAAACTATTTTATTTTTTTACATATCTAATAATGTAATTCCGCCGCTAATTTTCACTGATCCTTTATTACCTAGATGAGTAGTTTAATTCGTATTTTTTTTCAAAAAATTCTGAGTATGCCCCCAATGGAGACCTTCCTTGTGAGGACGGAGCGGGGAAATTCGATTTCACCTTCTGGGCCGGAGGATTTCGCGCAGTTAAGCCTAACGCTTGTCAAAAATTCTTTAAAAATTAATAAAAAAATAACTTTCGCATGAAACTTTTTGAAATTCACATACATGGAATTTGATGTTATTTTATATATTCATTCAAAAAATGATGTATATTGTGTAATATTTTAATTGGAAAAAAATGTTTAAATGTAAATAATGAATAGTTAATATCCTGTTTTTAGCTTTTAAAATGACTAGTACATCGAACCCGGGGTTCCCGGGTCACAGAGTAAAGGTGAAAGTTTTTTTTTTTTTAATTTTAAATTAAAAAGTCTAATAAAGTTTCCCTACATAATATGCTTTTTAAACTGCCAACTAATTCCAAACAACAATTTTATATGAAACATATTAATTATGCAATTATATAAAGCTTTGAAAATTATCGGTACTTCCGTATTAGACGCAAGATAGAAGTTATTAGCCAAACATTTTGCCAAAGAATAAAATTGCATTCGTTCAGTTTTTAAAACCAACTAAGAAAAATGGCACACAGATATTCTTTAAAATACATTTTTGTTGTTGATTGATGTATCTTTTGTAAAATAAGTTTACAACGAACTAAAAGTCATTAAATTGATAGATAAAAACGAAATAAAACCAACAAAATTCACTGGGTTTTATAACCGACAATATTTTGTCATAACAGGTTTTTAATTGCTATTTTTTTCAGTTGCTATGAAAAAATGGCAACTAAAATATACAGTGATCTGTTATTTTCCATGGAGAAAAGAGATAAATGCAGGTGCAGTATGCGATTAAAATGATTTGAATGGGCGTTATTCGGCCCAAACAAAACAATCTCGTGGAACAGAGACCGAATTCTTTAACATCAATTTTTCTCTAACTGAAAAAATCTGATTATATTTTAGCATTCTAAAATAGCATTTCATTGTATTTTAAATTGAAACTGTATCGCTAAAAGTTTTCCTTTTTTGAGAAAGCACGCGGTTGTGTTTGATGCAACGCAGCAAGTTTCAGAGTTACATTTTTTATGTCATCTCCAGTCACCAAATTGCATCTCTATTCTTTTTTTTTTTTTTTTTCTCTCTATGGCTATTTTTTCTTTATTTCCCACATAAATGCGATACTCAAGTTGCCTCCATCAGAGAAGTTGAACTAAAAACTACAAAAAAATTAATAACTCAAAAACAAATTGAAATACAGTTTTCTAACAAACTGCATTTAAAAGTGCATTTTTTTCTCTATACGATGGTATAAAGGCTGAAAACGTGCTATGTCTAGAAGTTTAAAAATTTGCAATAGCGAAAATTGCAAAACCGCATGACGTATGCGTTACGCACCATGGAGGAAGAATATAGGTGGAGATGAACTAAGCCTCAAAAAAGGTTTGCAATGTGAATCCATTTATCGCTCAAATTTTAGTGTACCAAATAAAAGCACGTGGAAAATTGGAAAGCTTCCAAAAAAGGAAGAGATTTTGTATTAATAAGACGAATTGAAAGAAATGAATTACAGCTGGAGCATTTATTAAGAAGAAATAGGAAATTTTTAAAATGGTCTTTGTTCTATTATTATTTATTAAAAGAAATGTTTACTTTTAAAATAATTGAAATTGGAGAATTATTATTATTAAATGTCATTATTATTTTTAAATTTCAAATTAAAATTAAATAAGAAATTGTAAACGTTTGATACGAACTAAAAATTGTATTATTAAAAGTTTTCTTTTTACAGTAATTTTTATTAACACTTTTCAACAAAATTGAAAAATGTTTATGCATTCGGTTTGTCTGTCCGTCTGTTCGCGCTCTAACTCTCTCGGAATGCAATGAAATTTTACCATGTTATTGAAGTTTACACAAGCACAAACCCTATTAAAAATGAAGTTTCTACTACGATTAGTTTATTTGCAGGGACAGTCAAAAGCTTTCGATTATATTAGGGCCAATGGGGAAAAATCGTTTCAAATTAATTTTAAAGATGTTGCGCCCGGACAAACGTATTCACATTTATTTGCATCTACGAAAATCACTAAAATATGCAGCTAAAAGAATAGTTATTCATTTACAGGGCCACACAAAATAATTCTAATACATGATAATAAAGGAGGAAATTGTTTGCGACATATTTTAACGATGTAAACGGTATCATGTGTAATCAAATTGATATATGTCGCTGAGACTTAATATGAGTTATTTCATGCATAATACGAAGTGCCTAGCATTTACAGGGACACGCAAAAGATTTCAAAAAGCATATTCTATTCGAAGTACTGTACATTACGCATGATAACTGTTCCATGGATGAAATGCATTTTTAATTATGATATGCGCTTTTAAATGTCACTAGATGTATTCTCATTATATGGTGTGCATAAATGCTAATAGTTACACAAGTAAGATATACGGAGTTACTCAAAAGAACTCGGAAAAGTTACTGAATATGAGTGTAATTTACTTAAAGGTTTGTTTTTAAAAAATTTTTGCATCTTCACGTCGAATCGCATTTAGTTTATCGTGAAATGTTTGTAGAATATAGATTAAATGATACACAGGGTCACGCAAAGAACTGGATACAGGTTTGTTTAAGGATGATAATTTCTGGAAATATGATTTAAATAGTTTAAAGAGTATTGTTGTTTGATTAACATTATTTATTTATTTTTTTATATAATTAATTTTAGCAAAATACTTTCGTGTAATAAAGGTACTAGGTAAACTGCAGGGCTGAACAAAAGTATTGAAGTATGTTTTACATCTCTTCGTATAAACTGCCAAAAGAAAAATTTCATCCAGCTAGGCATTTTTTGCTAAACTAAATTTCTCCATGATATAGTATATATATCAACCGACAAATCAAATACAGAGCCGTTCAAAAGTATTGGAATACACATTTGGTTATGGGCAGTAACACCTATTTCCCTGAATAACGAAGTTTTGTTAAAGAATTAAGGAAATTTGGATAGTGTTTTATAATCTATGCTTAACGCAGTTTTTTTTTTTTTTTTTTTTTTTTTTTTTTTTTTTTTTGTTACTTGTTAATACTTTGTAACGTAGATGAAAAATGTTTATGACTCCGGTTTGTGTGGCCGAGTTCTAACTCTTGTAAATAAACTCTGATGCTCGTAGCACTTTTTATATGTTATTGACGTGTACTACACCCTGATCGCTATTGAAAAGGAAATGTGTAGAATTTATAGTTCATTTGCATAGACAGTCTAAAGTATTCTATTTCATTATGGTCAATGGGAAAAAATCGTTTCAAGTTCGTTTCAATTTTCGTGATGATATAAAATTTCACGCAAAGGAAAGTAAGAGTGTTTAAAATGATATAATGTTTCATAAATTGTAATGTTGAAAAATTATAACATTGCAACATTATAAAAAAAATGATATTATAATTTTTCTTATTTGCGCAACGCTTAAAGCTGCACAAATAAAAATGTATGTTAAATTTGCAGCAAGACTAGATCCTTGAATGGGTCGGGTTCTATTTTACCTGAACACGAAGGTTCTATTTAAATCGGAATCCAACATAAATGTTTTTTATCGATCTGAACTGGTAATATTTGAATTCGAATCGGACATATAAACAGTATTCCGCCTGAAACAGAGCTAATTTTAATATTTACAACGTTATTAAAAAATTCCAAAACATGTTTTAAAACAAACATTGTTAGGATTATTATAGCATTATTAGCAGCCTTACATTAATAAGAACAAGTTTTGACAAATATAAAAATTTTACTTCTTCAAAATAACAGCATTATCAATAAAAAAGTTTAAGAAACAATTAATAAACAAGTTGGAAATTACACGTGAAGCGTAGCAAATGAGGTGCGTTCGTACGATAATGAAGTTTTTAAAATACTCAGATCTTGCTGATATAGTAGACAGTACTTCGGTTACATTATAGTAGTAGAAATCTTTGTGTTCCTGTAAATATTGTAATTTTTATTACACCTCAGCAACGTATATCATATTCATAAAATTCGAAATGTAATTAAAACACGCCCCACAAACAATGTTTCTCCGTATAGCTTTATGTAGTGGAATATTTTTGTGTGCTCATGTAATTTAAAAATAAATATTCTTTGCATCACAGATTGTACAGAATGTATATTTTAATATATATATACTTCATAGGTTCATGTCAGTTTTATTATGTTTGAATTAGTTTAACACCATTAAAGTGCATTTGAAACTTTTTTATCCCATTGACCGTAATGTCATGGTATATTTTTTATTGTTCCTGTAATTGATTTATGCATCCAATTTCTATAAAATTTGAAATGACACGACAAAATTATGTAATAATCATTTGTTTTAAATTTCAAATGATTAAAATGCATTTGAACCCCCCCCCCCCCCGACCGTAAAATAACGGGATACTTTTGATTGCCCATGCATAATTGATCTATCATAAAATTTGAAATAACTTGACAAAATTATGTATTAATTATGTATTTTAAACTTCAAACGATTCGGTTGGGTAGTTTTTGCATTGTTATATGCGAAAGAACAGACAGACGGATGGACTGAACGGTAACTATAGATGCTACGTATTTACATAATTACGAAAGCACCTTAAAACAACAGATATAAAGCATAATAAAATTTGAGAGCTATAAAATAAATGAGCTTATTTTCACGCAATAAAAATTTCGATTCTTATCATGTTTTTAAAATTATTAGAAAATAAATTACACGTATTTTAAGATTAATCGCATTTAAATGAGAAAAATGAAGCATGAATGCAGGGTTTCGATATCACAAATAGACTTATTCTAAATAAATAATTCAGGGATAAAAAAAAAATCAAGATGAATATATATATATATATATATATATATATATATATATATATATATATATATATATATATATATATATATATATATATATTTAATTCAAGAATTTTAAAACAATTTACTAGAATTTCAAAAATATGCATTAAAATATTTAATTGCTATAAAGGACGTCAAATACTAATAAAAACATTAAAAGATCTTAATAATTTTTACATGTTTCGATTTAATTTACTCAATCATCATCAGAAAAACAAAATAAAAATAAACACAAAGATGGAAAATGACAATAAACTATTACAAATGAAATTAAAAATTTTTTAAAAATAAAAATCCCGCGCGTTATATTTTAATTATGTATCACGTTACTTAATTTTTAAATTATTTAACAATTCAATCCAAATATTTGGGATTTGAAATGACAAGGAATCATTGCAGACCACAATTTTTAAATAATTTAAAAATTAAGCAACGTGATACATAATTAAAATATAACGCGCGTGATTTTTATTTTTTTAAATTTTTAAATTTCATTTGTAATAGTTTATTGTCATTTTCCATCTTTGTGTTTATTTTTATTTTGTTTTTCTGATAATGATTGAGTAAATTCAATGGAAACATGTAAAAATTATTAAGATCTTTTAATGTTTTTATTAGTATTTGACGTCCTTTATAGCAATTAAATATTTTAATGCATATTTTTGAAATGTTTTTAATGGACGTATAAGAAAACTTCTATTTATAATTAATTTACTAGAAGTCAAAGGCTGATATATATAATATCTAAAGGTAACTGCTTTTTTACTGTAGAGAGCAATACAGATATGGATTTTTTTTTTTAAATCAAAATTCAGAGTGCTTAAATTTTAAATATAAAGCTAATGTTGATCAGCGGCTTCATCCTCCATGATAGGCGATGAATATAAGAATTTTTAGAAAATAAAATTTTGTATCGTAAGATCAAAAGCAATTATTCAAATGTGAACCAAGCATTTATTGATAATAATTTCAGTCTTGCAGCTAAACTTTACCAATCTGATGAACTCATTTTATTTGCAAATAACAATACGCATAAATAATTCAAATATTTCAAAATAATTAATAAATATTCTCTTTTATGGAATGAAGTTTTTAAATACTCCATTTTGCCTACGTCAATCGCTGCTAATTTACTTAAACATCTTCATTTGTTTTTCTTTAAAAGAAAATTGTTTTGTTACATATTAATAATTGCATTTAAATAATATTTAAAATATAATAATGAAAACATTCTTTTAAAATAATGTAGGAAAACATAAGTAATAAATATTAATCTAAAATACAGATTTCTGAATGCAAACGATTTTCAGATATTATCAAAATAATGTTATCTTTTCAAGCAAAATGTTAAAAGATTTTCTATTTTGATATTTAAAACACATATAATTAAATAATCAAAGACATTTTTATCTGTGAAGCGATAAATTTGTTCCTGCTGCATTTATTGATCGAGTATTACAGCCAATTATCTCATTGTTTACGAAATTTTAATTCGCTGTCTAATAAAAAATTCGACGATAAAAAACAAGAGCAGTCAAATACGGGTTTTCAACGGTTTGAATTGATAGGCTAATCGAAGCACGTGGTTTTGTTTGGACTTAATGTGACTTAATGTAGGGTTACATTTTTGGTATCACCCAAATCATTATAGTTCACCTCCACCTATATTCTTCCTCCATGGTTTGGCCTTTATTATATAGATAGATATAACACGACAGAAAAATACTTACCAGGCTGTTAAATATCAACCTATGAAAAATTTTGCTATAATAGAAAAACAAGCCTAACCATCTTGATATTTAATAATTTTTAACACTTTCAGTAAATAAAATAAATGTTTTACAAAAAACGATTTATTTAGAAATGAAAAATATTAAATAAAACATACAAACAACCTGCTACTGTTGCTTTGTAACACTTATATACATACATATATATATATATATATATATATATATATATATATATGTGTGTGTGTGTGTGTGTGTGTGTGTGTATGTAAAATTGGATTAAAAAAAAAAAAAAAAAAAAAAAAAAAAAACTTAGTTTAATTTTATAATATTTTTGAATTAAAAAAAATATATATAACACATAATTAAAAACAAACAAACAGTCTTGAATAAAAATCTGTAATGATGTGCAAATCAGAGTAAAAATTAAAAATGTACCTTTCCAAAATATGTTTATGTTAAAATTATTTCAGAAATAGAAAATATATTTCCATATGGTATATCGTATAATAAGGTATATCAAATAAAAATTATTGGATAATTATGAATAAAATTTAATAATGATTTGAAACTTTCAAAACTTTCGTTGATGTTAAAATTATCTTTTAAAATCTATGTTAACATATAATCTAATATATAAGTAAGAAAAAAAATCTTGAATAATAATGAATAAAGCACAATAATACTTTAAAATACTCTTTAAAACTTAAAACACTCTTTAAAAACTTTTGTTCATGTTACTAGTAATTTTTAAAATGAAATGTATATATATGCAAGCATGTAATGTAAAACATATTAGATAAATATATAGAATTATAGAAAAAAAACTGGTCAGTAATTTGAAATGAGCAATATATAAATTATGGAATGCAATAGTTTTATATTTTAAAAAATCTTTGTGAGTATGGTAAATTATAAAGCAATCCTCTTCGCAAAGCCCCACGTCGTATTCTTTGCATTGAAAATACGATGTTTTCCTCTTTGAGTGAGCTTAAATATATATAATTTAAAACGATAATATATATTAATATATTTAATATATATATATATATTATTATAATATATTATATTATATTATATATATTAATATATATATATATATATTTCACATATATATATAACGATTAAATATATATTATTAATTTAAAACGAATTAATTTAAACAAGTGTGAAAAGTAAAAATTAATCAAAAGAAGAACGCAGAAAAATATTCTTAATTTAGCTGCACTGAGAAAGAATGTTATCAGCGTATCAGCTCCCACAATCAGTATGTAACACTTTTCTTTCTTTCTTATTATTTTTTATTTTTTAACTACGAAGCACTCCTGAAATAAAATAAAAATATAAAAAGATAAATCTTTCTTTCTACAAGAAAGAAAACACGAAATATTAATGACGTCGGTTTTTGCCATTATTTCTGATCGAGATAAAAGAGCGGGAAAAAAAAGCAATGAATCAGATGTTCATGTTATCATTCGTAATCGTAAATGTGCTTACTAATACGCTTACTTACGTGAATTATATGCTTTCTTATTATCCTATTCTTTAACCGCAAATTTTTCCTTCTGAAGTTCAGTAGCATTATTTCTAATGAAGAAAAATAAAGTTTTACTAGACGCGTAAAAAGATTTATGAAACACAAAGACGTGATGAAAAAATAATTTTTTCCCATTGTAGTCTTTCCATAAAAAATTAAATTCGCGTGGATTAAAAAAAATGTTTTCATTAGCTTTCCTAGTTTGAAGGAGAAGTCTTCTTACTTAATATACATTCAAATAGAATTAGGATAAATTTTTTATATGCTAAACTGTGAAAAACAAAACGTTCCGTTTGATCGGCATGAATGCTAGTCTCGCCGGATGTGAGTACAAACAGCGCCGGCATGAATGGTAGTCTCGCGGGATCTGAGTACAATCGGTGCCGGCATATATAGTGGTCGCTCGTCCCCAAGGGGTTAAGCTACATCGTCAAGATAATTCCTACAATGATCGCTATGACAAAAAATGTAGCGGTAGATCGGTTGACAGTAGTGTTTGTTTGTAAACATGCCCTTTCCTTATACAATGTAAGTGACCAAATTTCAAAAATGTTTCATTTAAAACATAAACTTATTAAACTTTTTCTTAAGAAAATGAACTTTTTAAATTTCAGTTTTTTATATTAATGATATTTCAAAGCAAAAAGGAATTATATCTAATTCATACCTCGTACTCTTCTGAAGAATGGACTTGGAGGTTTTTATCCAGATAAATGCAGATACCTTTACTTGGAATCGCAGTGCCAACGTAAACGCATTTTCCGTCGTTTACTCTTCCAATATAAACTTTTTCGCCGTTCAATTCTCCGTTTAGGAACAAGGCATTTTCTGGCATAGGTGAATTGGATGTCATAGGTTCCCATGGACAATCAAATGCCCACGAAGGCCCTATTAAAAATAATAATAAATTAAAATATTTAAACACTAATCAGTCAGGTACGAGTTTTATTCCCTTACAAGAGGTTCCGTATAACAAATTAGACCTGGTGACGGCAGCAGTGATAATCACTTCATCGAATTCGTGGTTGAAATTCTAGAATTAGTTAAAACTTGATTTGCATATTCAAACGCAATCGGTCTGCCAAGTCATATCTTAGTGGAAAACACCTGAAAACCCGACAATAGATATATGGATGAACAATGGATTTTGAGCTTATTCTATCGGTGATAATTTTTAGAATTTTTAAGCTATGTTTATCAGACTTTTGCAAAAGTTGTTCTATACAGTAAGCATATATATCATGCAAATTACATTTTGATTGCTTTCACGCATCTGCAGTGAAAAATTATATCGTAAACTTGCTCATTATTAATTCTTTATTATTTTTCAATTCTGATTACAGGGTATTGATTACAATGTTGTTTGTCATATTTTCTGAAAAGAATATTTTTTATATTAAGAACTCTGGAAATTATAAGCATAAAACTTCGCAAAATTTGGGACTTTTTTGTGAAAACCTTAGTTTTTCTACGAATATACATGCTATCCACACAAAAATGAACTCAGTTTATTACAATAAGCCTCTTAATCATAATCTACAATTTGAACGCTTTTGCTACATTAGTTTTGACAGGGTTATCCAAAAGATATTCTCTCTTTTTCTATTTTTTATCGGTCCCCTATGGGGTTTCTTTAAAAAAAAATCTTCATGGAAATACATGACCTGTACTATTCTGTTTATACATCCGAAATTCCTGGATAATTCTTCATGTATTTTTCTAGATATTTAACAAAACGTCAAAAATCGCAAGTGGCCGGTCACATTTCATCATAGTGTATTACGCGAGCAGAGCCGCCGGTTTTGCTGCTAGTGTTTAATATTTTAAATCACTTGTGAGGAATAAAATTTACTACCTTAAAGTATAAAAAATAAGCCCTCCTTTAGCAGACAGGAAATTCTAATAATTTTAAAGGATGCTTATAATTGGAACTTTGAAATAGATAGGTAAAATTACGAGGTTGAGAGGAATAATTGAAATTTATGAATTTCCCAGGATTTATACAGTTTGCAGAATATTTGAGGAGAGAGGCTTCTACTTTGAGGGGGGTGGGCTTTCCGTATTTTACGGTAGTTTATTTAAACTGCTGGAGAAAAATAAAATTTAATTATTGATTAAATTTTAAAATCTAGGGGGGGGGACAATGATTTTTCCTTACATCCCCACTTGTCAATGCCCATATGAAACAATAAGTATGCATAATTTAGCAATAATTAAATAATAATTCCAAAAAAAAAATAGTATCGTGATACCTTTCAATAAGCAAGGTCTTTCAGATTCTGACATCTCTCTTCACAATGTAAATGAAAAATAACACTAAAGCAGAGTTCATAAATAACGTGATAATAAATGGGAGACTTTGTCGTTTTTGATACGTGAGATATTCAGATGAAATTATGATCATAAGTTGCAAGGAATTTACTTCACATGATTACGTATTAAGCAGTGAAACTTCAGTTGTATTGATCGCAAAAATCAATTGATAACGGATATCAAATGAAATACGCTATCATAGATTTGTATACCAGATTAGATTACCGTCTTTTTCATTGCAATATGTTATTGTAATTTTACTATTTATCTGAGAAATTTCATCCTTAGAGCATCTAGCATGTACCTCAAAACACACAAATGCATTAAAAATAATCGCTACTGCAATTTTGTTTTACTTTCTCATGCATAAATATTGTCATGTAATTTTGTTACATGTACGCTGCAGAGAATGCTGTAAGATTTTAACAAAGATTTTCGGCAGACAATGTTTTTAGAAGTAATGAATGTAAGCATAAAATTAGCCTAATTAATACATATATCTATATATTTTTTTTTCAAACCGCCAGACATTTATTTTTAAACATAGCCATATGAAAAGCAATGGTACACAAAATTAATAAATACGAAATATTAACCTTTAACAGTTGTTACTGGTCTCACAGACCGCTGCTTTTTTTTTTTTTTTTTTTTTTTTTTTTTTTTACAATTTCTATAGTTTAACTTGAAATTTTAGTTTAATTACAGACACTACCAAATCTAGTGAAATCACTCTTCCAGGGATTATCTTCCATAGACAGACATGTATCCAGTTCTTTGTGTATCCCTATATATAATTTTTCTACATTCTATAAACATATCTTGGTTTACTAAATGCAGTAGCGTAAAAATACATAATTTATTTAAAAACCATCTTTAAGCTAGTTTTGTTCCTATTCTGTAACCTGTGCAGTTTCTGTTGCATTACCCTGTATATGATCTACAGCATTTATACACACAACGCAATATGCAAGAATTTAGTTAAAATTAAAAACTCATATAGCAACTAAAAATGCACTTCTACAGTGCGTGTCAAAAGTTTAAGCACAACAGAAAATTTCAAAATAAAATTTTATTAATGAATGAAAATTAATTTTCTTTTCACATAATCTACAAATTGTAGTTTTAAAAAAGATAGTTAACAGATTTATGTTATAAAATTTATCTTAAATAATAAAATTTATCAAAACAACAAAAATGTGTGTGTCAAAAGTTTAAGCACAGTAGTTTTTAGTCTTTAGCAGAACAATAATAATAAAAAAAATAATACTTGATTATTGCTCCTTTATGCTGAATTACTTTAAATATACGGTCTTCCATCGATAAAATGAGATTCTGTATTGTTTTTGGTTCAATTTTAAACCAAGCGTTCTCAATGGCATCTTCATAATCTTTAACTGAAGAATACTGTTTTCCATTCGGTTAAACTGCATGAGTGAGAATACCCCACATATTTTCTATAGGGTTTAAATCAGGACTAATTTTCGGCCATTTCAAAACAGACACTTTTTTCGACTTAAGCCACGATGAAGTTGAGTTTGAGGTATGGATCGAAGCATTGTCATGTTGAAATAACCATTTTTCTCCCCCCAAAACCTCGGCAACAGGAAGCAAATGATTGGCAAGTGTCTCTTGATAGTTTTAAGAGTTTTCACGACCACTGATGAATGCTAGAGATGTCTGACCATTGAAAGAAATAGCCCCCCACACCATTACAGAACCACCATTATGTTGTCGGCTAAATACACTTCTAGGTTCTTTGCGAAAATCATGCCAATAGTACTTAAACCCATCAGGGACATCGAAGTTCCATTTTTTTTCATCACTGAATATGACATTCAGCCACTTTTCACCAAATGACATATGCTCTTTGGCCCATTGTAATTTAGCTTCTTTATGGTGTCGTTTGAGACACGGTAATCGAGCCATTTTACGGTATTTGATGTATTTGAATTCCAAAACTCTTCTATGAACAGTTTTTTTCGATATTTGTCCTCCAACTGCATGTTTTATTTGCGAAAGGGAGTAATTACCAGTTGAAGCCAAATTTCTGATACGGCTATCTTCGCGCAAACTAGTCACTCGCAGCCTTCATGAACGAAATTTTCGTTTGAAATTATTACCACGATCCAAAATTTGATGAATACCTCGTTTTGATCTTTTTAATGTACTTGCAATTTCAGAAACACACTTAGATTTTGCTCTCATACTCCATATTTTTATCACCTCCTCCTCTGAAAATTCTTTCGACCGACGCATTTTGTACTAACTCGTAAACAGCAACTAACAGCTTCTTATACACCCAGAAATTGTTTGCGTGCGCAACCGCTTACGTCAGATTGTAAAATTCCCATAAAAACGATTTTGTGCTTAAACTTTTAACACGGTTATTTTAGTTCTATTCTTAAACTCCATGGTTTGAAATAAAATTTAAAAGTTAATTTCAATGAATATGGTGTTAAAATAGATATTATTAACATATACCAGACAATTATTGAAATAAAGTGAATATTTAAAGTTGTATTTGAAAATTGCTATTGTGCTTAAACTTATGACACGCACTGTAGTAACCATCTCTAATATACAGTAGTATTTCGGTTGCAGTATAGTATCCGAAATCTTTTGTATGCCCCTGTAAATATTATGCATTTTCTATAATATAGAATGTAACTCATACTAAACCTAAGCAACGTATATCAATTTCATTGTAAGTGAAATAATTTAACATCATTAAAATACGCCGAAAACAAAGTTTCACCCTATACCATTATGTAACGAAATTCTTTTGTGTGGCTCTGTAAATTACTAATAAAAAATTTTTACACTGCATATTATAACAGAGTGCATATTATTTTAGTACATTTCAGTAAATGCATATCGATTTCATTCTGTTTGAAAGGCTGTGACACCATTAAAATGCACTTAAACATTTTTTTCCTATTGGCCGTAATGTAACGGTAAACTTTTGACCGTCGTTGTAATTAAACTATCATCCGATTTTAATAAAATTTTAAATGACACGGCAAAATTTTGCAGTAATTATATATTTAGATTTTCAAAGCTTTCGGTTGGGTATTTTTTGCTCTGTTATTTGCGGACGGACAGATGGGCACACAGAGAGACGGACGGACTGAACGACGACCATTTCCAAGGTTTAAAATCCTACAAAACTGGTGCTTTACAATACAATCAAATCTCAAACTAACGTAAGAAATAACCCATTGAAAAGGCACTTGAGTCTTCACTATTAGTCGTTGAGCCAGAAGCCAAAATTAGGGCTTTTGGTTTCATCTCTGGGGACTTGGTAATATATACAGTTGGCAAAAAAGTATCTGTACACTTCATTTTTAGGTGCGTTCGTAATTATATAATACGTAGCACCTATAGTGGTCGTTCAGTCCGTCCGTCTGTCCGCATATAACAACGCAAAAACTACCCAACCGAATCGTTTGAAATTTAAAATACATAATTATTACATAATTTTGTCGAGTCATTTCAAATTTTATGAAACTCGGATGCATAGATCAATTACAGGGGAAATCAAAAGTATTCCATTACATTACGGTCAATGGGAAAAAAGTTTCAAATGCATTTTAATCGTTTGAAATTTAAAATACGCAATTATTACATAATTCTGTCGAGTTATTTCAAATTTTTTGATAATCGTGTGCATAGATCAATTACAGGGGCAATCAAAAGTATTTAATTACATTATGGTCAATGGGGAAGAAGTTTCAAATATATTCTATACGTTTGAAATTTAAAATACATAATTATTACATAATTTCGTCGATTATTTTAAATTTTATGAAAATCGAAAGCATAGATCAATTACAGGGACAATCAAAAGTATTCCGTTACATTACGGTCAATGGAAAAAAATGTTTCAAATGCATTTTAATCGTGTTACACTCATGCGAACTTAATAAAATTTATATGCAACTATAAAGTACATATTATAATATAAGGTGGTCTGGGGTAATAACGCCAGGCGGGGTAATATCGCCAAGTGCTAATATTTTGCATAATTATGAAATAATCTGGTAAATGACACCCATATGCTCTGCGCAGAAGGGTTTTGAGTCACATAAATCGCAAAAAACAGCTTCAAGTTAATTTGTTTCATTTTTATGTCTTATTATTTTTACAAGCAACTAAAATTAACGCTTGATCTAAAATTTGCGAGATACGTTTTGTGATGCGAAGACTATTTTTTTTATCCGGAAATACTTTGTTAATTACATAGATTTGTAGTACTTTTTATGGACTTTCAAAATGTTGTTAAAGATTTTGGATATGTTCTCGAGATAATTTGTAATTTAAAATGTAAAGCGCAATAACTATAACGGGGTAATAACGCCAATCCTTGGCATTAATACTCCGGTTGATTCCCTACAGTGGCCGAGCTACATCCTAAATACTGATTCAAATAAACACAGTTAAAACTGTGCAATGTTTCTAATAATTCTATTTGAGCGGTCCTTTTTAAGCAAAAAGAAGCTCACGGTCTGATATTCTTTTGCCTCATCCTCCCCCCCCCCACACACACACACACACACCACACCTTTATTTTTCTTACACTTTCCCAAAAAATTGAACACTTTCAATAGCTTAGAATTCAATTTGTCAATTTCAAAGTTTGTAGAGTTTGTATTTTTAGAATTGGGCCATCTACATTGCAATTATTCCATCTTATTTCATAGTTTTGTTTGCATGGCGTTATTACCCATATAGGTGGGTAATAACGCCAAATAGCATTGGTCAAGAAATCATGCCATTACATTTTATGAATACATATCTGTTAAATTAATTTTTTTATATAGATAGTCAATGAGTTGCTGTATCAAATCACATATTTGTTTGAAAAATACAAACTAAAACTGAGCCGTGAAAATTGGTAGAACCTTAACGCGGCGTTATTACCCCAGGGTACCTTACATCTTACTTAATTTGTGGTGCAAAGAACATTTTTTATTTATTTACAAGGCCACACAAAAGTATTCCATTACATAATGGTATAGGGAGAACATTGTTTGATGAGCCTTTTAATTGTAATTCACTATTTACAATTTTATGAGATTGATATATGAAAGTAATATTTTTAAAACTTCGTTATCGTACGAACGCACCTAATTTGCTACGTTTCACGTGCAATTTCCAACTTGTTTAAAATTATAATGAAATTAAACAAAAGATTTAAGCAAAAAATACTCTAATTCATTAATTTAATGCATTATAATATTATAGAAGCAAAAACAAAATTAAACGGATCGATTTTTTACATTATAATAAACAAATATACAAAAATATAATGCCAAAAAAAGTATTTGTACACTATATTAATGTAATATAATTAATGAAAATTTAGTAAAATGATACAAATTAATATTTTGTGTGAATTCATTTAGCGTTTATGACTACTTCTAGATGGTGTGACATAGATTCCACCAACATTTTTGTAGCGGTCTGGTTAATGATATTCCATGACACAATAAGACCTTCTTTAAAACTGTTTTTTACTGATACATATTTTTTTTTTCGAATTTTTGCATCCAATAGAATTTACAAATTTTCTATTGGATTCAAGTCTTGAGATTTTAGAGGAGTTACCAGTCGTCTTCGAGTATTGTAGTAACCATGTGCTGCTGATATGCTTTGGTCGTTATCCTGCAGAAAGTGAAAAGCTTCCTCTACGCCTAATTTCTTAGCACGGTTTAATAAATTATGCCGCGACACATAAATGTATGTTAAACCTGTCCTTCCATTGTCAATAAATTTTAAAATTTTAAATGTCCTGTTCCATTAGAAGCTATACACCCCAAAAGTATAATCCCCCCCCCCCCCCCCCCACCACCACCATGCTTGATAGTTTGAAGTATACGTTTTGGATTTAGAACAGTTTTATTTTTACATCAATTTTTTCGAATGCTTGGTGGTAAGAACATTCCGAATTTTCCCCCATCAGATAAAATTACTGTTTTCCAAAAATCCAATGATTTACTTCTGTATACGAAAGCGAATACTATGCGTTTTCGCCTATTTGTTTCGCTGATGAATGGATTTTTCCTTGAGGTTCTTAATTTTAAGTCTGCATTGAGAAGAATATTTCTTATTGTTTTAGGTATTACCCTGATGCGAGAAGATGTTGCAAGGTCTCCAGCAAATTTTTGAACCGAACGCATAGGATTTTTTAAAGCTTTTTTAACAACAGTCCCTTTTTCCCTCATTGTTAGTTTGCTGAGAAGTCCTGGTTTTCATTGAATTTCGATGCATCTAATTTATTCATAGTTTCTCACTATGCATTCAATAGTTGTTGGTGGTAATTTAATAACTTTTACAAACTCTTGTTGCGAGTTTCAATTTTTATTATGCTCAAAAATAGGATTTCATATGTCTAGAGGTACCTCTCTAGTTTTAGGTTATATTCTCAATTACTTCAAGAGCAAATTAAATTAAATGTTAGAAAAATATAATATGAAGTTAAAAATTATTAAAAACTTCTGTATAAGTAGTCCTTTGAACCATAAACACTATAAAACACAGTACATATCAGGATGGAGAAATGTACAAATACTTTTTTTGCAAGAAATTTTTAAACTTTTCCTATTAGAAAATTATTTTACATCTTTATCGAAATTTTCTGTTGTGTAATTTAAAACGCGCGGTAAACAGACTGTATTAAAACTATTTTTGACAAAATATCTGTTTTTATTTAGTTAAAAATTAAATATTTTAGAGTGTACAAATACTTTTTTTGCCAACTGTACATACATTTTTGGATTCACAATAACCCAAGGAGTTCATTTTATGATAATACTATGAAATTTGTGGTAGCTTATAGACGCCATATTGAAAAGATGAGCGCCATCTATCGCATATAGATGCGAATGATTTTTTTCCATTATTGCATAATTAAATTTTAATAAAAATATGGAAAGAACAAATATTGTTTAAGTTATAACATTATACAAATTACATGTTTGTTAAGGTTTTATTTAATATATAATTATTAACATTTTCATTTGGATATAAACAGTTAAAAAAACATTTGTAATGAAAGAAAGTCGAAATCTTGTTTTGCATTTTAATGCAGATTATTTTCATGTGAATAAGACACAGAAATTCAAGAAAAAATTGGTATTGATGAAACTATTGTACTTAATCTATTAAGAATTAACCCTTTCAGGACCACGGGTGCATATATATATATATATATATATATATATATATATATATATATATACCTTTAAAACGTGCATCCATCGCTTGTTTTTGATATCAATAAAACATAAAGTAAAATTTTCATTATTTAATAAAGATATTTTCTTATCTGCTGAACTAAAATTAATTGACGTATAAAAACATTTCATATTTATTTACTTAGAAGGTGTCACAAATAAAAACTAGTCGTTGGGGGCCACCGTAATACTTACCCATCATGGATATGTATATGAAAATAAAACATGTGAAACTATTTATACAATGCATTGCAATTCATAAACAAAATTTAAATATTGTTAATATACATAGTAATGCTATATTAAAGAACTGCTGATGTACCAATTTCGACAAATTATATAAAACGCCAAACTACTCAAGTAGTACCGAACTGCGTAAAAGAAACATCCTTATAACTCCAAAAATAATAATCATATTAACTAACAATTAACTGCGTCGGATTAAGCGTCTCATTTCCAATTAAAATATACTTCTGAATTGAAATTTGAATGAAATACAGGGTCATGAAAAATCGAAAAATGTGGAAAACAAGATTACAAATATCTCGGCAACTAACAATCCGACCAACTTCATTCTGTATGCAAAATGTGTGTTATTTTATTGCCTTTTACGTCCATTCCTTAGAATAAAAAAATTCGAAAATTTTTATATACCTTTCATCAGAACGAATTTTTCGAGAGTCCGAAAAAAATAGTTCCGGATAATGGAGGTTGCTGATATTAAATAGGGTTCGTCCCATTCTTACATACTAACTACATACAAAATTTCAAGTCTCTATCTCAATTTGTTCGGGAGATAGAGAGTTTACAGACAGACAGACAGACAGACGGACGGCAAAATTTTTTTTCTAAAAATATGTTTTTCGGAATCTCCACTTTCTAAAACGTGTAAATCCGTCAAAAAAAATTTTTTCGATTTTCAAAACGATTGCAAGACTTACCCTATACTACGTATGATGGGTAAGTAATTAAATTAAAGAGTTGACATGTTTCGGTTCATTAATAAGAACCGTATTCATAACATATAAAAATTAATTTAATTTTTATTTGTGACACCTTCTAAGTAAATAAATATGAAATGTTTTTATATGTGAATGAAAAAAGGTGAAGTGATTTTGTTTCAGTTTTTGAAAAAAGAAAGCTAACAACAGTTTTAACATTAAAATTAATTGTTTGACAAAAATGAGCACCAACCGAATAAAATTCTTTAAAAGATGCTGGTCTCGAACGGGTAAATAAATAACAGAAATCTTAGTCTTCTGCACTGCTATCATCATCAGTTGACATTTCCGTGTCCAAATAACTTCCATCGTCATGGAACAGCTGTATATTCTGCATATGCTTGTACATCTGAGGTTGTTAACAAGTTGGAAATTGCACGTGAAACGTAGCAAATGAGGTGCGTTCCTACGATAACGAAGTTTTAAAAATATCACTCTTATATATCAATCTCCTAAAATTGTAAATATTTACAATTAAAATGCACACCAAACAATGTTCTCTCTATACCATTATGCAATGGAATACTTTTGTGTGGCCTTGTAAATCAATAACAAATATTCTTTGCACCACAGATTATGCAAAATGTATATTATAACATGTACTTTATAGATGCATATGAATTTTATTGCGTTCGAATAAATGTAACACCATTAAAATGTATTTGAAACATTTTTCCCCATTAACCGTAATGTAACGGAATACTTTTGATTGTCCCTGTCGGACGTTCCTCTCAGTCCACACAACTTTGAAGAAAGTCCGTGGTAGATATAGCTGCCACCACCGATATTACTAGGTGATATCGGTCACCCACTGTGAGGATTGTGTAAATGAAGACTTACGCTATCAATTAACTGAATTATCAGTTTATTAAGAATATATGTACACACTAAATACGCTATTTACAAATATATACAATTACAACTCAGATATAGGTGATCCGGTTCAACATTAAATTAAATACAGTAAAGATTGGCTGTGTACTATTCCAATTACACTTTCCACCTCACACTCAATGCACGTTAGATTCACTTTATCGGAGATCAGCTTTGAATCTCCCAACACAAGTATACTCGGCCCAGAGCACTAAACACCAGGACGTCTGTGTCCTTTGCTCACCAGAAAACGCACTGCTTACGCTCTACAACACAGAGCACACCCTAGAAGGACCTCGGTCCTACACACACCTTCTTGGTACGAAACCAAGGAACGGACTGACCTAAAATGAGACAAGACTTGCTCTTCTCAACTCACTGGGTCACACGAATGTCAACCTCCTTTGGAGCTCATTCATTGGACACATCCTCCATTCTTTTCTTGCTTAGTGACATGCTGCTAATCTGCTCATCATCCGCATACCTCACTGACAGATGGACATGCCTCTCAGCAATCTTCTCTTTTTTTTATTCACCACCTGCACAGGATTATCTGTCAATTCCCCTTTCCACAAAGAAGGAATGTCACCTTGGAAATTCTGATACACAGCCATACAATACGAAATATTGAAATAGAGAAACGGCGGAAATTCCATTCCTTAGCAGAGGTGCTATCAGAACCTGACAGTCCCTGTAATTGAACTATGCACCCAATTTTGATAAAATTTGAAATAACTCGACAAAATTATGTAATAATTATGTATTTAAAATTTCAAACGATTAAAATACATTTGAAACTTTTTTCCCCATTGACCGTAATGTAACGGAATCCTTTTGATTGTCCCTGTAATTGATCTATGCATCCGATTTTCATAAAATTTGAAATGATTCGACAAAATTATGTAATAATTATATATTTTAAATTTCAAATGATTCGGTTGGGTAGTTTTTGCGTTGTTATATGCGGACGGAGGGACAGACAGACAGACGGACGGACTGAAGACAACAATTAGTGCTACGTATTTACATAATTACGAACGCACCTAAAAAGAAGTGCACATGATGGTATGACACATACTTTTCAGCAAGAACATCACACCAGTTCCAAAGCAGTTTCAGGGGTATGAGGATTGCTATTCTACTGGAGCGTTAGATAGCCTTTCTGTTCCAACTATATAGATGGAAGATCAGGATCAGCTGAAGGCAGTTCTTCCAAACAAGACCGTGATAGTAAGCACGCATTACCTGTAGGTAGAATGTATTACTATATGACAAAAGGTACTGTGACTTCACAGCCTCTATTTTCACAGAAAAAATATATAGAATATAGTGCAATTCCTTGATGCCTGAGTATTTGTGCTTTCCATAACAGAGATTGCAAACTTATGATTGAAACTATTTATTTATCTCCTCTAAAATATCAGCTTCAGAATCAAGCGCCTTACGTGCATCTTTAAATTTTGTGTTCTGATTTATTATTTTCCCTTACCTGCAAAAGCACTTAAACATCGCACCCGACATAAATGAATGCATTCCAAGTAATGTATTACGTGCCTCTTTACCTAGAAGTCCATGCATCCCACTCAAGTTGTAGTACTTTGCTTTACACCTTGTTTTTGGATCCAAATTTTACAAATATTAACCCATCCTAGTTTTTCATATCTGTTTCTAAAAAAAAAACAGTGTGATAACTGACACAAGAAATAATAATTCTAAATCCCAGACGCTAATGCATGGTATACTCAAAATAAATGTCGCTTATCAACACTTCTTGGAAGCAGGCAATTTAGTGGATTCTTCAACTAGTTAATTCGTGAATTTATAGTATTTTTCTCCTTAGATAACGTACATATCATTCGTGTATTCAACTATTTCAGATAATGTTCATTTTTCCATTCTTAAGAAATGAAATGTATAAGTTCTTTATTGTTCTCTTCATGTGATAAAAGCTACTTACATTTTCATACTGTTTGTTCAGGAGTTCATAACTTTGTATAACATCACTAGTAGTTCATATATTTCGTTCATTTCTTTTTATTGACTGTATGTATCAAACGTCAAATACAACATCTGTTCTTTGAGAGATGTATAATCTTTTATTATTTTAGAAAACTTATTCTTTGCTAGTTGTTCAAATGATTGTAGCTCCTGCGGTAGAATTGAACGAAGTATATTCCGCCATTTATATTAACTCCACCATTTGCATTCTTTCAGCAGTCGCAATTTTGTCGTAACATCTATCAGTTTGATTTTTCAGTTTTTTTGCATTAAACTATCAAGTCTTGCTAATCATCATGGACGAAGCTCTAGATTGTAGGATAAGACACTTCTCATATCAAAATTGCTTCGCTCTGCAATCATCGTCATCTGAGCAAATATATATCTTATTATCTTGGAAACAAACTCTGGTTTATTAAAATTTTGCACTCTCTTTCTTTTTCAAGTCAGAAAATGTCTTTAGCTCCTTTATTTTTGGAAGATTGAAAAACCCTTCTGGCTTTGAGTCTTCAGACAAATATTCTCTCTTGAAAGTTTTGTAAGCTTCTTCAAGCATTTCATGAGCTTTGCCTATGTCTGATTTATAATTGCTCCAGTTGAGTCGATTACCACGTCTAAATTTATCTATTCGTTGATACTCATCTTCTGTAAATATAGGATATCATGTTCATCTTTCCGTATCTTGCTTAAAGAAGATGTGAATATAGAACAGATTTTTCTGAAGAACTGATTTTGGTTCCTTTACGAATCATGTGAAGAAATGCTGCTCTGATATCAAAAATATCTTTTAACTGCGATGGGTCTTTGATTAAACTTCGTTGTAGCTTTTGACCCCTGCGTGTCTTTACTTATTGTCTCTTGAATCGCCCTATTATTTTAATAGCATGCAAAACAAAGAATTCGATTCGATTATCCTGTTTACCGTCGGACATTTTCCAATATGGCGTCCATTAGTTATTCTGTTTATGAAAATAATCATGGATAAACGTCATTCTGATGTTGTGGTGAATCCAAAAATGTCTGGTTTAACAATTTGGCTCAACGAAGGCAGCCATTTTCCAAAATAGAGCCCATAAGCTAGCCTGAAACTGAAAATATGGATAAATGTCATTCTTATGTTCTGGTGAATCTAAAAAGTGAATGTGTATTGTTTAACAAGTCCGATGACATGAAAACAAACGAGCCTTTGGCTCAATGATGGTGGCTATTTTCCAATATGGTGTCCATTAGATATACTTCGATTTTGAAAATATCATGAATAAATGTCATCCTGATGTTGTGATGAATCCAAAAATGTATGGTTTAACAAGTCCATTGACATGAAACTACAAGAGTCCCTACCTGAACAACGATTGCCATTTTCCAATATGGCGCCCATAAGCTATCTTGGTTTTGAATATATCACGGATAAATGACTTATTTATGATACGATGAATCCAAAAATATATGGTTTACCTAGTCCGCTGACATGAAACCACAGGACCCCTTAACTCAAAGATGGCGGCCATTTTCCAATATGGCGCCTATAAGCTACCCTCGTTTTGAAAGCATCATGGATAAACGAAGTGCTGTTGTTGTGGTGAATCCAAAAATATATAGTTTACCAAGTCCCCTGACATGAAAGCACACGAGCCCCTGGTTCAACGACTATATGTACTCATGGCGATTCGAAACTTCGTACACATACTCACCAATCAATTTAATCTATTTTCGTTGCTTGGTTTGAGGTCAAAGTTAAACTTTGTCCGGTCCTTTAAATTTTTATTTGTTTATTTTATTTATTTATTTATTTATCAGCGCAATAGGTCTAACACCCTTCCCCCCTCCTCCTTAATCAGCCCAACCTGTTAAAAAATTGACTTAGTTCTGTCGACTTGTTGAAAATTGGTCTTTATTTTGCACTATGTCTTAAATCTTTGTTTGTACATCTTTCCCTAAAATAAAATCTTTCACAATTATTCACTGCCTTTTTTTTCCCCCTTACATAATCTTTTTTTTTTTTCCTGCTACTTCAAAATAGTGATTTTCTGCTAAAAAAAAAAAAAAAAGCATTTTTGTTGCGAGACTGTGTGTGTGGGGGGGGGGGAAGGGAGGAGTGCTCTCCTGTCAAAAATACTTCTTTTTTTATCAGAAAATTAGTTAGTTGTACTTAAAACTACAAGGAAAGCCAATGGCAATGGCTATAGCCTCCTCCTCCCCTCGTACAGGACCATGATACGAAGTAAAAAAAAATTAATACAGTGAAACATCCAAATAAGGGACACCTATGGGACCGGAACTTTTGTCCCTTAAATGGAGGTGTCCCTTATTCGGAGTTTTTTGTATTACTTTTAATCCAGAAGGATATAAAAATAACAAAGCATCGAAGGAGAAATTTAAATGTATCTGAAGTGTATAAATTATGTTAATCAGACAAAAGAAAGAAAAGAGAAACAAGTTGAATGTAGATTCTGCCATTGCAGAATTGAGTTTCGCCTACGTTTAGAAAAAAAAAAGAAAAAAATCGATAGAGGTTTTTTAGAAGGGCGACCCCGTTTAGATTGCAATGAACTAACTTCATTTTTCTTGTGTTTATCAATATAATAGGAAACAGAACGGCGTGAAATACCCAATTGAATAGCAATTTCTCTCTGAGACATTGGAATTGGGACCGTTCAAGTATTACGTAAGCACTAAAGGGGGAGGGGGGAGTCCAGAGTTTGCTTATTTTTTCTGACAAGGGGGAGGGGGGGTCACGACAATTCTTACGTAAGCATTAAACAACGAAGCAACTCAGGGCATCGCCATGGGGGGTATGGGGGGGGAGCCTCCCCCCCCGATATATGTGAAGTTGGGAAATTTGAGCTTAGAGTTGGGAAAATTTAGATTTTTGAAAGACTTTCTTTTTTTTTAATAATTACAAGAAATATATGAACTTTTTATTCTTTCGGTGACAATGGTTTAGCAAACAAGTTAAATTATCAAAAGAAATCAACCAGACTCAATTTGTCATTGTATTTCTCTGCTCTATGAAAACATCATACACTTATTAGACCTAAATGTCTCTGCTCCTGTGTATCAATATCTGACTCTAAACAGCTTTCTCCACTCCTTTGTTTCCTCCAAAACTTTCATTTCTGAAAAATTTCAAATTATAGTCCGTGACTTTTATGTTACTTTCGTATGAAAATCCATAATGGCTCATATACTAGAAGTCTGTCCGGGCCTGGGCTTGGTCCAAGGTACTGGCATGGCCCGTGGACCGAGCAGGCAAACTTTCAAACAGAGTGCTTCCACCATTCTGATATAAAAATTTAAAAGAAGCTCATAAAATTTGAATTATTTTCAATAAATATGAGTTTTACAAGAATGCGTATAAATGTGCTGCATGAGCCGATTTTATTTTAACAACACTAATGCAAAAATATATTTTGTCCAAAATGTAGAGAACGTCATCGGATAGTTAATCATGTTTGAGCCTGAGCTTAGCTTTTTTTTGCAGACTCGGGCAGGAGCACCGTCAGTTTATTACCCCTCCCCCTTTTTAATCCTCAAACCAGAAAAATTATCAAATCATAGATGCAAAAAAAGTAAAAATGTCGAATATGAAGTCGCAAAGGACTGATGAAAACTTTCACTTTAGACAGATTTTTATCTTTGGCGGGAAATTTTCAAGCAATTTTTACGTCAGGAGGGTGAAAGGAGGACACTGTGCAACATCAAACACCCTACAGTTGGCGGGGGATTCCCCTCACATCGCCAGGTCCCCCAAAATGGCTTTCCAGATTGTTTATTACCTTGTTCATAGTCATATAATAACAAACATCTTCATTAATCTCTAACACATAGGTTCCCAACCTTTTTTGAACCACCGCCCCCTTTACAAGAGAAAAAAATGCCAACGCCCCCTCCCCTCTTCCATGATAATTAATTTTACAAAATATTAAAATATTGTAGCATATTATCTATATTTTGTCTGTCTAGCTATCTATTAAGAATCACAAAGTTGATGTTAGTTAAAACAACCATCAAACGTAGTAAGAAACAGTTTATTAAAAATTGAAATACTCACAAAAACCACATAATTTTTTTAAACAACGAAATGGTTCAGGCTGATGGAGTTTTATCAATTTGTTCATGTCGGATTCTAATTTCTTTAACATCTGTCACAAATCGTTAGATTCAAAGGTGTCTGTGCCTTTTTTTTAGACAGTAGATTAGCTACTGCACGGAATCCACTCTGAGCTAAATCTGATGAAGAAAAAGCAATTAAAATTTTATGTACTCTCATTCACAATCCAGGTTAAAGAGCTGTATTGGTTTTTGAGGTTGGAACTCTTGGTATCCATTTCCGAATTTCACTTTTAGTTCTCGTTTGCTGCAAGTTCCTCTTACAAATATGATGATACTGCTGTATCTGTATTTGCGAAATTATCTAAAAAGGGTCTTTGAACAAGCCAGATGTGGAAAGATCAAAGCTTTCATTTCATACATGTTAATACTTCAAAATCCGCTATCACAGTAACAAAATTAAATAACAATCTATGCTCATCGCGAGAATTCTAATGCTCTGAAATTCCGTGCATTAGTTCTTGAAATAGGACTATTGCGAATATCGAGAAAAATATAGAATAAATGCGCTGTTGTGCGATTTACTCCAAAACATAATCAGCAATAATATTTATCAAGATAAAAACGAATTTGAAGTTTGATAACATTCTCGCATTAGCTCTTGAGATACAGCTTTTACGAAAAACGGAAAAATTTTCAGCATAGCAGAGATAACCATTTCTTGATACAGAGCTGTTGCAGAAATCATGAAAAAGACAGCATAGCCGCGACATCCTTTGAGAGAATTTTAACAAAATGTAAACAGCATCTATTCATCTCAAAGAATAATCAAATCTGAAATTTGGTGAATATCCGTGCATTACTTCTTGAGATAGAGCTTTTACAGAAATCGTGAAAAGGCAGCCTAGCAGTGCCACCTTTTCTGCAATTTTCAACAAAATGTATACAGTATACACTATTGTCAAGGACTAACAGAATCTGAAGTTTGATGAAAATTTGTGTCGCAATTTTTAAGCTAAAGCTGTCGCAGAAATCGGGAAAAAACAGCATAGTTGAGTGATTTGCACGAAAAACAAATCAGTATCAATTTATATCAGGGACCACCTGAATATAAATTTTTGCTGAATTCCGTGTGTTAGTTGTTGAGATAGAGGGCCCACAAAATTCATATCACATGCAAACAGAGTCGTAGATTCACAGAATCACAAACAGACATTTTGTAAAAACATGTTTTTTAAAATCTCTGACCCCTAAAACATGTAATTCCGTCAAAGACAGAACTTGAAAAATTTCACAAATCCAAAATACTTTCTTTTGTAAAGATAGAAGAAAGTAAAAATATCACATATCTTTGTATTTTCTAGTATCAGCACGCATTTAATTAAATGCCCTAGTAGCCTAGAAGACTTCATGGCTTCATTTGAAAAAACTTTTTGGCAAATTAAGCCCATAGGTAACGATTGGTTTATACATGGGTAGTAGTAGGAAAAGGACAGTACGGGCTCAGCCGGAGGGGCTGAGGGGCCGCCCCTCCGCACCCCTCCGGTTGCCCCTCCGCACCCCTCCGGCTGCCCCTCCGCACCCCTCCGGCTGTCCCACCTCCGGCTGCCCCTCTTGCTCCCACCGTGCCACCGCCACCCTCCTGCTCCCACCATCTCACCGCCACCCTCCTGCGCCCCCTAGTGGAAAAAAGGAACATTCTATTCTAACAGGATAGGTGAACAACCTTCCCTAATTAAAAATATTATCAATCACATCTCAACATTGAATCATACTATAAGATGAAGATTAAATTTGTATTTGAATTTTAAACAACCGTAATTTTAATGAGTATTATTAATTAAGCGAAACAATTAAAATTTCAGTTTTTAACCATTTTATTTAGATTTCTTCAACTACAAGATGAGATTATCAATTTAACTCAAGAAAGTTAAACATATATTTGAATTTTGCTTGATAGACATCTTAATGAGTAGTATTAATTAAGTAAAAACAATAGAAAATATCCAGTTTTATAGAAAAAGACTGATTTCTTACGATTTTTATCAACTATATGATCAATGTAACACTTAAAAGTTGAAAGTTAAACATGTATCCTAGTTTTTCAACAGCTATAGCCTTAATGAGTATCGTTAATTAAGTAAAAAAACAATGGAAAATATCAAGTTTTATGGAAAAAGACTGATCTCTTACGATTTTTATCAACTTAAGAGAGAAAACTTAAACACACATTTCAGTTTTTCAAACGCTATAACCTTAATGAGTAGTATTAATTAAGTAAAAACAATAGAAAATATCCAGTTTTATAGAAAAAGACTGATTTCTTACGATTTTTATCAACTATATGATCAATGTAACACTTAAAAGTTGAAAGTTAAACATGTATCCTAGTTTTTCAACAGCTATAGCCTTAATGAGTATCGTTAATTAAGTAAAAAAACAATGGAAAATATCAAGTTTTATGGAAAAAGACTGATCTCTTACGATTTTTATCAACTTAAGAGAGAAAACTTAAACACACATTTCAGTTTTTCAAACGCTATAACCTTAATGAGCATTCATAATTAAGTAAAAAACAATGGAAAATATCGATTTTTATAGAAAAAGACTGATTTCTTACGATTTTTATCAACTGCAAAAGAAATTTAAGCATGCATTCCAGTTTTGGACAACCATTTCCTTCATGAACATTATTAATTAAGCAAAACAACAGAAAATATTAAATTTTTAACTGATTTCTTCATATTTATTTTTTTTTTTTTTTTATATATATATATAAAATCAGAATACACAACTTAAAATAGAAATTTAAACATATTTTTTAATTTTTGAACAGTCGTTACCTCAAAGAGTTTCAATAATTAAACAATTAACAAAGGAAACTAATGATTTTTTAACGAAAAAAGACGAATTAAACGAATTTGGTTAACTTTTACTCTAAATGGAAATTTCATCATACTTTTATATACTAACTAAGTAGAATTTTAATGCATAAACGAACACATTTCAGTAAATATTCAACGCACACGCAAATATGAAAACAACACCTGCTTCTTGTGACGTCATATTGAAACCAAAAGTTATTCCTCCGAAGTCCCTCACCATACCTTTTCACCCCCATCTCCCCCAATTTTTTACCTTAGGTAGGGAAATGGACAATGCAATGACCTCTCATTCTTGTATATTTAGAAGTCTGGGAGAAAAAAAGAGAAATTTTATACACTCCAATTTCATAACAGTTACCGCAATATCCCAAAATTTTAATTTTGGAAGACATAATCAGTATAATTAATTAAACAAAATAATAAAAATATTATTTTTTAAGATGAAAAGGTGAATTTAAGCGAATTTGATTAGTTTTACAATAGTCTTTTGAACAACAACTTAGAAATATAGATTTCTAACAGAAGAATTAAACGTATATTTTAATTTTAACAACAAAAACTTAACAAGTATCATTAATTCAACAAAAATAAATATCAATTTTAAAGAAAAGACGAATTTGAATAATTTTACACTAGTATTTTCAAAAGCAACATAGAAATATCAATACTTATTCACATATTTCACTTATTCACTGTATTCAGTACTATATTTAATAAATATGGATACAATTTAAGAATTTTCTAATCTATAATTAAATATTAGCTGTATATTTAATGTTACCCATGTTTTCAACATTAGTTCATAAACGTGAATTTTGTATTTTAAATACCATGTATTCAGGTTCAGATTATTTTCACTTGAAAACATACAGAATTTTTTAACAGAGTTTGTTTTTGAAATCATTGAAGCAACTGTATTTAATATTTTTAACACCAATTTTCTAAGATTTTCTAACATTTTCCGATTATACATTCTTCAGAAGTACATTTCTAAATGTTACAATCACTTTACATATCGAAAAGATATCATTGAAGCAACTGTATTTAATATTTTTAATACCAATTTTCTAAGATTTTTTAACATTTTCCGGTTATACATTCCTCAAAAGTTATTATTACGTATTCTAAACAATAGAAAATATTAATTTTAAGAATAAAAAGACGAATTTAAACAAATTTTATTAGTTTTACACTATTTTTTCTCACCTCCAACACGGATATATCAATTTTAACAGAAGAATTAAACGTATATTTTAGTTTTTAACAACAAAAATGTAATAAGTATCATTAATTAAACAAAAATAAATATCAATTTTCAAGAAAAGACAATTTTTTACACAAATTTTCAACTTTGAAATACATTTGCTTACATATATTGTTACAGTATATTACTAAACTTAAACTTTTTAAAAAGTTTGAATGTCTTTACAAAGGTTCATACTTATATTTTTCACGTCTTGACTGCATTCGAAATCTTACAATAAAAGTATACTTTTATTATTATTATTATTATTATTCTAGAAAACCTAAAAAATCGTTTCTTGCTGCTTTAGACACTTGACATATTAAAACTACTCTACCCATATAATTAATCAAATTAGGACATGATTCATCTTACACTTCAAAATTTCTGAATTTTTACAATACTTATTTTCATCAAACTTTATTCTTGATCCTATATATTTTAATAGCACAGAATTTTAACATCTGTTTTTATCTACTTATCAAAAAATTATTAAAACACCCAACAACATTTTCCAAATATGAATATTATCTTTACAATTTAATAATGCAAAACATACACGAATACAAAGTTTAATTTTTACAAACATTTCATATTTCAAATCAAACTATTCGAAATTTTCACAACATAAGAGCAAACATTAGACGAACTTTTTAACATTAATATTGCTTACATCTTTTCATCGTAACTTTTAACTATGATAATTATCCATTTTTAGGTTGATTGTCGAAAAACTAACTGAAATTACATAAACTTAATGTAAAAAACCATGTTCTCACACAATTTCTTGAAATTCAACAAAGAATTGACTATTACTCCAATACTTATCTACTTCAATCTCGACTCTTGATAGTATATAGATATTGCATCATTACATACTTACAACTCTTTTCAAACGTTTATCAGAAAATCAAGTCAATCAAAGTCTAGTAGTTATCACACCTGTTCCTCAGAAATATTACTATCATATGAAACAGTAAAGAAAATTAATAGATATTTAATATTTAATAACTTCATACGTGAAATTACTGCCGAATAAGAATACTAATAATCAATAAAATCAACTGTTGGACAAAAAAATAGTACAGATTACTGAAAATTCAAATCATTTTTTCTACAAAAATTACAAAAATTAACAAATGAATGACAAGTTAGAGAAATAACTAAAAAAAATAATGAACATATTTACAAATTTATTAAAATCACACCTTTTTCTGGATTACAAACCACAATTTCTTGAAAAATTTAACACCTAATTTGTAAGATTTTAATCCTAGTATTACATACACTCAATAAATATTCACAATTAACAAAAAATAATTTTTTAGTCTCATCAATAAGCAGAAATTCTATATTAAAAGAATATTTTCATAGTAGTACTTATAAAAATGAGAGTTTACGAATTGATTTTCATAATTTTATCACATTTAAACTTAATATTTTACATAAAACATTATTTAATCAAATTTTATGCTTTCTAATTCAGTAAAATTCAATACCTTTTTAGTTTTTAAACCAATACCACAATATTTATTTACATCAAACTTGATTCTTCACCTTTTATATTTCCACATTACACACGTGAGATAAATACTAACTTGGATCAGGAGTTGAAGTCAATTGATTCCATTCGATTTTCATCATGTACGCATTGCTCCTACACGAAATTTCTTACTGCTATAATCATCTAATGTATTAAAACTAATCTACTCATATTTTTAATCAATTCATCAGATGTTTCATCTCGCACTTCTGAATTATCGTGCATCAAGTTGCTTAAAATATAAATACTATCTTTATAGTTTTAATGATATATAGTATACATGGTTTATCTTGAGTTAGCACTTCCATAGTATTAATCAAATTATATGTTTCATCATGCACTTGATCTTAATGTTTTCATCTTGCATCTAAATTATCGTCCATCGAGTTTTTTAAATAATAATATATTTATAGTTTTTGATTATACATAGCATGTACAAATACAATCTTTAATTTTAACATTTCATATTTCAAATAACCTATTTCCGAAACCAAGCTATGTGAATTTTACCACAATGCTTATTATCATAGAATAATTTGTGTTTCACACTTTTCTAAAAATTATCAGATATGTACCCCTCAGAGAAATTACTATCATATGAATAAATGAAGAAAATTTAATTTATATTAAATGTACACGAAATTGATTGTAATGTACATTTATTTAATAAAAATAAATAAATAAGCGATTATTTATACATTAAACCTTTACTAAATATATACTTCTTTCATTATACAGATGTTTCAACAAGATGAACCAAAACAGCAGCAAACTTCAGAAATTAATGATCCGAATGATTCATCTCTAGCACATGTAGCGTTAACGAATAACACATATGTGAGTACTTATATGAGAAATACTAGAATTCGTATATGAAACGTAATTAGAGTAAATACAAAATGATTTGTCTTACTACCTACACTTTAACAAGTGCTTTTTACCTATATTATTGAAGAGAATCCTAACTGTGTCCATTTATTTCTACTACAGATGTGCTCTATTTGCTACAAACACTTCTTAAGTAAATGGAATTTAACAGAACATACAAAAATCTATACAGGTGAAAAACCTTACACTTGGAAAGATTACCATAAATGCTGTTTTCAAGGAGACGTGAATCAAAAACGCACACATCATCATATAAAGCATCATCAGATATATGTAAACTTAGCGAAGATATTCAAAAATTAGTCAGACTTTTGTAGAATTTAGAAATAAAGGAAGATATTTAGGCTATTTATCCATCATATTTTCACAACATTTACCACAATATCTCAAACTTAAAATTTGGAAGACATACACACTGCTGAAAAGTAATTTTGTGATTCTTCTAACCAGTATGAATGTATAGATGTTATTTTACAGTGTATTCTTTAAATGCTCACATTAAATATTCTTTTATATGCATATATCGTTGTGTTTATTTTTCTAATACCTATTACATTAATGAAATACATAACATTTTAAGTGAAATAACACTCTCACAACTTAAAAAATGCATAAGAACATACAAAAATAAACAGATGTATAAAAAAATATGCAAGTTTACAAAATATTTTCATTGTTTTCTAGAAATATTAACAAAAAATATTTACAATATGAAAAAATTGTAAAAGTGAAAAGAAAAAACATAAATGTAAAAACAAAAACCACAAAGTGAAAAACTCATAACAAAGTTTTTGAAAAAAATATTTACAACAAAATTTTTTTTTACAAAAACCAAAACTTCCAAAAATATTTTTTTCAAAAAATTTTTTTTTTTCAAAAACATTTTTTACAAAAAAAATTTTTTCAAAATAAGTTTTTACAAAAGTAAAAAAAAGAAAATCACAACGTTAAAAAAATGAAAAATTTTTGTTAAAAAAAGTGTAAAAAAATTGCAAAAAAATGTTGTAAAAATTTCAAAAAAAGTTATGAAAAAAGTCTCAAAAATTTTGTTGTTTTTAACGTTGTGATTTTCTTTTTTTTACTTTTGTAAAAACTTATTTTGAAAAAATTTTTTTGTAAAAAATGTTTTTGAAAAAAAAAATTTTTTTGAAAAAAATATTTTTGGAAGTTTTGGTTTTTGTAAAAAAAAATTTTGTTGTAAATATTTTTTTCAAAAACTTTGTTATGAGTTTTTCACTTTGTGGTTTTTGTTTTTACATTTATGTTTTTTCTTTTCACTTTTACAATTTTTTCATATTGTAAATATTTTTTGTTAATATTTCTAGAAAACAATGAAAATATTTTGTAAACTTGCATATTTTTTTATACATCTGTTTATTTTTGTATGTTCTTATGCATTTTTTAAGTTGTGAGAGTGTTATTTCACTTAAAATGTTATGTATTTCATTAATGTAATAGGTATTAGAAAAATAAACACAACGATATATGCATATAAAAGAATATTTAATGTGAGCATTTAAAGAATACACTGTAAAATAACATCTATACATTCATACTGGTTAGAAGAATCACAAAATTACTTTTCAGCAGTGTGTATGTCTTCCAAATTTTAAGTTTGAGATATTGTGGTAAATGTTGTGAAAATATGATGGATAAATAGCCTAAATATCTTCCTTTATTTCTAAATTCTACAAAAGTCTGACTAATTTTTGAATATCTTCGCTAAGTTTACATATATCTGATGATGCTTTATATGATGATGTGTGCGTTTTTGATTCACGTCTCCTTGAAAACAGCATTTATGGTAATCTTTCCAAGTGTAAGGTTTTTCACCTGTATAGATTTTTGTATGTTCTGTTAAATTCCATTTACTTAAGAAGTGTTTGTAGCAAATAGAGCACATCTGTAGTAGAAATAAATGGACACAGTTAGGATTCTCTTCAATAATATAGGTAAAAAGCACTTGTTAAAGTGTAGGTAGTAAGACAAATCATTTTGTATTTACTCTAATTACGTTTCATATACGAATTCTAGTATTTCTCATATAAGTACTCACATATGTGTTATTCGTTAACGCTACATGTGCTAGAGATGAATCATTCGGATCATTAATTTCTGAAGTTTGCTGCTGTTTTGGTTCATCTTGTTGAAACATCTGTATAATGAAAGAAGTATATATTTAGTAAAGGTTTAATGTATAAATAATCGCTTATTTATTTATTTTTATTAAATAAATGTACATTACAATCAATTTCGTGTACATTTAATATAAATTAAATTTTCTTCATTTATTCATATGATAGTAATTTCTCTGAGGGGTACATATCTGATAATTTTTAGAAAAGTGTGAAACACAAATTATTCTATGATAATAAGCATTGTGGTAAAATTCACATAGCTTGGTTTCGGAAATAGGTTATTTGAAATATGAAATGTTAAAATTAAAGATTGTATTTGTACATGCTATGTATAATCAAAAACTATAAATATATTATTATTTAAAAAACTCGATGGACGATAATTTAGATGCAAGATGAAAACATTAAGATCAAGTGCATGATGAAACATATAATTTGATTAATACTATGGAAGTGCTAACTCAAGATAAACCATGTATACTATATATCATTAAAACTATAAAGATAGTATTTATATTTTAAGCAACTTGATGCACGATAATTCAGAAGTGCGAGATGAAACATCTGATGAATTGATTAAAAATATGAGTAGATTAGTTTTAATACATTAGATGATTATAGCAGTAAGAAATTTCGTGTAGGAGCAATGCGTACATGATGAAAATCGAATGGAATCAATTGACTTCAACTCCTGATCCAAGTTAGTATTTATCTCACGTGTGTAATGTGGAAATATAAAAGGTGAAGAATCAAGTTTGATGTAAATAAATATTGTGGTATTGGTTTAAAAACTAAAAAGGTATTGAATTTTACTGAATTAGAAAGCATAAAATTTGATTAAATAATGTTTTATGTAAAATATTAAGTTTAAATGTGATAAAATTATGAAAATCAATTCGTAAACTCTCATTTTTATAAGTACTACTATGAAAATATTCTTTTAATATAGAATTTCTGCTTATTGATGAGACTAAAAAATTATTTTTTGTTAATTGTGAATATTTATTGAGTGTATGTAATACTAGGATTAAAATCTTACAAATTAGGTGTTAAATTTTTCAAGAAATTGTGGTTTGTAATCCAGAAAAAGGTGTGATTTTAATAAATTTGTAAATATGTTCATTATTTTTTTTAGTTATTTCTCTAACTTGTCATTCATTTGTTAATTTTTGTAATTTTTGTAGAAAAAATGATTTGAATTTTCAGTAATCTGTACTATTTTTTTGTCCAACAGTTGATTTTATTGATTATTAGTATTCTTATTCGGCAGTAATTTCACGTATGAAGTTATTAAATATTAAATATCTATTAATTTTCTTTACTGTTTCATATGATAGTAATATTTCTGAGGAACAGGTGTGATAACTACTAGACTTTGATTGACTTGATTTTCTGATAAACGTTTGAAAAGAGTTGTAAGTATGTAATGATGCAATATCTATATACTATCAAGAGTCGAGATTGAAGTAGATAAGTATTGGAGTAATAGTCAATTCTTTGTTGAATTTCAAGAAATTGTGTGAGAACATGGTTTTTTACATTAAGTTTATGTAATTTCAGTTAGTTTTTCGACAATCAACCTAAAAATGGATAATTATCATAGTTAAAAGTTACGATGAAAAGATGTAAGCAATATTAATGTTAAAAAGTTCGTCTAATGTTTGCTCTTATGTTGTGAAAATTTCGAATAGTTTGATTTGAAATATGAAATGTTTGTAAAAATTAAACTTTGTATTCGTGTATGTTTTGCATTATTAAATTGTAAAGATAATATTCATATTTGGAAAATGTTGTTGGGTGTTTTAATAATTTTTTGATAAGTAGATAAAAACAGATGTTAAAATTCTGTGCTATTAAAATATATAGGATCAAGAATAAAGTTTGATGAAAATAAGTATTGTAAAAATTCAGAAATTTTGAAGTGTAAGATGAATCATGTCCTAATTTGATTAATTATATGGGTAGAGTAGTTTTAATATGTCAAGTGTCTAAAGCAGCAAGAAACGATTTTTTAGGTTTTCTAGAATAATAATAATAATAATAATAAAAGTATACTTTTATTGTAAGATTTCGAATGCAGTCAAGACGTGAAAAATATAAGTATGAACCTTTGTAAAGACATTCAAACTTTTTAAAAAGTTTAAGTTTAGTAATATACTGTAACAATATATGTAAGCAAATGTATTTCAAAGTTGAAAATTTGTGTAAAAAATTGTCTTTTCTTGAAAATTGATATTTATTTTTGTTTAATTAATGATACTTATTACATTTTTGTTGTTAAAAACTAAAATATACGTTTAATTCTTCTGTTAAAATTGATATATCCGTGTTGGAGGTGAGAAAAAATAGTGTAAAACTAATAAAATTTGTTTAAATTCGTCTTTTTATTCTTAAAATTAATATTTTCTATTGTTTAGAATACGTAATAATAACTTTTGAGGAATGTATAACCGGAAAATGTTAAAAAATCTTAGAAAATTGGTATTAAAAATATTAAATACAGTTGCTTCAATGATATCTTTTCGATATGTAAAGTGATTGTAACATTTAGAAATGTACTTCTGAAGAATGTATAATCGGAAAATGTTAGAAAATCTTAGAAAATTGGTGTTAAAAATATTAAATACAGTTGCTTCAATGATTTCAAAAACAAACTCTGTTAAAAAATTCTGTATGTTTTCAAGTGAAAATAATCTGAACCTGAATACATGGTATTTAAAATACAAAATTCACGTTTATGAACTAATGTTGAAAACATGGGTAACATTAAATATACAGCTAATATTTAATTATAGATTAGAAAATTCTTAAATTGTATCCATATTTATTAAATATAGTACTGAATACAGTGAATAAGTGAAATATGTGAATAAGTATTGATATTTCTATGTTGCTTTTGAAAATACTAGTGTAAAATTATTCAAATTCGTCTTTTCTTTAAAATTGATATTTATTTTTGTTGAATTAATGATACTTGTTAAGTTTTTGTTGTTAAAATTAAAATATACGTTTAATTCTTCTGTTAGAAATCTATATTTCTAAGTTGTTGTTCAAAAGACTATTGTAAAACTAATCAAATTCGCTTAAATTCACCTTTTCATCTTAAAAAATAATATTTTTATTATTTTGTTTAATTAATTATACTGATTATGTCTTCCAAAATTAAAATTTTGGGATATTGCGGTAACTGTTATGAAATTGGAGTGTATAAAATTTCTCTTTTTTTCTCCCAGACTTCTAAATATACAAGAATGAGAGGTCATTGCATTGTCCATTTCCCTACCTAAGGTAAAAAATTGGGGGAGATGGGGGTGAAAAGGTATGGTGAGGGACTTCGGAGGAATAACTTTTGGTTTCAATATGACGTCACAAGAAGCAGGTGTTGTTTTCATATTTGCGTGTGCGTTGAATATTTACTGAAATGTGTTCGTTTATGCATTAAAATTCTACTTAGTTAGTATATAAAAGTATGATGAAATTTCCATTTAGAGTAAAAGTTAACCAAATTCGTTTAATTCGTCTTTTTTCGTTAAAAAATCATTAGTTTCCTTTGTTAATTGTTTAATTATTGAAACTCTTTGAGGTAACGACTGTTCAAAAATTAAAAAATATGTTTAAATTTCTATTTTAAGTTGTGTATTCTGATTTTATATATATATATAAAAAAAAAAAAAAAATAAATATGAAGAAATCAGTTAAAAATTTAATATTTTCTGTTGTTTTGCTTAATTAATAATGTTCATGAAGGAAATGGTTGTCCAAAACTGGAATGCATGCTTAAATTTCTTTTGCAGTTGATAAAAATCGTAAGAAATCAGTCTTTTTCTATAAAAATCGATATTTTCCATTGTTTTTTACTTAATTATGAATGCTCATTAAGGTTATAGCGTTTGAAAAACTGAAATGTGTGTTTAAGTTTTCTCTCTTAAGTTGATAAAAATCGTAAGAGATCAGTCTTTTTCCATAAAACTTGATATTTTCCATTGTTTTTTTACTTAATTAACGATACTCATTAAGGCTATAGCTGTTGAAAAACTAGGATACATGTTTAACTTTCAACTTTTAAGTGTTACATTGATCATATAGTTGATAAAAATCGTAAGAAATCAGTCTTTTTCTATAAAACTGGATATTTTCTATTGTTTTTACTTAATTAATACTACTCATTAAGGTTATAGCGTTTGAAAAACTGAAATGTGTGTTTAAGTTTTCTCTCTTAAGTTGATAAAAATCGTAAGAGATCAGTCTTTTTCCATAAAACTTGATATTTTCCATTGTTTTTTTACTTAATTAACGATACTCATTAAGGCTATAGCTGTTGAAAAACTAGGATACATGTTTAACTTTCAACTTTTAAGTGTTACATTGATCATATAGTTGATAAAAATCGTAAGAAATCAGTCTTTTTCTATAAAACTGGATATTTTCTATTGTTTTTACTTAATTAATACTACTCATTAAGATGTCTATCAAGCAAAATTCAAATATATGTTTAACTTTCTTGAGTTAAATTGATAATCTCATCTTGTAGTTGAAGAAATCTAAATAAAATGGTTAAAAACTGAAATTTTAATTGTTTCGCTTAATTAATAATACTCATTAAAATTACGGTTGTTTAAAATTCAAATACAAATTTAATCTTCATCTTATAGTATGATTCAATGTTGAGATGTGATTGATAATATTTTTAATTAGGGAAGGTTGTTCACCTATCCTGTTAGAATAGAATGTTCCTTTTTTCCACTAGGGGGCGCAGGAGGGTGGCGGTGAGATGGTGGGAGCAGGAGGGTGGCGGTGGCACGGTGGGAGCAAGAGGGGCAGCCGGAGGTGGGACAGCCGGAGGGGTGCGGAGGGGCAGCCGGAGGGGTGCGGAGGGGCAACCGGAGGGGTGCGGAGGGGCGGCCCCTCAGCCCCTCCGGCTGAGCCCGTACTGTCCTTTTCCTACTACTATGGGTGCCTATTCACATTTCAAATGTTTAATACTGTACTGCTGGCATTTCTTCTTCGATTAAGATATTTTGAAACATAATTTTTTTCCCTATTTAAGTTTAAATAAATTTACTTTTGAACAAATTTATAGATACAACGATTTTTAATACTTTCACTAAGAATAAACTAATTTCTTGAAATGATTCAAATCACGGATTCGTTTAAAAATAACTTTTCAGGCATACGTCGTCATACTTTTCTGGAAATACAGGCTAATAAAAAAAAATTCTGTTTAAAACTTTTAGCTAGCCACTTATTGCGAATTTTGTACACCATAATTTTTGAATTCATAATGACATTCAATCCGCGTCATAGCGATTTTTCGTGTTCCACTGGGATATTTTCACATTCTTGAAAGAATTGAGCAACAATGTTTTTCGCCTGATAAAATAAATTTCTGTTCGCCTCCATTTTATCCCTTCTTCGTGTTCCGTGTGTTTTTAAACATTAGTAAAATAAATTCATTTTAAACATTAGTAAAATAAATTCATTTTAAACATTAGTAAAATAAATTCAATTCCTATCCTACCCCCCCCCCCCCTATCCCGCAGATTTAGTTATCTTTTTGTCACGGATTGGGGACCTCTTATAATAGAGGCTGAAGCAAATCCATTTTGTTTCGGATAATTGGTACCCATTTCCCCCTCAATCCAGTGCGCCGGAGCGTAACCCTCGAAAGTTCCGAAGGTTACTGCCGGAGCTGGATTTACCAAATGGTGGAAATTAGCTTGGTTTTTCGACTGGGTACCAATTCGAGTGCCAAATCCGAGAGTACAAAGGAGATCAGCTTGCAGCAGCTGCCATATTTCCTATATAGCAAACTTTAGATACTCAACTAACCAATAGATGGCAGCACGCCACACCTTTACCTAAGACACTTACCTGTGTGGCACCAGTGAGTAAACTGACATTCACTCACCTGCCGACTCTGAGGATCGTACGACCGATTTCGATGTACTGCAAATCCTTACCAACTCTTCATGCTAATTTAATTTAATTTTATGTAAATATTGTGTTCAAATATAAGATTATGAAAACTTATCCATAGCAGTTTATTTTATTATCAAATACATCCAATGCTCTCACCGATGGAGTCAGATTAATGGAGAGGTCAGCGAACGGCCTTTCCAAGTGGTGACCCTGTGAAGGAATACATCGCAGGCTAACATCGTCGTAATTAGAAGACTTGCGTTCATCATCGTCCTGCTTTCATCCAACTTTACAAGTGCTCTGATTAGGGACTTTATTCTGAATTTTATGCCAGCTGTGGTACAAAGGAGAGCCCACGTGTTCGCGATGTGCCGATTCTGAAGGTAAGTGGCTATTTTTCATTTCCGTTCATTGTTTCTGTCAGGAGTGCTTTGTTTATTTTTACATATTCACGATGCCGCCAAACGATCCATTGCAACAGGTTGAGAAAGTCTCTGTTAAATTCCCCCCTTTTTGGGATAAAGAGGCTGACCTTTGGTTTATTAACATCGAAGCACAATTTATTCTAAATAACATTACTCAAGATACTACGAAGTATTACGCAGTAGTATCGGCTCTTAATTCGGAAGTGCTTTCATATGTGAGCGATATCGTGAAAAATCCCCCGCAAACGGATTTGTACTTAAGCCTTAAAAAACGCTTAATCGCTGAGTTCGCGGATTCTGAGCAAAAGCGGGTGAAAGATTTGCTAATGCATACGGTTTTGGGGGATGAAAAGCCATCGCACCTCTTACGTAAAATGCGACAGCTCGCGCAGGAAAAAGTTAATGAGGAATTTCTCAAAACACTATGGATACAACGTTTGCCTAAAGAAACGCAAGCTATTTTATCTGTTTCGGAAGGTAATTTAGATAAACTCGCGCAGATGGCTGATAAAATCATCGAAGTAGCAATTCCACAAGTCGCGGAGACGCAGCGGCGTTACGATCAAAACAAAGAAAACGCGTCGGTTTCCGAATTACAGGCGCAAATCGCGGAGTTAACCGAGCAGGTGAAACATTTATCGCGCTTTAGCCAGCGGCGGGAGCATAGATCGCGGGACCGTTCTACGCATAGAAGACATCGATCGCAGACTCCTAAGCGCATGAAAGAAGGTTTGTGTTGGTATCACGCTACGTTCGCCGATAGGGCACGGCAATGCCGACCCCCATGTAATTTTAAGAAATCGGAAAACTAGAAGGGAAATCGCACGTGGCGCAATGTGATTTCAATGTTAACACATCAAGTCGCCTTTTTATTCACGATCCTACTTCTCGCCGGCATTATTTAATTGATAGCGGCAGCGATGTTTGTGTTTTGCCGTATACGGCTAAGATGTCTTTTGTTGCACCTTCTAATTTAACACTGTATTCAGCCAGCAATTCCCCAATCAAAACATATGGCACTAAAATGATAACACTTAATCTAAATTTACGACGCCAATTAAAATGGCCATTTATAATCGCTAACGTTAGTAAACCAATTATCGGCGCCGATTTTTTAAAACATTATGGATTATTAATTGATTTGAAAAATTCTTGTTTATATGATCCACTCACTAAGTTCACTTCCAAAGGCACAACAATTAACAGTCACAGCAAAAGCATTAATCTTGTCTCTAGTAGAGATAAATTCTATAACATCTTAAACAAATATAAGGATATAATTCGCCCATATCCTGCTTCACCCAACCCAAAGCATAATACTGTGCATCGGATAATAACAAATAGGCAACCAGTCTTCAGTCGTCCTAGGCGTTTGAACCCCAAGCAGTTAGCCGTCGCAAAGCAGGAATTTCAGACCATGATGGAACAGGGTATTTGTAGGCCTAGTAAATCGAATTGGTCAAACCCCTTACATATGGTTCCTAAAGCTAATGGTGAATTTCGCCCCACTGGCGACTATCGCGCCTTAAATAGAATAACTCAGATGGATAGATATCCTTTACCACATTTACATGATTTTGCACAAAATTTGCACGGAAAAAAATATTTTTCAAAAATCGATCTTACTAGAGCATATCATCAAATTCCAGTGCATCCTGATGACGTGCCCAAAACGGCAATAACTACACCTTTCGGGCTCTTTGAATTTTTATTCATGCCATTCGGCTTAAAATGCGCAGCCCAAACATTTCAACGTTTTATGAATGAAGTACTATATGGTTTTGATTTTGCTTTCGACTACATTGATGACATATTAATTGGCAGCTCATCTGAGGAGGAGCACGCTAAGCACTTAGATATGGTTTTTAGTCGCCTCTCTGAGTATGGCATTCGAATCAATGTGGATAAATGCGTTTTAGGTGTTCAGGAACTGTCTTTTTTGGGCTATCTTATTAATGAGCAGGGTATAAGACCAATGCCCGAGAGAGTAACACCCATCTTGAATTTTGATAAGCCAAAAACTGTAGGGGATCTAAGGCGATATTTGGGGTTACTTAATTATTACCGGCGTAATATCCCGCAGGCTGCTCATGTTCAGTCATTTTTAAGTACTTACTTAAAAGGTTCTAAAAGGGCTGATAAGAGCGAGATAGAGTGGAATGATGAGAGCAGTAAAGCTTTTGAGGATTCAAAACATCAGCTCGCTAATGCAGCTTTGCTTTTTCATCCGTCGCCCGATGCTCAAATTGCTTTATTTGTAGATGCTAGTGATTTTGCTATTGGCGCAGCGTTGCACCAGTGTGTTGAGTCGACTCTTCAACCATTAGGATTTTTTTCACGCAAATTGACTGAGACTGAAAAGAAGTATTCCGCATATGATAGAGAGTTACTAGCCGCTTATTCTGCTATTAAACATTTTCGCTTCATGCTGGAAGGTCGTAATTTTACTTTATACACAGACCACAAACCACTGACTTATGCCTTTTCTCAAAAAAGTGACAAATGTTCCCCACGACAATTGCGACAGCTAGATTTCATTAGCCAGTTCACCACTGATATTAGACACATTAAGGGGGTTGACAACATACCAGCCGACACGCTTTCGCGAATCGAATCTATAACTTGTCCCACGCCAATTAATTACGAGCAGATCGCTGATGATCAGAGTAGGGACAGTGATTTAAGCACATGTTTAGCAGATAATTCATCATCGCTTAAGCTCAGTAAATTCATCATGCCCAATAGCTCTGTGGAACTTTATTGTGACACATCTACTGGAAAAATCAGGCCTTTTATCCCGTTAACTCAGCGAAAAAATGTTTTTGACGCTTTACATAACATTTCCCACCCTGGTCGTAAATCGACCATTAAACTTATCACTGACCGTTTTGTTTGGCCTAATATTAGAGCTGATTGCGATAAGTGGGCCAAGACGTGCATTCCATGTCAGCGAGTTAAAATTTTGACGCACACCAAAGCTCCAATAAGTAATATCCCTGTTGAAAATCAGCGCTTCTCTCACATCCATTTGGATTTAATCGGCCCTCTTCCCACTTCTCAAAATTTTACTTATTGTCTTACAATTATTGACAGGTTTACGCGTTGGGTGGAGGCTGAGCCCCTTAAGAATATTGAAGCTGAGACAGTAGCAAATGCGTTTTACAAAGTTTGGATTGCACGTTTTGGCACACCCAAAATTATAACAACTGACCAGGGCCGTCAATTCGAATCTCGTTTGTTTCGCTCTTTGGCCAACTTGTTAGGTTCAAAGCACATCCACACATGTTCCTTTCATCCTCAGGCTAATGGCCTTATCGAAAATTGGCATCGTACGTTAAAGTCTGCCCTGAAAGCATACCTGACAGAGCGGTGGACGGAGATACTCCCAACAGTTTTGTTGGGCTTAAGAGCCACATTTCGACCAGATCTGAAATGCACTCCCTCCGAACTGGTGTATGGGCAAACAATCCGTTTACCCGGAGAATTTTTTGCATCAACTGACAACGATCTCCAGACATCAGACTTCCTTAAATCAATTAAACAGGCCATGGCTCAGCTACGTCCTACTCCAACAAGAGTGCAAAAGCGGACTAGTTTCTTCCTCCCAAAGGACTTGACAACATGCACACATGTTTTTATGCGCTATGATGCTGTGCGTGCACCGCTAAGACCACCATATGATGGACCATTTTTGGTCCTTGACAGAACTGATAAATTCTTCAAAATTCAGAAAGACGGTAAAGATGTCATCGTATCAGTAGACCGGTTAAAGCCTGCATTTACTCTTGCAGAGCCCAACGACATTCCGAGCACAGAGACAGACACTCATCAAGTCATCGACATTCCAGTAGCGGAACCTCCACTCCCTACTCCGGTTTCCAGATCTGGACGTTCCATTCGTCGACCTGTACGTTTCTCTTAGCAATTGCTAGGAGGGGGGTACTGCAGCAGCTGCCATATTTCCTATATAGCAAACTTTAGATACTCAACTAACCAATAGATGGCAGCACGCCACACCTTTACCTAAGACACTTACCTGTGTGGCACCAGTGACTAAACTGACATTCACTCACCTGCCGACTCTGAGGATCGTACGACCGATTTCGATGTGCTGCAAATCCTTACCAACTCTTCATGCTAATTTAATTTAATTTTATGTAAATATTGTGTTCAAATATAAGATTATGAAAACTTATCCATAGCAGTTTATTTTATTATCAAATACATCCAATGCTCTCACCGATGGAGTCAGATTAATGGAGAGGTCAGCGAACGGCCTTTCCAAGCTATTTTCAGTATATTAGTTCCTCAATAGGTAGGTATGCCATGACCGCCCCCTTTGACTGCCCTAACGCCCCCCATCTTTCTCTAGACTTGCTACCGCCCCCCTGGAAGGCTCCAGCGCCCACTGGGGGGCGGTACCGCCCCCGTTGGGAACCTATGCTCTAACATTTTCTTCCGGAAGTTTTTTTTTTTTTTTTGTAATAGAGGCTGCGATCAAAAATGTCTGTTTTCTTGTGGGGGGGGGATGTCTCCCCCGCCCTCCCCAAATGGCTCTCCTGGACTCGGGTTAGGCCGAGGTAAGGATTATTTTTTTCTGCATAGTTGAGTCGGGACGGAACTTGACTTGGTTACTCTTGGCATGTGTCGGGCGGACAGTTTTGCTTTGCAAAATAAGTAATAATGATAACGAACTTTTGGTAAGGGGAATCATCGGAAATGTACCTTGAGGTGGTTCTCAAATTCCCTGTTGAATAACACAAAACTTTCTGAAACATTTTCTGACTCATTTTTAAAAGAAAATGCATAACAATGACAGGCCTGAAGTGATTGGATTGAAACGATTTCGAATTGAATAGCGTATTCCATTTTTCGATAAATAAATTACTTATCCAATTACAGGCGATTATTGTCACACAACGACAGTTTTCTCTTCTTTACTTGCTATGACGTTTTGAAAATCGAATCAAAAACTAATATTTGACAGCCTTTTCTGAAATATATGTTGCTTTCATTCCAAGAAAAAAGAAAGCGCCATTCGATAACATTTTTTCTAAATAAGAACGTCTGCCAATTTTATGCGTTTCCGAACAAAAGTGAATTGAGAAATGCGCAAGAAAATAATTATTTTAGATTCTTTTTATCAGCATTCTTTAGAAGAATCTTAATTGTACGTTAAGAAAAATCCGAATTTTTTGTAGCTATCAAATTGGGCCGGATCGGGCCTGGTTTAATTGTTTTTTACGCAAGCTGTTCCTGTTTTCAAAGATTTTTGTTCAGGCCGGCCCCTGAACTGTGAAAATATAGATCCGTCTCGAGCCGAAGTTTTAATTTTCAAATCGGGCCGTGCTGGGCCAAAATAGCTTATATGTAGTCGGGACCGTGCTCTGATCAGGAAATTCCAGCCGGAAAAGACATGTATAGCAAAGACAGTAAACAAAAAAGGGAATTTTTAAACTAATGATGGTTGACGAAAGAAAAGAAATCGCAATAGATCTTTAAAAATAAAATTAATAATTCCAATTATAACATATTCTACTGTCAAAATGAAAATAAAACAAGAAAATATTCACATCTTTTCATATTTAACCCGTCGTCGTCGCGTCGACGACGCGACGACGCATATATAGTCAATATAATGACTATAAATCTCAGCATGAAAAAAACAATCATAATGGGAATAGAGTTTCTGTGCAGGAAATTGGAGCCCCTAAAAATCCATTCGATGCTTCAGTACGTAAAAGGAAAAAAGTGGACGATGTGAAATCGGAACAAATATATGGATATGACAGCAGTCCGTCAAATGAAGAAATAATCAGCATAAGTTGTAATACTGATGTGTTGAACTTAAATAAAAAGTGTGAAGAAATAAAAGATTTTTCTTTTCCTATAAACAACACCGAGAGCGAAGATCAACTTCTTCAACAGTGTAATTTGGATTTTTCAAAAGAAAGTGAATTTCTACATGAGGCTACGAATTCCAAAACTCAAAACCAATCTGAAATGGATAATGAATTTCAAAACGAGACTGCAAGCTTCACAAATGAAAACCAAACTAAAGAAGAAAATGAAAATAAGTCGGACTGGGTGTCTTTTATGGGAAAATTTTCTTTTATTCTCGAAAAATTAACTGAGAGCAAAACTATTTTTTCTCAATATAATGAATTTGACATAGTTAACTAGAAATTGGCAATAACTGAGATTATTAACTTTATCTCTTCAATTAAAGAAACCTGTGATATAGTTCTTGAAGAGGGGTGCAGAGTATTGAATAAACTGAATAATGAGTTAGAATTTTCAATTGAAGACAGTGGAAGTGCCTCTGAAATAGTAAATCATGATCCTGGTCTACGTCCAGATACTTTAAATGAAAATCAGAAAAATTATTTAATTCAGTTAGGTCCACATCAACCTAAATTCGCATGTTTTCCTTCTGATGGAAAAAACCGGTTTAATCCCCACTGGTATACAGAATTTGAATATTTAGAGTACAGTACAGCAAAGCATGCTGCTTTTTCCTGTTGGTATAGGTCGTGAAAAAAGAGAAGATGCTTGGACTTCAACCGGAGTAAAAGTATGGGGTAAAATGAAAAGTTGCGGAAAAGATAAATTAGGGAAGCTCCAACAACATTTCTCATCTCAAGCTCATAAGTCTGCTCTATATGATTTTTGTAATTTTCTTGTAAAGAAAAAACATATTGATGTCTTAATTGACAAATCAAAAAGACAAGTTTTAATTCAGGAAGAAAAAGTTCGAATGCACAACAGAGAAGTTATCAAAATTTTAATGGATACTTGTAAAACATTCGGAAAGCAAGGATTAGCATTTCGAGAGTCAAACACCGATGATATTAATAAAGGAAATTTTTGCGAAGTGATACAGCTTATCTCAAGGCACAATACTACAATGAAATGTTGGTTTGAAGATAAAAAATTGAGACCATATCATGTTACATATATGAGTCCAGAATCTCAAAATGAAATGATAAATTTAATAGCATCTGAAATTCGTCAGGTAATCACTTCTGAAATAAAAAATAGTTTATGTTTTGCAGTTTTGGCCGACACAACTCCAGATCTGTCACACAAAGATATAATGTCTATTGTTATCCGAAGTGTAAGTAATGAAGGTGAAATTAGGGAAAGATTGGTCAAAACAATTGAATGTAGTGACAAAACTGGAAAGGGAATGGCAGATTTAATTTTACAGTGCTTAAATGAAATAGAAATTGATTATTCGAAGCTTGCATTCCAGTCTTATGATTTTGCTCAAAATATGTCCGGGAGGTTCAATGGTGTACAAAAACATATATCTGAGATTGTCGGTCACAGTGTTCCTTACATACCTTGTCAAGATCACCGCACTAAAACTGCTCTAGAACATGCTTGCAACGTTAGCATATTAATTCAAGATTTGTTTAACATCCTTGAAGAGCTCTATGTCTTTTTCACATCAAGTACAAAAAGATTTAAGCATTATCAGTCAAGTGTAGAGAACATTGATAAAGTAATTCAACTTAAAAATCTATCAAAAACCAGATGGACCGCAAGAGCTGAATCGGTCAAAGCCTTAACTCAATCGTTTGAAATGGTAATAGAACTATTAGAAAATATTTTCAATGAAAAGACTTTTGATTCCTCTACTAGAACAAAAGCATTTGGAATTTATAAAAAATGAAAACTTTTGATTTTATTGCATCATTTTTTTTTCATGAAAAACATCTTAAGCAAAATAAAAATTTTAACTGAAATTCTGGAGACACCTGATTTTAACGTCATTGACTGCATTGCGATAATAAAAAGTACTGTCCAAAGCTTACAAGCAATTAGTGATGATTCCACTGGAATGAATAATCTTATAAAAAGTTCAATTGTATTCGCTGAAAAAATGGGGATAGATGTTGAATCAGACTTCCGAAAACACCATAGAAAAAGGGTTCCACCTAAAAAAATTGATGAAAACAATAGAACAGCAATGGACATAGATTTAAATACTTTTTACAGGAAAGAATTCAAAGAAGTTTTGGACACATTAATAATGGGTTTCAATGACAATGTTTTATATATCAAAGATAATATTGAACCGATACATTCGATTTTTAAGCTACCGTTCACCAAAGCAAATTTGAGCATAAGTAATCTAGAAAAAGTTATTAACATGTTTCCTCCTGGATCTGATAAACCTGACATACACGACTTGCAGAGTCAAATGGAAATACTTTTTGACTTGTGTTCAAACAATAATGTTGACTCTCTTAACGGACTTTTCGTTCATGCCAAAAAATTCAAAAATTATTTAGGTCAAGCCTTCAAACTGTGCATTTTAACATTCACAGCAGCTTATGGTGTTGCGTCAAATGAAAGGACATTTAGTCAGCTAAAAATTATAAAAAATGAATTACGAACTACCATGAGCGATGACATACTGGATAGCTTAATGCTTTTGAAATGTGAAAATAAAATAGCGGACTTACTTAAACTGGACGATGTGATCATTAGGTGGGCTTCTTTGAAGAACAGAAGGATCAGTGTTAAATGAAAAAAATTACAATGTAAGTGTTCATTAGCAATCGTTACAATTTTTCTTTATGTAACATTTTTTGTTTCATATTTCATATATTTATATAATTTTTTTTGAATGTATGCAATGTCTCTAACTTTGAATCTTACATTTATTGCATTATTTGAAATTGTTTCTTTAACCTTTGTGGTAAAAGTATAATCTTTATCTCTTTTTCTTCTGATCTTTATTTTCATGCTGAAAAAATAGCAATAAATCTAGTTTTTTTTTTTTTTTTTTTTTTTTTTTTGGAAAAGAAATTATTTTTAATGCATAAGTATTGTTATCATTATAAGCACATTGCATTGTATAATTTTAATTGGAAATTAGAACAATATTTTTCAAGTTGGGAAATTTTTAAATTCTCCCCCACCCCAAAAAAATATCTGTAGCTACGCCTCTGAAGCAACTGCAGTTCAAATTCAACAAGAAAACAAAATATTATGGGGAAAGAGTGTTTTACAGTCTGTTCGAAATTCGCCGTTTATTTTCGATTTTATCCCTTGCTTATCCATCGGCAGTCGCGTGACCCGCATCACCCACTCGTCCTTTGTCTTCATTGTTGTCTAAGTTGTGTGCCAAATCAAGCACATTGCAATACTAGAAAAACACAGGAACCGGTGTGGCTGGGTTCTGTTGCCTGGGTCAGTTGACTTTATTTTAGGCAAGTCCGGTATTTTCTTTTTCATGACTGGGTGGTGGCAGACCGCCATAAACTCATACCCTGAGTTTACGTTGGCATTGAAATAAAACCAATGACACCTGGAAATGGTGATGAAGACGTTGAGTGGCTGGAGAAAGAAGTGGAAGAACAAGTACCGGAAACCTGCAATACCGCAGGCCACTGTTCCAGTGAAAACTTTATAACAAACAATGTTGAAACATGGGTTCAAGGATCCTGAACATCAGATTAAAATATGAACACCAACATTTGTATGTTTCATGTCAAAAATTTTAGTTATGATGCCTAAGTAAGAGTTAAGGCTTCTTGTATATCTTGTTTTATTGTCCAATGTGATAAATAACAATATATTTAAACCATTTTGTATTCTTTGGCTTGTTTAATGCAATAAGCAACAATATATTAAACCATTTTATATATTTTGATATCACAATCCCTATATGCCTATATAAATTTGTAGGATTAATAATGTAATTGATTGGTAACTTTTTATAAGTCAAGAAGTATTGATGTATAAACTGTCATAAAATCTTACATAAGCAAACGGGGGGGGGGGTGTTAGCATTTGCTTATATTTTCTTACAAGGGGGGGAAGGGGGTACAAAATGACTTAAAATATGCTTACGTAATACTTGAACGGTCCCATTGCGGAATAATAAAGAGATACAATTTGACGTGTTACTTCTTCATTGACTAGATTCATCAAAAACTGATTTTTTCTTTAGTTTAAACGCTTTTTTATAGACACTGAGTAAAAGGAAATGCAATTTAACAATAAAACGAGTGGAATTCCGTCAAATTTAACGAGTGAAATGTTTAAAAGACCAGATCGATTTGGATTAAAAAAAAAAAGCAAAAGTAATTACATTATTGAATCAATATATAAAAAATATATTTCCAGACTTAATGTCAAATTTTCCAGTTACAATTTTGCATGCAAATATTTGCACATCTTCAGTTAAAATTGTAATCTGAGTGCCGGCGAAATCCAGAAATTTTATTTTATATGCACTACAGAAAAATAGATTTATTAAAAAAAAAAAAAAATAAATAAAATAAATAAATAAATAAAAATTTTATTTTTACTATGACATTACTTTCATTAACTGAAGTCATCTGAAAGTAAAATCTCAATCTCAGTGGCCATAATGAAAAGAAATATTGAAATGTAATATCGTTATGAGTAAAAATGCGATGTTTTAAATAGTGACGTCATTTTCTCTTCAAATGTTTTTTAAAAGTTACTGTTATTAGTAATATGAAAAAGGCGTCCGTAATATTCATTTAAATTCCGTTAAATTCATTTTATCTGGTTGCTAAATGCCATCATTTTCCTCATTTGAAGTATTTCTTACTTTGCTTTAGACATTAATTTTTATCATAAATTATTTTTTGTTATTTTATTTACATTATTAATATTATTGCTCAGTAAATATATTTTTTTACCTCAATTAGTGCATAATTATATGCAATCATTTTATTGTGGTTAAATTTTACGATAACAATTAACTTTTTCTTTTAAATGCGAGGACATGTTCACTGATGAAACAAAGTTTCTGACTTGTGGAAAGTAATAATGGAAAATAAATTTTTATCATCGAAAGAAAAGCTAAACTAAGTTGCCACCATTTTGAAGAAATATCGTAAAAAAGCATTTAAAATTAAAAATAAAATATAAAAATGGAAATAAATTAAAAAGTAGCTAAAATGGGCACAACTACAAATAAATAGCTTTCATTTAAAAAAAGAATTATCAAAATCGGTTCAGTAGAAAATTCAGGGCTGATGACACGACATTTTTAGCTTGTCTGAAAGAAATAGCATCGGAGGCTAATAATTAATTAAAATTTTCAATTAATTACTAAATTATTAAATAATTTGTAGAATTATTGATTTGTATTTTTTATGCATATTATGTACATGCAAAAAGTACAAATACATTTGAAAAAAAAATTATTTGAAGTAATCAGTTAAAAGGGATTGTTTTGCAAATTTCAATTTTTCAACAGAAATCTTTGAAGTGTTTATTTACCATATTTACAATTCTTCAATATCAGCAATATCCCCCCCCCCCCAAAAAAAAAAAAAAAAAAAAGTATTCTAATGTTTTGTGTATTTTAAGACAACAAATCTCTCCACTGCTCTACTCAGCAAGCAGAAAACGTTTTGAAACAGAGTTCATTTATTTTTTAGTTAAAATGTTTTTGTTTTAAAGTTAAAAATTTATTTTTAACAGAAAGACATAAAATTGGAACGCTTGACTGTGGTTTGAATATGGAAGCATTTTAGAACTGAACTGTGTTTGCATTTTTTTTTTTTTTTTTTTTTTTTTTTTTAATAAATAAATTACTTGTTGAGTTACATGCGATTTTGATCATGTGACAAAGATATTTTTTATTCTTTCTTGTGTAGTTATTCTTCTTTCGCATGGAAGTTTGGTTCAAACCGTCCACTTTGTCAATAGTTTCTGTAAAATCTATTGCATTTGAAAAAAAAAAAAAAAAAAAAGTGGCCGATTACATATTTTCTGAACAACAATACCTGCTAGTTTCAGGCATTTCCGAATAAAAGTAAATTAAAGCTTATGTCTTAAAAGTTGCCAATTTTGTATTTGAGAACAGCCAATAAGCAGGGACATCGCTAAGACTTTTTATTGGTGGGGGAGAAGACCTTAAATTGCCAAGTCAAATTTTCATATTTGCCAACTTATTTCATATTTTTACCAAGTTACCACACTTAGAAAATGTAATACAGTTCTTATTTGTAAAAATTTCAATAATATTCCTAATTAGAGTTGTAACTTTTGCAACTTCTATCTAAAAATAGGAAATATATTACAGTTTTTATTAAAATTTCAATGAAATTTGCCAAGTGTAACAACATTTGGGAATGTTGGGGGGGGGAGGCTCCCCCCCTGTCCCCCCCCCTTAGCGAGGCCCCTGCCAATAAGCATAGTAAAAGTTCTTTATTTCACAATTTTCTTTCATTCTCCACTTTCAGAGACATCCTCACAATTTTCAGCATCACTTTAAATGCATATAAACGCATTGATGTCGAATCAGAATTGGGTAAATAAATGGTCGTTAATTATGTCGTATGCTTCTATATCAACATGACTGTCTGTCTGTCTGTTTGATAGGTTCACAAAAATCTGTATTTTCACTTTCATCAAAGACTACTTCATATCTGAAATTCAAAAACCAGTCCCTTTAATCTCATTTTCAAGTGTCCCTTAAATAGAGTGCCCCTTATTCAGAGGTAAATACATTATACGTCCTATACCATGGGACTGGGACCGAAGGTTTTGTCCCTTAAACAGAGGTGTCCCTTATTCGGAGTGTCCCTTATTTGGAGGTTTCACTGTATAGAGGTAACAATTTACATATGCAATGTAAAAGTACAATAAAGATTTTATCGATTTTTTGTTTTCTGTTTATACAACATCCTTCTTTTGTTATCGCCGTCGGCAAGTAACAAATGTTCTGTCATTCATCTTTTGTTGCATGATAAGAAATAAATGAATCACACTATGCAGTATGAAAGAGCGTGCTAACGAAAATGTGGAACGATAATGAAGCATGTCAAAAAATAAATAAGAATGAAGTTTTCTTTCAGACTAATTTTTTTTTAAGTGCCAACTGGCTTCAGCAACAATATGAACGTTCTATTTTTAGTCGACTTCTAAAAGAAAATGTTCTCCCGGCCTATAGCAGAAGAAAATTCAGCTAATTTTACTCAAACACATGAAGCTGAAATGATTAGAACCCGATTATAGAAAACTCAAGCAAAGTTTTCATGGATACTGAATTTGAATGAAACCTTCATCGAATTAAACAGCTATGCTGGACAGCCAAACTGGTTTCATTTTAAGTGATTTATGTTTGGCCGCCAAAGATGGCGATATGTTAAATTGTCCGCTATTTTTTTCATGCAACAACACTCATATACGTATCCATTAACCGATTTCGATTTGACTGAGTAATATGAGTACAGGACTTACCAAGATCTCGAATGAATTGATTGGCTAGCTGCATCCGTCTTGTTATTTTAAGATTATTTTAAAACAACATGGCAGATGTGTATACGTATACGAGTGCTGTTGCATGAGAAAAATCAGATTAATTCAAAATGTCAACCACTGTAGAATTCAAACTTCTAGCCATTACAGTAGAATTAAAAAGTGCTTATGAATTGGGTTTTTGTCCATGCTCTAACTCGCGTAAATATACTCAGATTGTCATGTAATTAATATACGTCTTGGAGGTTCTCCATGGTACGTTCGGTATCGAAAATGAAAAATGAACCATTCATACTTCATTAATAGCGATCACAAGTATTCAATTGTATTATCATATGAGAAACTGATGGAACCAGAGAGAAAAGTAGAGCTCGATCTAAAAAATATTACAGTACAAATTGGCAAATATTTTCAATCTAAAAAAGAGCATAAAAAAGGAATGGAATTGAATTATCTGTAAAGCTTATGAAATTACTCAACATTTTGTTGGTAGCTGAAAATGTGGATTGACCTTTACTGGTGCATTAAAATCAATTCGGGAAAAAGAGGCTTTTTTAACACATTCCATATTCCAATCACACATAACCAGTTTAAAAATTTGGGTTCATAACTATAGGTTACAGGTTACAGGCCGATGTCATAAAGAACAAGAACCTGAGCGGTCCGTTCAGTACAGAATATGGAAGCTCGAAGTAAGCCCAAATCCTTAAACACGTACGATTCAACCACATACAAAATATTTATGTTCAGAAATATTTATCCACATAAATTCCTCACGAACCTGATTATATTAAAGTTATACTTTAATTATTACTTCATGGTTTATAGTCGTTTAGAGCTGTGAAGCTTAACTTGATTTGAGACAACATAACTAAACATTCTATTAACTACTTTGCCCACACTGTAAAAAATATCACTTAATATACACAAACTTTTCCATAAAATTTTACGGAATAGTTTCATTTTTCCGAGAAAACAGTAATAGTTCCGTATTTCACATTTTGAGATTACAAATCCAGTAAGTGTTCCGTCAATTTTCCGAAAACAGTACAACTTCCGTATTAAAGCAGCACAAGTTCCGTGAATGATGTTTAGAAATAGTTGTTCTGTTAGGAAAGCGAAATAATTGTTGTAATACTTGTTTTACAGTGATATAAATTTTCAATGAAACTTCTATATATTAGCTAAATATGCTTTACGTTGAAATCATTTGAATCGTTCCCAAATATTTACTAAAAAGTTTTGATCTTAAATTGGTATTTATTAGGTATAACATTTCTGTATTTTTTTCTATTTTAATAGTAAAAAGCTAACATATTTTTACAATATAAAAAAATAATAAAAATATTATTAAAATTTTATAAATTCTTTTTAAGTTTGAGATAGTTGAAAAGTAAAGTTAGTTTTTTTTTTTTTTCATTATGATTTTAAAATAATATTACATTTTTTTAAAAAGTGCGTATGATATTTATTAAAATGGAAAAAAAATCTACTTTTAATTTTAATATATATATTTTTTGATCTATTCCATTTAAGAAGTTCACACATAAAATTTAAAGCCTATCGAAATATATTAACGAAATTATTATAATTTTGCCGATTACCTAAGTCATAAAAATTATTAAGCGAAATTTATTTTAATAACCTATTGTAATTATCTTTATTGAGAACAATATGAACTGATGAGCATGATGAACAATAGTTCGTCATGCAAATAATTTGTTAAAATCCATTTTTTTTTAAGTGTGTTAGTATCTTTTCAAAAACAAATAAATATGAATATTATTACAAAAGAATTTCTCAAAATTCTTCCTTTAACTCCCTTAAAACTTTTCAAACTATTCCAAAAAAGAAGGAAACAAAACTCTTAATACTTTCATTCATGCATGTAAAATTTTAAAGGCTAACCTTTTTTTTTATATATAAATCTCAAATTAAAAAGCTAAATATTAGAAATTATAGAAAGAAAATCTGTAAAACATGATTTAGAACCATCCAATCAATTAAAAATATATATTGCTACAAAAATAAACCCGCATTCAAAATCTTGTCTTTACTTTATGAAATGCATCCGAAATACGTAAAGATATTTGAAAGCGTGGTTTGTATAACCGGTATTACACTGCTAGCTATCACAGAAGAGGTCCCGGAATCAAACCCCATCTAGAGTAAGTGACATTTCTTCTCTCTTGTTTGAATTAAATGTACATAATGTATCCCTGATGTTAATGTGTAAAGTAAAGAATAAAATTCATAAAGATGTCAGTTTGTCCTTGAAAATTCTTCTAACTTTTCAAGCGAAAAGTTTTACATATGGAAATATTATTAAAAAAACCGGAAATATTTTGTGAAAAAACGGAAATATTTCAGGAATTTACGGAAAAAATTTTCCGTTAAAATACGGAAGTAGTACTGGCGTCTAGATTACCAGTACAATTTCCGTTTTTTAACGGATTTTTTTTTTTTTTTTTTTTTTTTAACAGTGCAGTAATTATTTTGAGTGGATAGCAGTAGGATTATGAAGGTAAAGCACCAGTAAAGCTCAGTCCACATCTTCAGCTATCAACAAAAATTTGGGTAATTTCATGAGCTTTACAGATCATCTGATTACAATACTTTTCTACTCACCAGGGCTCGAAATTTACCGGACCAAACAGGAACGATATTCCGGTTCGTGAAATTGTGATAAATATTGCTCCGATTCATGAAATTATGGTAAATATCGTTCCGGTTTGTGAAATTTTCCAAACACATTCTTACATTTTTATGTATATAGCTTATTATACTCTCTGGTCATTTATACAGTAGAGCAGTAATTCCCAACCTTTTAGTGGCCACGTCCCACCGAAACATCTATAAAATCCCCCCCCCCCCTTCCATCTTTACAGACATATTCTGTAACATGTATCTTTTATTATTTGAAAAGGAAACCTAACGCAGTTTTAACAATAACTATTACTTTCACATTTTTAAACTTATTATAGAGGGGATTTTTTTGCTACAAACGTGTATATAACTAAATAAACATGAAACATTTCAAGATTCTGGCCTTATGTAAGTACCCATCAAAACACAAGCATCGATTTCCCTCCTCGATTTAATTGTCAGGCATTGTCACATTTTAAAATTTAAATTTGTTATATATTCATTTACCGTGAGGAGGCCTGTTCTACGGCCATAGATATTTACTTTTTACCAGTTTCTTTTTCTAATGCTATTAAAGATTTATAAAATTCGTAAAGTTGATAGTAACACGTTTAGTTATTCCAAATATTTTTCAAGTTAAATATGTTAAAGACAATAAAATTTGAGTATATTCTTACGTAATTTCATGTGTAAAATTTTCTTCATTTTATATACAGAAGAGCAAATACACTGGTTTGCAAAATTTAAGGACGAGTCCCAAAATGCCAATATTCAAGGGATTTTCATGTGATAATTTTCACGCGAATATCCAAAAGGAAGTAATATAACTCGAATAATTACTAATCCCTGCATTACAGATAGTCCATATAGCATCTCATTCAGATCACACATGGTCACAAGAGTCACAGTCACTACGGTGAAACAAAAAATAGGAAATTTCAACGTCTCTTTTATGAGTCTCAAGTGACTACTATATGTGATCCACTGTCAGGTCACTGCGACTGCTGCTTTGTGACGAGTCACCAGGTGACATTACAGTGTCGTTTTATTGAGACTCTCGTGTGACTGTCATTTGGAGGCTCAATTTCAAACTCATTGTGAATGTTGCATTTTGATAAATCACCAAACAATGCCCCATTAAAGTCACTTGGTGAGTTTTCACCACTTTTCACAGTGGTTACTTCACAGTAGGGTCTCTGTTACCATTTGACAAAGTCTTGTGACAGAAAGTCACAAGCCAGTTTTCCCACGTTGGGAACCACTACAATAGAATAACAAGTAAGAAAAAATCATGCGTTAAGCATAGATTATGAAGCACTTTCCAACACTTAAGGAAATCTTTAACAAAACTTTGTTATTTAGGGAAATAATAGTGTGTAGTCAAATATACCCAAATATGTATTCCAGTACTTTTGAACACCCCTGTATTTCATATGTAAGTTGATATAATGGGAAAATTTAGTTTAGCAAGAAAATACCCAGTAGCTTGAAATTTCTTTTTTCAGCAATTCATACTATTAGATGGAAACATTCTTGAATACTTTTGTTCAGCCTTGTAGTTTACATTGTACCTTTATTACATGTCAGCATTAGGCTAAAATTTATTGTAAACTAAAACACTTTTATAACAACTGAAATCACATTCTCATAAATTATCATTCATAGGCGTCCATGTACCGAATTCTTTGCGTGGCCCTGTATATCCTTTTATTTATATTCTGCAAACATTTCTCAGTAAATTGAATGAAGCTCAGCGTAAAAATGCACAGCTTATTTAAGAACCACGTTTAAATAATTTACGCTCATATTCAGTAACTTTGGTGGGCTCTTTTGGGTAGCCCTGTAATATATCAACTATAACATTTATACACACCATATAATGTGCATTTATTTAGCAAAATATAAACGCGCATATCATAATTAAAATGCATTTCATCCCTCCATCAGCCATCATCGGACACATATACGGCACTTCGGAAAGAATATACTATTTGAAATCTTTTGTATGGCCCTGTAAATGCTAGGTACTTCATACTACGCGTACCAAGAGAGTATCGTATAATTTATATTAATAAGCTTAGTGACATATATAAATTTTATTATACATGAAACAGCTTAATATATTTAAAATATGTCACCCACAATTCCCCCTTTTACCATTATCTAATGGAATTCTTTTGTGTGGCCCTGTAAATGAATAATAGATACATTTTCACTTTATATTTTATAGAATGCATATTTTAATATGTTTGACAGGGTATAATATCTTTAAAATTCCTTTGAAACGATTTTCCCCCATAGGCCGTAATATAATGATAAACTTTTGATTCGCCCTGTAGATAAACTAATCATGGTAGAAACTTCATTTTCGATAGGACTTGTGCTAGGGTAAACGTCAATAACGTTCTAAAATTTCATGGCAATCCGAGTATATTAACGATTTTTCCCCATAGGCCGTAATGTAATGGGAAACTTTTGATTCGCTCAGTAGATAAACTAAGCATGGTAGAAACTTCATTTTCGATAGGACTTGTGCTAGGTAAATGTCAATAACGTCCTAAAATGTCATGGCAATCCGAGTATATTAACGATTTTTCCCCATGGGCCGTAATGTAATGGAAAACTTTTGATTCGGCCTGTAGATAAACTAATCATGGTAGAAACTTCATTTTCAATAGGGTTTGTTCTAGCGCAAACGTCAATAACGTCCTAAAATTTCATAACAATCCGAGTATATTAACGATTTTTCCCCATAGGCTGTAATGTAATGGGAAACTTTTGATTCTCTCTGTAGATAAACTAATCATGGTACATACTTCATTTTCAATAGGGTACGTGCTAGGGTAAACCTCTATAACGTATAAAAATTTCATAGCAATCCGAGTATATTTACGGGAGTTAGAGCGCGGACAGACGCTTTTCAACTTTGTTGCAAAGTGCTAAAAAGTAAATACCAATTCTAATAAATATCATGAACGAGATTAACTGGTTTTTATTCCGATTAACTGACTGAAGCAGAAATTTAAGATGAAACTTAAAGTTGCTAATATTAAACAATATTAAAACATTGAACTAATAATATTGAGGTAACATTTGTTACTACTTTTTGAATATTAACCCTTTCGGGTCTGGTGTACTACAGGGACCGTTCAAGTATTACGTAAACATATTTTCAGTCATTTTGTACCCCTTCCCCCCCTTGTAAGAAAATATAAGCAAATGCTAACCCCCCCCCCCCCCCCGTTTGCTTATGTAAGATTTTATGACAGTTTATACATCAATACTTCTTGACTTATAAAAAGTTACCAATCAATTACATTATTAATCCTACAAATTTATATAGGCATATAGGGATTGTGATATCAAAATATATAAAATGGTTTAATATATTGTTGCTTATTGCATTAAACAAGCCAAAGAATACAAAATGGTTTAAATATATTGTTATTTATCACATTGGACAATAAAACAAGATATACAAGAAGCCTTAACTCTTACTTAGGCATCATAACTAAAATTTTTGACATGAAACATACAAATGTTGGTGTTCATATTTTAATCTGATGTTCAGGATCCTTGAACCCATGTTTCAACATTGTTTGTTATAAAGTTTTCACTGGAACAGTGGCCTGCGGTATTGCAGGTTTCCGGTACTTGTTCTTCCACTTCTTTCTCCAGCCACTCAACGTCTTCATCACCATTTCCAGGTGTCATTGGTTTTATTTCAATGCCAACGTAAACTCAGGGTATGAGTTTATGGCGGTCTGCCACCACCCAGTCATGAAAAAGAAAATACCGGACTTGCCTAAAATAAAGTCAACTGACCCAGGCAACAGAACCCAGCCACACCGGTTCCTGTGTTTTTCTAGTATTGCAATGTGCTTGATTTGGCACACAACTTAGACAACAATGAAGACAAAGGACGAGTGGGTGATGCGGGTCACGCGACTGCCGATGGATAAGCAAGGGATAAAATCGAAAATAAACGGCGAATTTCGAACAGACTGTAAAACACTCTTTCCCCATAATATTTTGTTTTCTTGTTGAATTTGAACTGCAGTTGCTTCAGAGGCGTAGCTACAGATATTTTTTTGGGGTGGGGGAGAATTTAAAAATTTCCCAACTTGAAAAATATTGTTCTAATTTCCAATTAAAATTATACAATGCAATGTGCTTATAATGATAACAATACTTATGCATTAAAAATAACTTCTTTTCCAAAAAAAAAAAAAAAAAAAAAAAAAAAACTAGATTTATTGCTATTTTTTCAGCATGAAAATAAAGATCAGAAGAAAAAGAGATAAAGATTATACTTTTACCACAAAGGTTAAAGAAACAATTTCAAATAATGCAATAAATGTAAGATTCAAAGTTAGAGACATTGCATACATTTAAAAAAAATTATATAAATATATGAAATATAAAACAAAAAATGTTACATAAAGAAAAATTGTAACGATTGGTAATGAACACTTACATTGTAATTTTTTTCATTTAACACTGATCCTTCTGTTCTTCAAAGAAGCCCACCTAATGATCACATCGTCCAGTTTAAGTAAGTCCGCTATTTTATTTTCACATTTCAAAAGCATTAAGCTATCCAGTATGTCATCGCTCATGGTAGTTCGTAATTCATTTTTTATAATTTTTAGCTGACTAAATGTCCTTTCATTTGACGCAACACCATAAGCTGCTGTGAATGTTAAAATGCACAGTTTGAAGGCTTGACCTAAATAATTTTTTAATTTTTTGGCATGAACGAAAAGTCCGTTAAGAGAGTCAACATTATTGTTTGAACACAAGTCAAAAAGTATTTCCATTTGACTCTGCAAGTCGTGTATGTCAGGTTTATCAGATCCAGGAGGAAACATGTTAATAACTTTTTCTAGATTACTTATGCTCAAATTTGCTTTGGTGAACGGTAGCTTAAAAATCGAATGTATCGGTTCAATATTATCTTTGATATATAAAACATTGTCATTGAAACCCATTATTAATGTATCCAAAACTTCTTTGAATTCTTTCCTGTAAAAAGTATTTAAATCTATGTCCATTGCTGTTCTATTGTTTTCATCAATTTTTTTAGGTGGAACCCTTTTTCTATGGTGTTTTCGGAAGTCTGATTCAACATCTATCCCCATTTTTTCAGCGAATACAATTGAACTTTTTATAAGATTATTCATTCCAGTGGAATCATCACTAATTGCTTGTAAGCTTTGGACAGTACTTTTTACTATCGCAATGCAGTCAATGACGTTAAAATCAGGTGTCTCCAGAATTTCAGTTAAAATTTTTATTTTGCTTAAGATGTTTTTCATGAAAAAAAATGATGCAATAAAATCAAAAGTTTTCATTTTTTATAAATTCCAAATGCTTTTGTTCTAGTAGAGGAATCAAAAGTCTTTTCATTGAAAATATTTTCTAATAGTTCTATTACCATTTCAAACGATTGAGTTAAGGCTTTGACCGATTCAGCTCTTGCGGTCCATCTGGTTTTTGATAGATTTTTAAGTTGAATTACTTTATCAATGTTCTCTACACTTGACTGATAATGCTTAAATCTTTTTGTACTTGATGTGAAAAAGACATAGAGCTCTTCAAGGATGTTAAACAAATCTTGAATTAATATGCTAACGTTGCAAGCATGTTCTAGAGCAGTATTAGTGCGGTGATCTTGACAAGGTATGTAAGGAACACTGTGACCGACAATCTCAGATATATGTTTTTGTACACCATTGAACCTCCCGGACATATTTTGAGCAAAATCATAAGACTGGAATGCAAGCTTCGAATAATCAATTTCTATTTCATTTAAGCACTGTAAAATTAAATCTGCCATTCCCTTTCCAGTTTTGTCACTACATTCAATTGTTTTGACCAATCTTTCCCTAATTTCACCTTCATTACTTACACTTCGGATAACAATAGACATTATATCTTTGTGTGACAGATCTGGAGTTGTGTCGGCCAAAACTGCAAAACATAAACTATTTTTTATTTCAGAAGTGATTACCTGACGAATTTCAGATGCTATTAAATTTATCATTTCATTTTGAGATTCTGGACTCATATATGTAACATGATATGGTCTCAATTTTTTATCTTCAAACCAACATTTCATTGTAGTATTGTGCCTTGAGATAAGCTGTATCACTTCGCAAAAATTTCCTTTATTAATATCATCGGTGTTTGACTCTCGAAATGCTAATCCTTGCTTTCCGAATGTTTTACAAGTATCCATTAAAATTTTGATAACTTCTCTGTTGTGCATTCGAACTTTTTCTTCCTGAATTAAAACTTGTCTTTTTGATTTGTCAATTAAGACATCAATATGTTTTTTCTTTACAAGAAAATTACAAAAATCATATAGAGCAGACTTATGAGCTTGAGATGAGAAATGTTGTTGGAGCTTCCCTAATTTATCTTTTCCGCAACTTTTCATTTTACCCCATACTTTTACTCCGGTTGAAGTCCAAGCATCTTCTCTTTTTTCACGACCTATACCAACAGGAAAAAGCAGCATGCTTTGCTGTACTGTACTCTAAATATTCAAATTCTGTATACCAGTGGGGATTAAACCGATTTTTTCCACCAGAAGGAAAACATGCTAATTTAGGTTGATGTGGACCTAACTGAATTAAATAATTTTTCTAATTTTCATTTAAAGTATCTGGACGTAGACCAGGATCATGATTCACTATTTCAGAGGCACTTCCACTGTCTTCAATTGAAAATTCTAACTCATTATTCAGTTTATTCAATACTCTGCACCCCTCTTCAAGAACTATATCACAGGTTTCTTTAATTGAAGAGATAAAGTTAATAATCTCAGTTATTGCCAATTTCTCGTTAACTATGTCAAATTCATTATATTGAGAAAAAATAGTTTTGCTCTCAGTTAATTTTTCGAGAATAAAAGAAAATTTTCCCATAAAATACACCCAGTCCGACTTATTTTCATTTTCTTCTTTAGTTTGGTTTTCATTTGTGAAGCTTGCAGTCTCGTTTTGAAATTCATTATCCATTTCAGATTGGTTTTGAGTTTTGGAATTCGTAGCCTCATGTAGAAATTCACTTTCTTTTGAAAAATCCAAATTACACTGTTGAAGAAGTTGATCTTCGCTCTCGGTGTTGTTTATAGGAAAAGAAAAATCTTTTATTTCTTCAGACTTTTTATTTAAGTTCAACACATCAGTATTACAACTTATGCTGATTATTTCTTCATTTGACGGACTGCTGTCATATCCATATATTTGTTCCGATTTCACATCGTCCACTTTTTTCCTTTTACGTACTGAAGCATCGAATGGATTTTTAGGGGCTCCAATTTCCTGCACAGAAACTCTATTCCCATTATGATTGTTTTTTTCATGCTGAGATTTATAGTCATTATTAAATACTGCTTTACAATTACAACATTGAACTTTATATCGCTTTGGTTTCATATTTTATAAACCGGTAAAAATATAGCAGTTTTTTTATCCGCACACAAACAAAGTAAAAAGGAACACATTTATCAGAATCAATAATTTTTTGAAATCACATTTGCTTTTATGATTATTTTTTCTTGACGACAAAGGGTTACCAGTATTTTTTCTGGCGAAAACTCATTGGATATTGTTGCCCAGTTACGTAATATAGCAGGTGTAGCTACTATTATAGAAATTAGGACTCCAGCTTTTCTTTTTTTTTTTTTTTTTTTTTTTTTTCTTTTGGCGCCTGAATAAATATTTTTAATATTTTTTTTTTTCAAAGTTACTTATTCCAAGTTCTTTTAATACTATTTGAGATTAGCATAAAACGGAAATACAAATTGCATTTTTGTTTTACAATATTAGAATAAATTGCTATTTTGAAATAAAATTTACAGATTTTTAAGCTTAGATTGACTCGACGACTAAAGTCGTTGTATAAATTCTCCGGCGACGCGACGACGACGGGTTAAATATGAAAAGATGTGAATATTTTCTTGTTTTATTTTCATTTTGACAGTAGAATATGTTATAATTGGAATTATTAATTTTATTTTTAAAGATCTATTGCGATTTCTTTTCTTTCGTCAACCGTCATTAGTTTAAAAATTCTTTTTTTTGTTTACTGTCTTTGCTATACATGTCTTTTCCGGCTGGAATTTCCAGATCAGAGCACGGTCCCGACTACATATAAGCTATTTTGGCCCAGCACGGCCCGATTTGAAAATTAAAACTTCGGCTCGAGACGGATCTATATTTTCACAGTTCAGGGGCCGGCCTGAACAAAAATCTTTGAAAACAGGAACAGCTTGCGTAAAAAACAATTAAACCAGGCCCGATCCGGCCCAATTTGATAGCTACAAAAAATTCGGATTTTTCTTAACGTACAATTAAGATTCTTCTAAAGAATGCTGATAAAAAGAATCTAAAATAATTATTTTCTTGCGCATTTCTCAATTCACTTTTGTTCGGAAACGCATAAAATTGGCAGACGTTCTTATTTAGAAAAAATGTTATCGAATGGCGCTTTCTTTTTTCTTGGAATGAAAGCAACATATATTTCAGAAAAGGCTGTCAAATATTAGTTTTTGATTCGATTTTCAAAACGTCATAGCAAGTAAAGAAGAGAAAACTGTCGTTGTGTGACAATAATCGCCTGTAATTGGATAAGTAATTTATTTATCGAAAAATGGAAAACGCTATTCAATTCGAAATCGTTTCAATCCAATCACTTCAGGCCTGTCAATGTTATGCATTTTCTTTTAAAAATGAGTCAGAAAATGTTTCAGAAAGTTTTGTGTTATTCAACAGGGAATTTGAGAACCACCTCAAGATACATTTCCGATGATTCCCCTTACCAAAAGTTCGTTATCATTATTACTTATTTTGCAAAGCAAAACTGTCCGCCCGACACATGCCAAGAGCAACCAAGTCCAGTTCCGTCCCGACTCAACTATGCAGAAAAAAATAATCCTTACCTCGGCCTAACCCGAGTCCAGGAGAGCCATTTGGGGAGGGCAGGGGAGACATCCTCCCCCCCCCCCCACAAGAAAACAGACATTTTTGATCGCAGCCTCTATTACAAAAAAAAAAAAAAAAAAACTTCCGGAAGAAAATGTGAGAGATTAATGAAGATGTTTGTTATTATATGACTATGAACAAGGTAATAAACAATCTGGAAAGCCATTTTGGGGGACCTGGCGATGTGAGGGGAATCCCCCGCCAACTGTAGGGTGTTTGATGTTGCACAGTGTCCTCCTTTCATACTCCTGACGTAAAAATTGCTTGAAAATTTCCCGCCAAAGATAAAAATCTGTCTAAAGTGAAAGTTTTCATCAGTCCTTTGCGACTTCATATTCGACATTTTTACTTTTTTTGCATCTATGATTTGATAATTTTTCTGGTTTGAGGATTAAAAAGGGGGAGGGGTAATAAACTGACGGTGCTCCTGCCCGAGTCTGCAAAAAAAAGCTAAGCTCAGGCTCAAACATGATTAACTATCCGATGACGTTCTCTACATTTTGGACAAAATATATTTTTGCATTAGTGTTGTTAAAATAAAATCGGCTCATGCAGCACATTTATACGCATTCTTGTGAAACTCATATTTATTGAAAATAATTCAAATTTTATGAGCTTCTTTTAAATTTTTATATCAGAATGGTGGAAGCACTCTGTTTGAAAGTTTGCCTGCTCGGTCCACGGGCCATGCCAGTACCTTGGACCAAGCCCAGGCCCGGACAGACTTCTAGTATATGAGCCATTATGGATTTTCATACGAAAGTAACATAAAAGTCACGGACTATAATTTGAAATTTTTCAGAAATGAAAGTTTTGGAGGAAACAAAGGAGTGGAGAAAGCTGTTTAGAGTCAGATATTGATACACAGGAGCAGAGACATTTAGGTCTAATAAGTGTATGATGTTTTCATAGAGCAGAGAAATACAATGACAAATTGAGTCTGGTTGATTTCTTTTGATAATTTAACTTGTTTGCTAAACCATTGTCACCGAAAGAATAAAAAGTTCATATATTTCTTGTAATTATTAAAAAAAAAGAAAGTCTTTCAAAAATCTAAATTTTCCCAACTCTAAGCTCAAATTTCCCAATTTCACATATATTGGGGGGGAGGCTCCCCCCCCATACCCCCCATGGCGACGCTCCTGAGTTGCTTCGTTGTTTAATGCTTACGTAAGAATTGTCGTGACCCCCCCTCCCCCTTGTCAGAAAAAATAAGCAAACTCTGGACTCCCCCCTCCCCCTTTAGTGCTTACGTAATACTTGAACGGTCCCGACAAATAGTACATCATCTTTCAACTATAATATTTTTCCAGTATTTAGTAATTGTTTTCAAAGAGCATCATATTCTATTTTAAAGCCTCTTGTTGAAAGCATGCGGTTAATTTTTAGGTGCGTTCGTAATTATGTAAATACGTAGCACCTATTGTTCTCGCTCAGTCCGTCTGTCCGTCCGTCTGTCTGTCCGCATATAACAACGCAAAAACTACCCAATCGAATCGTTTGAAATTTTAAATACATAATTATTACATAATTTTGTCGAGTCATTTCAAATTTTATGAAAATCTGATGGATAGATCTATTACAGGGACAATCAAAAGGATTCCGTTACATTACGGTCAATGGGGAAAAAAATTCAAATGCATTTTAATCGTTTAAAATTTAAAACATATAATTATTACATAATTTTGTCGAGTCATTTCAAATGTTTTGAAAATCGGATGAATAGATCAATTACAGGGACAATCAAAAATATTCCGTTACATTACGATTAATGGGAAAAAAAAAGTTTCAAATGCATTTTAATAGTTTTACACTCATTTGAACATAATAGAATTGACATGAATCTATGAAGTATGTACTAAAATATACATTCTGTACAATCTGGGATGCAAAGAATATTTATTATTAAATTACAGGGCCACACAAATGTATTCCACTAAATAATGTTATACGGGGAAACATTGTTTGGGGCGTGTTTTAATCATATTAAACTACTTCACATTTTATGAATAAGATATACGTTAATGAAGTATAATAAAATTTACTCCCTGCATATTTACAGGAACACAAAGATTTCAACCACTATACTGTATCCAAAGTACGCTCTACTATATCAGCAAGATCTGAATATTTTAAAACTTCGTTATAGTACGAACACACCTCATTTGCTACGCTTCACGTGCAATTTCCAACTTGTTTCATTTAAAGGTAGCCCTACAAGTGCAGGAATACTCATTCAAGATGGATGAAACATAGAATGCACGTCAAGCAGGGAATTTTTTTTTTTTGAATTTGCTCTCATTGTTAATACTATAAATAATTAGAATTATTATTTGAAATTATTTTCGTAAAATAAGTTGTTGTAGCTAGTGTTTGGTGTAATTTCTTTCTATAATCAAAACCATTCAAAAGTTATGATTTATCAATCTTTGAATGTGTGTACTATTAGTAGTACAGTCAGGGCCGTAGCCAGAAGTGAATAATAGGGGGGGGCTCAAGAAAATGTAGGGGGGGGGGGGCTCATGTTTTTTTTTTTCTCTCACTCTGATGTAGAAAGATAAATTAGTGCATATTCATATTGTATGTACTATGTTTTTTATTAAACTGTTTTAATAACCTGATTTTAAGCTAAGAGAAGAATAAGCTGATGAAAAATTCGAGTGTATAACGAGTGCAAAATTAAACATCATCTTAGCTTCGTATGTGCAAATAGGAAGAGCGAGTGTTGAAACTTATTTTAGTTATAATTTAGTATTTCTACAAAACTTTGAAAAGGCCTCAAAACTAAATTAGATTTTTGAACAGAATTTCATTTAGATTTTCAAAAAAGAAATTCATTGAGTAATCATGAAATCTTTTCTAAGAAAGGCTCAAAATGCTTTAAGGAATGCTTTATTATCGTTATTATTTAGGGGAGGGGGAAGGGGCTGAACCAGCACATCCTTAACTACGGCCCTATCTGTCATACTAGAACTTTCTGATAGAGTAATTGAAATGCCTCTGCATTTTCGAATTAAAATTTTCTAATAACATTAAATCTGCTTTTTAAAAATCACATGAAAAAGTTAGTCATATATACGCATTGCTATCTTTATAGTTTGCACTCGAGTCTTAAGTAATTCATGACAGATAATTATAAAAAAAAAGAAGTTCATAGGTTTAAATATATAGGTTATAGAATTTTCGTCAAAAACGAATTTTCGTAAAACTCAGAATTTTGGTCGAAAACGCAAAAGAATTGGCGTTCGATCTCTAATACTTATACTGGTGAAATAAATGATGATCTCAACAAGTAAATAAAAGCTTACAGTTCACTTGTTTCGAAATAGTTGCAACCTTTAATCTTTTTTTTAATCTGCCCTCAAGAAAGCTTAAGTTTCATTCTTTTACAATAAAAACATTAACAAAATCAAAGTTGTATTTTGCATTTAAAATTATTACTGTGTTCATTCAAAAATTAAAAGCATGTACAATTGAATTGGCTATTGGCATTTTTCTTTGATTACCATTCATAAATCAAGGACTATATACGTATATATTTTAAAATTTAAACTAGAAATATTCCAATATACAACAAAATGTTTATCATAAGATAATATTTATGATAAAATTAATTATAAGTTTGATCTATGCTAGCAATAGAAAACGCTACAGAATAAATATTTTCAGTATATAACTAATGCTGATACAATATAATATAAATAATATGTCAAAAGTAATTAAAATGCTCGCACTTCTCCTACTTAAAACGAGTTGTAATCTTCATTTCTAATCATTATCTTTTTTTAACAAAAAGAGAACTTCAATTATTGTTATATAATAAAAGCATAAACAAATTCACTCATAGATAAAGAATTTTAAAATTATTTTTATGCACAGTCAAATGTTAAAACATTTGCAATTGAGTATACTCAGGGCCGTAGCTAAGGGGGTGCTAGGGGCGGCTCAGCCCCCCTAAAATATTTTGAGCCCCCCCCCCTGGAAAAAGTTTCAAGGTCAATAAATGTTCCGAAAATTCAAATGAAATTCTGCTCAAAAAACTAATTTAGTTTTGAGACCCTTTCACAGTTTTGCAGAGTTACTAAATTGTATCTAAAATACGTGTTTCAACACTCCCGCATCCTATTGGTAACATATGAAGCTAACAGGATTTAATTTTGCACCAGTTATACATTCAAATTTTCATCATCATGTACTTTTGTTAGCATAAAATGAAGTTATTACAACAGTTTAATGAGAAACATAATACCTACAATGTTGTTGTAGCGTATATTGGGTTCTTTTGATCTTATGGTTAGACAACTTCAAACTCTTGCTTATAGAAAAGTAAAAAATAATTTATTTACAGAACTTCAGAACAACAGAGTCTTCGAAACTCACAAATATTACAAGATATTCCAAAATAACTGTTTAAATCTATCGAACAAGTACAAATATAGGTCGCAGAGACTCTTTATACAATGTCTCAACACTATATCACATTCAAAACAACGTAGATAAAACTCAATACATCAAGCAAACTTGCTTAAACCTA